>VXBN01007262.1:24646-41948 GCA_013397395.1 Sinosuthora webbiana | reverse complement strand
CCAGATGATAGCAATGGAAGTTGGTCAGTGGCCGGAGCATGCACCAACATGACCAAAAGATGTCCCAAGAGCATGGTATTCTTGGCTTTTCTTATTAAATGTTTGCTCTGTATAAAATATTACTTAATTGTGAATTTTGAAATATTTGTCAGCTGATTAATTGCTCATTTTCAAAAGATGTGAATTTAATTTTTGCAGAGCTAAGGAGTTCCCATACTTAAGTTTTGGCCTTTGTGTTGCCCATTCATTCCTGTCCAGAATGGATGTGGTGTCAAAAAAGGCAAACAGGAATTCTTGCTCAAACAGGTTTAGGGAGCTGGTTATGTACCTTCTTCCTCTGTTTTTGCAAGGACAAAAAACCCAGAAAAGGACAAAGCAACCTGTAGAAACAGTACGGTTAAGCAATTGCATAACAGATTTTATTTTTGTCCTTTAAAGTGGAGGGTCTGATAGTTATTAAAAGAGGAAAAGCTAAAGTTACAATGTCCACTTTTAGCATTGTTTAGCTGTCCTGTCTCTCATGAGCTTTGCATCTGCAAGTAATTAGTACATAAATTTTCAGGTTTGCAGCTGTGGCCTCTAGTTTTGCTATTGTAAAAAGATATTAACAGCTTAATACTCAGGAGTAGAAAAATATTTATGTCTTCTTAAAGGGGAAAAAATGTGTTTTGTTTTTGTAGATTTGTGGATCTGTTATTCAGTATTGAATAATATATTGTTTACTCTATTGCTGGGTTTTCTTTCATGCCGTTTTGAAAGTGTAAAATGTACTTTGATATTGTCAGATTCCTGCCAAAATGCTTAATGCTGGGAATTCTTACAGGTTTCTAGTGTGTTTTGCTGGAAGTTCAGGATCTCCCTGTGTGGTGGAAGCCTCTGAGCATGAGAAGGGCCTGTGGGAATAAACCATGAAGTGCTGATTGCACAGCTGTGAGTAACAGTAATGCCTTGTGCAACTATGTCCTGTAGCCTGTTCTTACAAGGAAGGAGGCTTTCTCTTGGAGAAGGAGGTTTAGCACAATGAATTCAGAGCAGAAAATAGAACTGGCACAGTGAGAATGAGATCAGCATGATGGCTGAATTCTTATCAAAAAAAGCAAAGTGGAAGCTGTAAAATAAAAAGCTTGGTGTGGGTGGCATGTTGAATCAGTATGTGGCTGCCAGTGTGTCCAAAACAAGGATGTGCTTTCTCATGTTTGCTGTTTCGGGTCTGATACTGTGGAGCAGTTCAGAACACAGGGACTAAAAATGTTAGAAAGACTGGCAAAACATGAAAGCTTGGAATCTCATATGCCAGATACTGCTTCACTGTAAAGTCTTGGAAAAACCAATGCTATTGAAAAGCTGAGTAGTGCAAGTCAGCCCAAAATTCTTTAGTACAAACACAGTATTAATAAAAACTGCATGCACTATCAAAACTTTCTTTGTTGCTGAGACTGTGATTTGTGTAACCTACATACCCAAGGTCTGACAAGTAACCCAAGTCTCTGAAGCCAGGAACTTCCAGGTCAATACTGGAAATCTGGTCTAAGAATGATCCAGTACTACTACATCACTGTAGTTTTTGTTTGGGTTGGGGTTTTTTTCAGGAGAAAATAAAACTAATCTTCAGTGAAGTGATGAAACTCCTTCAGATTGGCGATGATGCTCTTGAAAATAGTGACGTCAGAAAGTTTCATCCACAGAACGTGAAAATCTGCTTGAGCAACACAGATGCACCGAATTCTTTACCACTGCTGCTGGTAGGAAATGAGCCTGTGAAATCCATCCTCACCTTCTGCACCCCAGGCACTGGGGACTTTTGCAGGGCTGAAGAGTAGGTTTGGCACTCTTTGTATGAACTTGCTGGACACTGGGAAGAGAAATGTTTGTGTAATCCATCATTAGTAATGTGTTCAGTAACAGGGCTGCTGCTTGTTTTCCAACATAAAATGATTAAATCTTGTATTACTGGCTTACTGTGCCCAGAGGGTTTTCTAATGCAGTTGTATGCATGTGTTAGTACTACAGAAATTTCTGTTGATTCTCACTAGCCGGAAAGTGTTATTACTCTCACCAGCTTGTAGTTGCCATCTGAATTCTTGCTTAGGTGGGCAAAAGGCCTCTCTTGCAGGCAGGCTCCTTAAAAATTAGATTTGCAAATTTTACATTTTTGCTTTTTGCCCGAGGGATGAGGGGAAGCTCATCTTTGTAATATTGCATTAGTGTTGGGAATTTAGAGGATGTTACTGAAAAGAACTGTGTGCTACTTGTGTCCAGTCTCACATTGTGTTTTTTTTCTCCTTAGGAAGAATTGTTAGAACCAGCCTGTGAGCAATGTCTCCCTATGCAAACACTCCTCCCTAAGAAACAAAAAAACTGTTTAAAAGATTGACTATTAAGCTTCCATGTAGTAAGACAGACTGGATTTAACTGCATTGTGGCAGTGTGTAGTAATGTTTATATAGATAAAAAATAAAGATTTATGTTTCTGTTCTCAGAATTTATGTCTTTCCCAAGCTTTAGTAACAACTGCTTCTGTATCAGACTTCGTCTGTGTTATTGTTGGGATACCAATGCACCCCTTTGGATGAACAAAGCCTAGGAGCTGCTGAGTGGTTGGGATGTGATGACTTAAACCATGGTCTCCTGTAGTATTTGGAGATAGGGTTGGCTAAGATTTATTTTGTGGTGAGCAAAAGTAGAAATTTAAAAAGTAGAAATGCAGCAAACCTGGGTTTAAAAATAGCAGGAAAGATGTTTATCCAACATGGAGAATGGCTAGCTTGGTTTATTAACAGCTTGACCAGCTATGTCATGTGGTACTTCAGAATAACTTTGCATGAAATACTCTTGAGATAATTTGGATTGCTGCTTATTTTTCTAGGAAGACTTAACATGATTTGTAACAAGAAAAAAAGCTTAAATCACGTATCTTGCAATGTTTGATTTTTCAGTACTGAATGTAAGCATGTTACTAATTCTGCATGTAAGGTGGTTTTTTGTTTGTCAAGAGAAGGAGGTTTAGAAAAAAGAAATTAATTTTTAGTGATCCAGCATGTAATTATGGGATGTACTTGAAAGTTAAGGGTTTTTATTAGGCATTACATTCCCTGAAGATACCATCTGTTCTGGAGTTTTGCTCATGGGCCTTTGTTCTTGAAGTGCAAGACCAACAGGACTAGCTTGAAAACTTCAAAAAAAATCCCAAGAGCAGCAGCTAGTGCTAGGAATTGATGATTGGTATCAAAAATGTTAATTACTTTTCAACTAAAAGAAATGTAGAACCCCAAGCTTTAATGTGTAATACAGGTATTATAGTGCAGTAGAAAAAGGGAAAAGTGAGATAGAGGGAGCAAGAAGTGAGTGCACGGGTCACAGATTACTTAAATAATCTTACTTAATACTTAAATAGTGCTGGTAAATGTGAAGTAGGATGTTAAACATTAGGACTGCCTTTTATTTTGTATGACTGGCTAACTGAATTGCACCCTTGAAAAAAAATTCAGACTATAAGAATCTGCTCAGCAATAAAAACGGAAGAGAAGGGATAGGGAATTTGTATTCTGGAACAACCTGCTACGTGTACTGAAGCCCTACTTTGCAGGAACTGGGTAGACACCATGTGCTCCTGGGAAGCAGAAAAGTAAATCTTTTGGAGTTTGGGTTTTTTTTCTTCTGCTTTATTAAACTCCTTTATCTTGACCCACAAGGTTTTTTTCCATCTAATTCCCTCCCCCATCCTGTTAAGGAGGGGAGTGATCAAGCAGCTTGGTGAGCACCTGGTGTGTCCAGCCGAGGTCAACACCACAGCTATTACGCAGGAGAACAAATACAGGAATAAAAAAAAACCAAAACCATTAAAGAGAGAGTGGCTGCCACACTGGCGCTGTATCTCTGTGTTTGACAGCTTACATAGTCTGCTGTTGCTCTCTTGTGATTTTTAGGTGAGAAAGGAAACTGATATAGATGCGCACTGGAAAGGCCAAGCTTACACTGATGACTTCTGCTACAGGATAAAACGCTTAATCTGGAGAAGCTGTATCCTCAAGTGGATTTTAATTGTTGCTACACCTGTTTTTACCAGATGGTGGGTGTCAAACGGATCTGTGTTTCTGAAGGCTTTGTTCCTTTGTGTAATGTAAATAAGACACACAGGCAACCATGCAGTACCCTAAAAATTCAAGTTTTACTTGACTTTCAAATAACCTGGACGCAAGTATTGACACAGCCATCTATAAAACTCATTTTAAAATAAAGCACACAGTTGCTTCATGAATACCTAATGTACATGGAACAAATGTATCACATTGGTATGTTTATGTATGTTGTCTTCAAACAACTTTCTAAGGGAGTTTTGAATTAAACAGATCTTCCCAAAAGAAAACATGCTGTCTTTTCAGTTCAATATCCACCTGTATAAAGGGAATGAATTTGGCAACTTAAATGGTAATGACTTTTCAACAAACATCATCAATATCATAAGCTTGATTAGAATACAAGTTGCAGAGTTAGTGATATGGGTAAGAGGTCCAGTGTAGAAAACAGCAGGTCAAAGCTAGTTCCTAATGAAAGAAACCAGCCAACTAAGCAAGGGGACCAGTGCAGGATATACAACGCTTTTGTGCTGCGGTTAGCAAGCCCTCCTTGTATAAAATACACGTTTTGCAAAAGGTTGTACAACTATGTTGTAATTGCTGTTAATTAGTGAGGGTTCTATAACTTACCAATGCTTAGCACTTATGGAAATCTCAGAAGAGGTAAAGGCAGAGGCACAAAGTTAAAATCGTTGGCCTGAGATCAGTTCAGGAGAATTAGGATGAGAATGCATAAAACACCAATCCTTTGTCCAAGTGAGCATGGGTCTGTATGGCGTTCAGCCCCAGGGTAAACTTCCTGATACTGTTAGGCATTTCATGTCTTTTGCCTGACTCATCAGGATGTACAAGTATTTTAGACTGACATCCAGACTCCAGATCTGAAAATTTAACTGCCTCTAGACAGTGAATGCCTCAGGAGAGCTGGGGAAGGGTAGCAACAGTGGAGGGGGCAAGGGGTAGCTCAGAGCTGTAAGAGGCTGGTCATTTAGATATGTAGAGCTGGTTTAGGTCCAGAAGGCATAGCTGTGACACAGTAAGTACTTTCAGTGATTGATCACTTGTGTGAATATCTAAAAAAAAAAATAAAAAGATCATTTAAAAAGGTGCTTTTCCTCAAATAAATGAGGAAAAGAAGCTTGAAGGGAAAGGAGGGTCACATAGATGAAAGAAATTTGCTTTTCTGTACTATTGGCTGAGAGTGATGTTGTTGTTGCAAGTTTTGCCTTGTTTTGGCACAAGGAGACATTTGAAAAATGTGGAATGGGGGCATTATATCTTTAGTTTTTGTGGACACAAAACTGGATTGTATGGCCTAGGCTAGCATCAGACTTGCTAAAAAACCTGCTTCCTACATAGTCTCATCAGGAAGAAGACCACTAACTCAAATCTAGGGCTCGCTTCATAAATTTCTCATTTAAATGCAAAAAAGTTGGCTTAATTATGAAACAGTTCTCCAGTGATTTGAGAATTGAAGACCTTCACTATTAGACTTGACAGAAGCCTATTTTCAGATGTAGCGCAGTAGGTAGAATACCACACACTTGGCTGATGGTATCCAGCAATAACACACAAAAGGCCACAGGAAGATGAAAGCATACAGGAAAACATAAGCTTGGATATAAACCTTCTTGATCAATATTGAAAGATTGGCAAGATAGATACACTATGTACAGATAATTGTCAAATAATAAAACAAATCTTCCTGCAGTAGTAGATATGTGCTGCTTACCTGTGCCTGAGTAAGGATAGCAAACTAAAGGTAATGATTCAGAAAGCAGGAATGTAATACTCCAAGTTGGAACACCTTCTCAAAGGAAAAAGGAGCAGCTTTCATTGCAGACACTTGTACCAGTTCTTGTATAGTTTGTTATTTTTCAATTGTCTTCCAAAAGGTGCTCTCCATTAGGTCATTTTGCTGTAGTGATTTTTTTTCCCCTAGGGGTTGGTTGGTATTTCTTCTTGTGGATTGGAATTTTTTTAAATTTTTTTTTTAACTCTTGTTCATGAGAGTACTTCACAAGGCCATAAACAGATCCTAAAGGATCACTTTAAATTGGAACAATGACAATGAAACCATTCAACAAACTTACAAAACTGAGCAAATAATTTAAGCCAAGCCCAACAATGTCCTAGAATTAAATCCATAGTAAATTCAAAAAATTCTGAAGAACCTCCATGAAAACTGAATTTTTACTACAGAGGCATTCTTACTCTTCCCTTGCCTTAGATTTGTTCACTGAGACTGTAGAAGCAGAACTGTCCCAATCACCAAAGAAAAGTATTTAAGTGAATATGCCTTCCCTGGCAGGATGCAGCACTTCCCAGCTCCATACTGTGATAGGAATATATAAACTGTATGCCTGCCACCCTGGCTAGTAACATCCACCTGACCACCTCAGATCATGAAAAAATGAAGAATCAAAAAATGAAATGGAAAATAAAACACATTGTACAACATTTCCCTTACTAGTTTAGTCAATTAAAATGTGTATTCGTAATCCCATGCCTCTTATAAAGTGTAATTTAAGACATCTTACGCTAACGCCAGTTCTCAAGCAGTGTTGCTTTTCTGACAGGGCTGCAATTCCCTGGTGTTACTTCGACTGGAAGACACAGGATCACTGCATATCTCTGTGGGTTGTGGGGGTTGAGTGCAGAGAGGACAGATGTAGAAAGGCACGTGAGCTGCTACAGCTGTTCACAACACTATTTGATAAATTCAATACTTAATTCAATGATTACACTTAGCAAACATTACTTCTACAACACAAAGACTTTGCTAAGCTCCCTAGCAAGTCAGCAACACCTGAAGGCTCATCCATGTGCTGACTCTGGACAAATGGGAGGCAGAGAAGTGACTTTCAGATATTGGTAAGTGATAGGACAAGAGGAGAGGCGGGCATCACTTCAGATACATATCAGAAGATAACCCACTCAATGTGCAGCATCATTAAAACTTAGTATTCCTACCATGACGATAGAAAAAAAACCACAGTTACCATACCCGAAATACTTCCTTTGTAATTTTAACATAGTAGAAACGGCTCAGAGAAAAGTGTCAATCATTTTATATGAGATACTAAGTTAGATTTTGCTAATCTAGTGCTATCTTAAATACTACTCCACAAGTTTCATTTAACCAGCACTGAAGTGTCTTGCTAAGCAGTCTTAACAAGTGGGTCAATTTATATTTCCTAGTTTCCAGTGTTCTTTATGACAAGTTGGTAAATGTATTTCTGTGGTACAGGATGTTCATTTAAATAGTGTCTCTACATAAAAGGACATTAAAAATTTAGAACATTTAAACCTGCCCAAAGCAGAGTAAGTCCATATCACCTCTGGAACTCACTGCTACAGCACGTTAAGGAGTCTATTGTTTATGAGCTATTATGGGTTGAGTCAGAATTTGTATCAACAACAGGAGCATTTGTTACTGTGCTAGGCTAAAATAACCCTTGTAAGAGCTATCTGTCCTTATGTCTCAGGACATAAGTTGATCCCCATATAAATTGTGAAGATAATTTCCCCATATCACACTGTATTGCACAATTGACAAAAAATATGACTATTTTACCTATGTTGAAGCATCTGGTCCTGATCATGTCAGTTAACAGTCACTTCTTGGAACAAGGCTATTCAGTTACAGAGCAGACCATGAAGCCTGATTTGTTGCAGCAATTTTGTTGTTGTTCATTTTTTGGAAATGTAACTCCTGTTCTTTCAGTTTTGCAAAAACTTTTGGTTTTGGTTGTCTGTTGGGCAGCTTGTCCTCAATCAGTCACACCACTAGAATGGTGTTGGTGATAAAACCATTGCTTCTCAGGAAGCAGGCTGCACTGCCAGGTGTCCTGAAGGAAAGACCACCATGCCAACTTCAGTTCCTTCCCTTGCACACATAAACAAATTCTGACTTTCCAAAGACCAAAATCCATTCACTATCTTCATCAGTCAAGTCTCCACCTTGAAGCATGACACCTGTACAGTTTTTACGATCTTAGTGGCATGTTTTCCATCAATATTATTAGTGGATAGCAGAGATGGTTCTTCTATTAGGCTGTCTTTAGATCCATTCTGCCTCTGAAGAGAATAAATTAAACATGTTGTTGAAAAGATACAGCAGAATTTAAACACTATATTTTGCTAACTGTTGCTATGAAAGTCTTAGGCTATGGGTATGGCAATTTATAAATACATATATATACATGCATCAGGAATATTGAAGTCTCTACATTTATTTGATCAAACAGAACTTTTTTCCCCTCTTGCCTCCTGCCAGCTGCTGCCCCTTTGTGCTATTGCCTATTCAAGAAATGTCATGATTATTTATCTGATATTTAGCAAAACACTGCAAGCAAACACTCACAAGGAATTAATGGTCACTGTTGTGAGGGAGCCTGGGACAGAAAGAAAAGAGAGCTGTTTGTAGACACTGAACATTTTTACATTACTGGTATGGTAAGTTAGATATCTGGAATTCTTCCTTCCATGTTTTGGTTCTCCTTTTGTGTGTTTGTACAAAAGACCTGTGAGTGCTTTTGAATAGAATTTGCTTCTCACATTTTGAGCTCAATAAAACTACTAAAAGTGAGGGATATGGTATTGTAATATATGATGAAAGACAGTGATTAAGTTAGATTAAAAAAGGCAAGTTCTGTCCTTTTTAGATGTCAATAGCCTAAAAAAATATTAAGTATTTTTTTGGGGAAAAGGAAAAGGACTGTTTCAAGGCCAAGCAACAAAACTCTTCACACTACCTCTAAAAGACGTGAATAAATTCTGTGATTACAACTGCATCACAACCACATCTGCATAATTCACAAGTTGTAAAAGTCAGTTTTCCTTCTGTGAGGAGCAGAGATGCATCAGATTGGGAAAAAGTTCTCCAGCAGCAGAAGCATGTGTTCACAGGGGCATATGCTACAGAACTACATGTATTTTGGAATATAAACAAAGTGTGAGTGTAAGTAAAATACAAAAATTCAATTCACACTGCTGCTGAAAAAATCTCATTTTTCACTGAAAAACAAAGACCATCTTAAATAAAGCACTAGAGCCCCACCTGTCCCTCCAATATAAAGGAAAATTGTGAAGGATGTACAATCACTAACCTGTTGAGTCAGCTGGATGCTGGTACCTTTCCCATCTGAAGATCGTGTAACAGGCAGTGGAGGGACCAGATCAGTTTTGACACTGGAATTATGATATCATAAAATGGATATTGCTTTAATGAAGCAAACTGTAACTGTGCAGAGAAAGAACAATGAAACTGACACAGACTGCTGAAAGGCTTTTATCTTCTGACTTTGGACATCTGAAAGCTGTCATGCTGATCCTCTGTGTGTACCTTCAGGGCATAGCCCATCCCATCCCATCCCATCCCATCCCATTCCATATCTGTCTTTTCCTGGTCTTCGGAAGTAGCCCAAATTGCTACAACATCATTGAATTACAGAATGGTTTGGTTTGGGAGTGACCTTAAAGATCATCCAGTTCCACCTCCTGCCATGGGCAGGGACACCTTCCACTATCCCATGTTGCTCAGAGCTCCATCCAACCTGGCCTTGAACACGTCTAGGGACGGGGCAGCTTCTCTGGACAACCTCTGCCAGGGCCTGGCCACCCTCATTGGAAAGACAAGTACCACCTGAAATCATGGGTGTGCCACATCTCCTTCAGGGTGCTATCCAGGTAAAACTAACCTTCCAGGTGGGGGCTGCTTTTCATATTTTTATGGCCTTGCTGCAACTGAGAATGGGGCTGTTGCTTTTCCATTCGTAAGTACTCTTCAATCATCTAGGAAAGACTGATCCACCTATTGACAAAGGGGGTTGTACTAGAGTTCCCATGAAACAAAATGAGCTAATGCAGGTAACATCTTAACACTATCAAGGATGAAATTGTGTGGAAAGCAACTCAGGAATTCTCATCTCCTGAGCAGCTTTATGACCCACCACTAAAGACCAATACAGGTTTATTTCAGCCTTTTCAGTTTTTTCTCCTTCCAAATGGATCAAGCCACTGTGGCTGAGAACAGACCATGAATGATTTTGGAGTTGTTCCATTCATGTTTACCTCTGAAGACATACTCTTTAGGGGGTTGTCTGAACTCCGTGCCACCA
Organism: Sinosuthora webbiana; assembly: GCA_013397395.1. Classification (NCBI taxonomy): domain Eukaryota; kingdom Metazoa; phylum Chordata; class Aves; order Passeriformes; family Sylviidae; genus Sinosuthora; species Sinosuthora webbiana. The sequence goes on along the minus strand of VXBN01007262.1, from coordinate 31,750 downwards.
AGAAGCCACATTTATGCTGCTTCTTACTACCATGATCTCTAAACAACTTTTGGGCTGCACTAGACTAGTTCAGTGCTAATAACCATGTTCACATACTTGACTTCAGACAGAACAGATCTCTCCCCATCAGAGCACTGGGACCGCCGGTACTGCCGGTAGCTGCGAGGGGAGTGTGAGTGCCGGATGCGGATGGGGTCACCTTGAGTCCTGAGACAGACACAGAGTTCACAACAGGGGTTGGTAAACCAGATCTTTGGTACAAAACATAAATTCAGCTGTAGGCTGAGAGGTCCTCCCATTTCTTACTAAAGTGTAACAGATGGCTTCATACACTGGCTGAATTTAAAGGGCTGATGCTTCTTTTTAGAAGTATGTAGTTGGAATTCAATGCTTTAAGAGAGCAGAGGTCACAAACTGGCATGCCCATATTTGAGAATGAAACTTTTTAATAAAGAATGCATTAATTTATACATCCATAACATCAGCCTTTTCTGCTTAGTGGTGTTTGGAAGCACATTGTAATGCAACCCAGGATCCCATCTGTGCCACGTTCAGCTGCTTGCACTGATAAGTGGAATCCCAAATGGGCAATTATCACAATGTTAGTTAAGGAAATAGCTATGCCCTGGCAGCTGCACATGACAAGCCAGGGAAGGGATTGCAGAGGTCAAAGAGTGCCTTGGATGATCAGAATATTTAAAACAAAGAAAAAGTTTAAGAAAAAATGGATTTTCTTGTTTACATTCACTTTTTTCTGGTTCTGTAGTTTATATTATAAGAAAGATTCATGGCTAGCATAGGGAGACATACAGAACGTACAGACAAGTTCATGAGTGTGTGGGAGAGATTAAAATTATGTTTTTTCTTATTTTGAAAAGGAAAAATATTTGATTTTAAGATTAAGTATTCCCACCCAACCCATCCTAAGGGAGTCTTTGGAATAGATACGAGCTTGTAGATTATGTGTAAACCCATTCCTGTTTCAGTAGGACACAGTTCACTGTAAAGTAAGAAAAGTGGGCTTTTATATTCACAAAAAAAAAATTCTGACATAAACTCACTCTACTTTAGTGTATGGAATTTCTTTCAATTGCTCCTCAGATAGGCCAGATGGATCCACAAGCTCCTTCCTATAAGGGATTAGGAAAAGTAAAAAATGTAACAGTAACTGTGAAGTGCAAAAATTTTTATTATATTGGACTAAAAAGATTCACTATAACAAGCTGTTATCAGCCCTGAAGCCATCTTGACATCAAAATAGGACACCAGTTTTGAAATAAGTGTAACTTCACCTTGATTGCTTCAACTGCATGTTGCATCCTGTTCCACCTTCCTCTCACCTCCCTGCAAATCTGATCTTGTTGCTTCACAATATCACGAACATTATGAGTGCTTTGGAATTGCTAAATATCTTTCTAAGGGGTTATGGAGTGTCATGCTAAAAGAGTTGATATTGACATTTTGGAAGCCACACCAGAATAAAGCTCTAAAATGATGTATTGTTCTTTAATAATTTATTTACATACTGTGGTAATCCTTATTCAGTGCACTCAGTGACGTGCAGTATCTTCTACACACAGGAGGTTGTTAAAATATACATAATTTACTGAAATTAAATCAGTCTTGTGCCACAGTAGAGGGGATTTGAATAACGACATTAAAGACAAACCAAGCATCTCTCAGACCCTACAAAGGCCATACTTACTGAATATGTTTCCACAGTTCTTCTTTAGCTTGTACATCTGGGCTTCTCCTATAAACATCAACAAAGACAACAAAGGCTCAGCTGTGAAAACCATCGTCTGACATGTTGCTGTTCAAATAACTTTTAACAGCACAGACCCTACACAGAAATCATGATAAATGTAATCTACCAGTGACTTCAATTTTAAGGTTTGCTATCTCAGAAAATGCATCAAACTTCATTGCTTTATTTCAACTGAAATGTCATTTCTTGAACGACAGGCTCTCAATCACAATTCCAGTTCCACCAGCCTTCAGCAAGAGTGTACATAAAATATAAAGAGCAGAATTCCACAAGCCAAATCACTGCCCAGTCCATGCCAACACTTATCCCTCCAAGGACAACACATTTTGGAATAACACTTCTGAAAAAGGCCCTCAGAAATGTCGTGTGGCCCACAGAGCCCTTGGTGGGCAGAAGGAAGGACAGGCCACAGATGAGTAATCCCAGCCATTCCCAGTGGACACCAGTAAAGACCTTGTGGCTCCACTACAATCACAGTGCAGCCTTTCCCTTTTTGGTCATCTCCAAAAAGAGTTTCTGCTCAATTTATTTATTTTTGGTGTCCAGTACAAAAAAAAACAAAAAACAAAAAACAAACAAAAAACAAAAACAAACAAACAAAAACCAAAAAAAGAAAACAAAAACAAACAAACAAAAAACATCAACAAACTATTCAAACCAGCAACTATGTCTACTTATGCACCTAAATATTTTAGCAAATGTTAAATTCACATGCAAAGAACTTACCAAAAATGGTAATGTCCCTATTGCAGACATAGAGAAAAAAATGCAGACATAGAGGCAAAGCAAGCCTGAGGGGCATGTCTCACATTTTCTACTGAATCACAGAATAGATGTTTCTAACTGGAACCTCTTTACTTTTCCTTTTCTATTTTAAGGTTAGTGCAAACCCACCACTGTTGTTTAAGCTGCAGCTAGAATTCACCCAAATCCATTCAAAGTAATAAATTAAGTAAAGATTTCAGACAGTGGCATGGACTACATTTGCATGGAGAGATCAGATAACTCTTTTCATTGTCATTATTTAAAGCTCAATGGCAACAGCTAGACTGTTCCACACCATCTAAAATGTGAGGGATGCAACTTTCAGACACATATAGCACACATAAATAAATATGCCCAAAGTTTCTCAAATACTAAGTCTTACACCATCAGGTATACAGTCTGATCTTTTTTCTCTTACACAAAAAGGCCTATCATATTCAAAGATGCTTTAGGAGGGATATAATCCAAATTTAGATGCAGATCAAAGAGGACAGTGGAGATATGCATTTTTGCACCTCTAAGTGAGCTCTTCCTGCTCAGAGACAGAGATATATCAGAAATAATTCCAAACTGCTCTCCAGCATTAACAGTTTAACTGTTTTCTTATTTCACCATTACCATGTTTGGCTTATTTCCAGACTTCAGCCTAGGAATTAAGTTCAGAGACTTCTATATTGCAGTAAACACTATACAACTGATGTAAAGGCAGAATATTTTGGGATGGCAATGTTTTGGGGTACTTTTTAGATTTCATAGGAGAAGAAGTACTAGGAGATACTACTTTACTGGTTTATAAACACCAGAGAAAGACCAAAGGGTGAAAAACAATCTAGCATTTGTGTTTCCCTAGTAGGGCTAAAATTAATTAATCCATAACCACCTCAGGCTCCAAGGCTTTCCAGGCAGGATGATTCCCATCCTTGACATACTGCTGTCTCTTCCAGTTCCTCAGGTTCTCATGGTAGCAACAGCTACAGCACAAGTAGTTTACACTCCATTTGTTCTCTGTGTTCAGAGCTTTTTAAAGCTTTGTGTGTTTCTTTTTATTATAATGCATTTAGTTTTCTCTGATTTTTACTTCTATCCATGTCTCCTGCTTTCTGTAACCAGCTCCAGGTGTTTTGCTCTGTGACCTCTGCCATTTTCTATCTTTCCATCCCTGCAATTACACTAACAATAAAGACTTCACTGTACAATACCAATTTAGCAGTATGGCATCCCATAGGGAAAAAAAAAAAAAAAGGGGGGGCTAAATACAATACTCCTAATACTCCTTCTCCCTTCTTGCATTCTCTTCTTATTACATCAGTCCACACTGCTTTTAACTCTCTGATGTAGTAAATGCAACGGCATTTAACAGCCTTTTTCACCCCTTAGTTTTGAACTGCTTTCTGCCCCCATGAAGTTTCCTGCTCACAAAATAGCAGCTGCAAACCCTGCATTCACCCTGGGGTTGGAAAGATAGGCATCCTCTTCTGAGGCTGAATAATCAGACAGTGGGGGATATGAAAGCTCCCTGAAAAATTCCAGCTTCTCCAAGGAGGCTTTGTCATGCTTACAAGCCCTAGTTTGCCCGAGGAAGCAAAGCCCCAAGGTGGCTTCCTAACCCAGGACCTGCACAAAGCCGGGTACTGTGCACACCACTCATTTGATCAGCTCATGGCTTTTACTTATTCATGGAAATACAGCAGTTCAGGACCTGGATTTAAGTCTCAAGTATCACAAAGCATCATGTGAAGCCTCACTGACAGTAAGAAACATTAATTTGTAGGGCAGCATGGAAAGAGAGTGGTTAAATAAGAAGACATCTTAATGTCTCCACTTTCTAGGAACTGTGCCTCCTGCTGTCTGTGACCAGCTCCAGGTATTTTGCTCTGTGATCTCTACCATTTTCCCTCTTTCCATCCCTGCAATTACACTAATAATAAAGACTTTGCTGTACAATACTAATTTACCAGTATGGCATACTATGGGGAAAAAAAAAAAAAAAAGAAAAAAGGGCTAAATACAATGATTCCTCAGAGCAAACTTCTCTTAGACTTCACATCCTGCAGTTAGTTATTTTTCATTTGTTTAACAAGTGTTACCATACTGGAATAACCTTACAGCATTTATTCAGGTTAGCTCCCCACCAAAAAATATAAAGAAATATGATGCAGATAAAGTAACTTAATTAAGACATTTTCTTTCCAAAGGCCTGTTCCCATTTCCTTTGAAAGCAAAATGACAGAAAGCTTACAAAAAGAAAGGTGAAATGTAAGATGAAATGTAGGTATTGCATATACTGCGTAGGAAATCCATGTTTGTATGGTTCTTAAGAGCCTACAACAAAACAATTCTGTTAAATCTTTAAAGCCAGATCACAATCCCCCTTTTACTTTGTTTTTGGTTTTTTTTTTTTAATTTTTTTAAAACTCACAGTTTTGATATGTAGGACTCAGATTGTCCTATGTCAGTATCTGGATCAATATACCTTCTGTACAATTTGCATGCTAATCAGTTTCTCTAATGCACAAGAAACATAATGGGAATGCCCAGTAAGTGATGAATCTCATGCGGGTATTTTGTTTATTTTTTATTCCGTTTGCACAATCTGGAACAGCTCTACATATTAATAAAATCTACATTATTTTTTGTGCCTGCATCTGCACCCTTATTAATATTTCAGTTTGAGTCACAAATGGTAAATTTAAATAGCTGTGGAATTTTATGGCCATTCTGCTTAATTAGAAAAAGCCCTTCGGCTACACAGATGTTTTACATGAACTCTTGAAAATAAACCCTGGGGAACTAGAATTGGGAGCTCTCCGCATTTGCTGATTCCTTGAGCAGAAAGAAAGGTCATATTCCTGTCAAATACTTTTATTCCCAAGACCGAAGAGACACCATCTTGCCACCACGAATGAATAGTATTACTCATTATCAAACAAATGAAATGCAGTGTGCCAGGCACAGTAACAAACATTTCAGCCACTGCTTCACCTATTCAAAGGGAAGCTCTAGTTACAAATGAAATAATGGACTTACTGTGAAAGAATTACCTGCTCTACTAAATTTAAGGTTTTGTATCAATATTTATGTGTAAATATTAAATACATTTATGTTATATGCTTAACATCTATGGGCTTTTTTACTAAAAGTAGTTTAACTCAGAATGTTCACTGTGCTGAAAAATCAAAGCCAGTTCATAAGTTAAGTTAACCACAAGAGGGAACCCATGCTGTCCAAACAATGAGGTTTACCTGGCCTGTGGGTTAAAAAGAAAACTTGGCTACAAATTTAATTATTATTATATATTATTAACTGAGTACATTTCCTAGTTTACAGCACTTCCTGTATATAATAAAACAAATGGAAATCAAATTTGTTCAACTGTATTTTCTGGATTCTATGCAAGTGAGCTTTAATATTCCTGATTTTTAGAAATATATCATAGTAAAATTACACCTGATAACACATGACTTTTGTGCCACTGCAAGTTAGCAAGTCTGTACAAAGCCCGTTAAAGTAAAAAATCCAATATTTGGACGTTTAAAGGTAAATTCTATTCCTCACAAAGAAATAAAACTCTGCACTATAAAACTGGAGACAGCAACAATTTCTAGCAACATGGGCCACTGAAAACAGAACTCAAGTGGATTTTAATGCTGGAAACTTCAATGCTGACTGTGGTTTCAGTGATACCAAACAGTGTGTCTGTGCCCCAAAACCAGGCCATTTTAGAAGAAAACTGTAAATTAAAGGAAACCAATTCTTTCATTAGCTTGAGAAAATTAATTTCAAATGCTAATAACTTCACCATGTCAGAACAGGCTGTAAGCAGGAACAGCAGTGCTTTGGCAGTACAGCTCCCTCATGGAAATCATGACATTGGGATACAATATACCACTGACTGCTGCTTGTCAGGGATAATTTGACATGGAAACATGAGCAGCTGCTTTCATCTGGAACACCACTGCAGATATTATATGATTAAACAGGTGTGCATGTATTTAATAAAAATGTTTGCAGCTCTCAAGTAAAATCTCAATGCTTCCACAGACTTGCTGCCCAGAAAAGAGGAATTACTGTACTCATTACAGAACTAATGTTCAGTAAGCCACAGAACCACCCAGGACTTTTTCCCAGGTGATGGACAGAGTTTCTCAGCAGCTTTGTTGCAAAGACCTCTCTGAATTATTTGTGCCCTAAAACTGAAATCACTAAACAAAGGCAATTTGACCACAAAGACAAATCTGCTAATTTGGGAGTATACCATGTGAAAAGCTGTGCTCCTCCGCACTGAGGGCCACCACTACACTGGAGATACTCCTCCTGCTCTTTAACTTGATTCAATAGCCTTAATTTACACATCAAAGGGTGCAAGCGTTACATACGATCGAGATCTGTGCCTGGATCGTCGGTAGTTTGGATCTGCCTGGGTTTTCCCCTTCTGCCGCCGCAGCACAGCTTCCCACTGAGGAGCCGAGTCAACCATATCATTCTCCTGCCGTAATCTGCAAAAGAGGTACCAAGAGTTTAGTCTGGGGACTCTGAGGGCAGGATGCTCTGAGAAGCAATGGGGTATTTCC
>VXBN01007262.1:9914-24609 GCA_013397395.1 Sinosuthora webbiana | reverse complement strand
AAAAAAAAAAAAAAATAAAAAAATAAAAAAAATAAAAAAATCCGGCTTCTGCAATGCTGTACTTAAACTTTCATCTTGCTAAATTTTAACTAATGCTCCCAAACTACATTAAAGTGTAAGAACTATATAAAAGGAAACTCGCTGATTTGTTATCTAGAAACAGTATGAGCCAAAAATGTAACAATCCATGCCTTTAAGGACAGACACACAACTTGAATTCTTCTTCTCAGCCCAAGCCAAACATATGGAGTTTTTTTCCTGTTTACATATACCACTCTACCTCATCAGCACCAAACAGGAGACCCACATCATGATACAAGGTTCTACTATTACAACTTCAAAAGTACTTTACTGCAGCATGCGCCTTCCTAGGATCCAGGGAAAAATCCCCTTGGTGAGTCCCCACTCAGAAGAATCATCCTTTCATCCTAACCTGCAACAAACCTCAGGATGCATGCAGATCTCCATGGCACTCCTGCACTAAGCCCTGAGGCTTTGGCCCCTGTCACGACTTGCATGGATCTAAATCTAACACGCTTTGCCTTTTATTTCTTCTTTTGAAAATTTGGTTTCTTTAAAATCCAGTAATTCATTAATAGAATGCATTACAGATTGAAACAAGTATAAAAATGCTGTGAACTCGGCACATTTGTTAGCAGGCTGCAGTAATTCCACAATGCCACAGCCCTCTAGGCAACCAGGCAGTGTTTGACCAAAGTTCCACAGATGCTTGCCAGAGTTTCAAGGTTGCACATACGACTGCTGGGATGAAGTGCTATGGTAGTGGAGCAAATGGATATGCTTGGTTACAGCAGTGAATTTAAAATTCAGCAGGGATTTCAAAACATCCCTGGAAAATATCACCCAAGTGTGGATTGTCTGATCTGATGGTATGACTGGCATACTGGAGAAACCAGAGGGGAAGGCTGAGAGGTAAAACAAACAAAGAAGCCAACAGAGATAAAGGGATTACACTGGAGATGTAGGCAATTCAAAGTATGTTGTTGCTGCTCTTCACTTCAGATGTACTTTTCTCTTTGAGTTTTGAATTGTATCAGGCTAAACCAGCTACACAGGCTCCTGCTTTTCCTTTAATCAGATCTTCTCACACATGTATAATGAATTTTGAACTCAATCCCCACTACTGTAAACAGCCACAACTCTACCAAATGGTATGAAGCATTTGAAGACTGCAACTTCAGGTTTTGATTTCTAAGCAGATCTTTTTAAATCTGTAATCTGCTGACAGGCATTAACTTCTACCTAAGGATTTAATAGGACTCACACAGCAACAAGTAATGACTTGTGATTTTCATGCCAAATAATCCAATTTGTGCAAACAGCAATCATCCCATATGGTACAGACACCACCAACTGCCCCCGACACACGGCAGTCATTTGCACAAAAATACCAAAAATCTAAATATATAAAGTTAGCATCGCAGCTATCAAAACAAGCAGTGTCAGCACACCTGCACACCTGCAGTACTGTTGCACCACAACAGAACTCTATTAGATGGAGACACAAAGAAACAAAACATACATTTTGCAGCTGCAAAGAAATGTAGTATACTCACATTTAACAAGGTAAAATATGGGCAGGGTACCACAATCTCTACACGAAATGCATTTTTTGAATGCAATGTTCAAATTTTAATAATTTTGGGGCAAATTTTTTAGCTTTCTGGTGACAGAAAAAAGAAATTTAAAAAAGCTGAAAGAATATTAGCTCAAGTCCTAAATTTCTATTTAAAGGTACTTTTGAATAATGATTGTTGCCCTTGTACTGAAAGCTCATTACAGTTTTCCTTTCATTCTTTTCACTGAGCACTGGCACAGGTTGTCCAGAGAGGTGGTGGCATCTCCATCCTTGGAGAGACTGAAAAGCTGCATGGGAATGGTCTGGACACCTGGGTCTTGATGGCCCTGCTGAAGCAGTGGTTGGACCAGGTGGTCCAGAGGTCCCTGCCAGCCCCAACAATTCTGTCACTCTCTGATTCTAATCAGATGCATCTTCTAAGTGTAGTCAGGAAGGAAACTATGCTTCAGTACACATTGTCTGCTCCTTTAATATATTTTTATCTACACAATAAATTTTGACCACAGGACTGAAAACACAAATGCATTTCTTCTATGATTGAAATATGCTCATCACAGATTCTTCTTCACTATCATATGAACATCTGCTTCAGAGAAAACATTAATATTATGGAGTGAAACCTCAAAGACTGAGATCAGGTAATAAGATTTTCCCTAAGATTTTTCTAGTGTTGTATCTTCAGATGCTCTCATCTACATTTCTGGTTTTCTCTGATAATTTGTTTTCTTCTGGAAAATAGGTCACAGTGATCTCTTGTCATGTGAACAATATATTCTACTCTACTATGACCACAGAAGCAGATTTCTACAGTTAATGTGAATACTCACTCATTTTATTCCAATAAAATAAAACAGTTTTGTTTGTGCTTGTGTCAAGGGACCTGATTATTGTACTAGGAAATAAATTGTATTAGTCTATGCAACAGCAGAAACTTGAGTAACAGCAGTTGCAAGCCTCATCATAATGTTCTATTTAACCCTGCTAGGGCTGGCTCATCTCTAAAAACAGGAAAGCTACTCTTTCTGAGAGTAAGCTTTCAGCTTGTTGTGTTTCTGCTGTGGCCATTAACAAAATGCAGAAATTCATTATGACTGGTTGTTTTCCTGCACCTGTGCACAAGAAAAAAAGTCTTAGACTTCCAGCTCATTTAGTACTTGTTTAATCTAACACTGATAATGATTTTTTATCTGGCTGGATTTCAATGGATCACCTAAGAACAAGAGCTGCTGAAAAATTAACATTTTTGCTGTATCTTACATTTATGAAAATGTGAAAAATTTAAAAACAAGNTTTTTTTCCATGAGGTAAGGAAGGGTTGGTAAAGGTCCCTTCATTCTTCCCAAAATGATAAGCAGTACTTAATACTTCCTACAATTCAGTCTTTATATTGCCAGGAGTTCTTAAAAACATTCTTGTGGTCAGTCTCTAATTTCTTTCACTTGCTTGTGGAGCTCCTTGCACAAGGAGTTTTACAGGAGGAAAAAAACCTGGCAAGAGTGTTCTTGAAGAAAGGGATACAAAATACCATTTACTGATGATCACTGAAACTACACTCAGCATGTCATTTAAACTTCAGCTGGAGAGCAAACCTTCCACGCACACTAGGTTATTGTTAGCCAAGTAGTTTACAAGACAGTGCTGTAATTTAGGTAAGCTTCAAAGAAATCTTATGTCTCAGATGTGCTTTATGCCATCCCATGTGAGTGTCACAATGACTTTTTAACATTTCTTTAACTACTGCAAGTCATGCTGAGAATGTAATTATACGGCATACTCCTGCAGCATTATCTAGCATGCAATTATTTCTAAGAGCTTCCAGAGATCTGGAAATCATTTATCACTGAATATAAGAAATGAAGAAATGCTGGCAGCTCATGCAGACAGTAACTTAGAAACTTTGCCTTTAAACAGTTCCTCTTTTGTCTAGTTACATTTCTCTTGCACTGTGTTTATGCAATATGAGGAAATTGTATGTGCTCTTAAAAAGCATATTTTCAGAAATACCTCTAGGATGTTGTTATCTCCTGTGCAACATAAAATACACAGCTTTGAAGGAAATTTATGGGAGATCAGTAGTTATGCCATCTTTTTCATACCAGCAACAAGAAAAATTGCATATATAATACAGGACTTGTTAGCATCACTTGATATGAACTATTGCTGTCCTATTAAAACTTGATGCTGTACACACTTTGGGTTTGGGCCCACACCTGATATTTTGGAAAACAAAATCTTTATACAATTAAATACATGAATTTAAAAACAACATTGAGATTCATACCCACTAAAAATATTTTTACTTCTTAACAGCTTATTTTCTGCTTGAAAAAATCTGCACTTGAATTTATGAGGTAAAAGTATATGCAGAGAATATAATTATCAAGATATTATCCACTTTATTTACATTTATATTGCAAGTCTTTTGTAAGTGTGCCCTGTACTTGATCTTGTGGTTCATTACTGAGCTCTTCCCAAGCAAAAGGAAGGCAGGCATTCATTGCATACAACTATAATGATGTACTGGCAATTATCACTCTTCTTTTTGAGAAAAGGGTCTTTAGCTGCCTCAGTAGGACTCTATACACATAAAATATGTTAGATCCCTTCTTACTAGGTTTATCTGAGAAAAGTTCATCTCCATTTGTCTGTGTTTCATGTCTCCCTGTCTAAAATATTTAATATATTGTCACCTGTTTCTCTTCTTCCGATGCTCTCTGTTGGAATTTTCAGATTCACTGCCACTGCTGGTGTTACAGCGGGACCGTGACCTGAAGAAGAGAAAAGCAACATCTCAGGATGAATTTATGTATGAACACCAAAATGATTGCATTGTTAAATGAGGAAAGAACAACACTGCAAAGACATTACTCAGAAAACCAGAATTAAAAGACTCTGGAATGCTTGTCTACACCTGCAAGTCATATTATCTTTTTTCTCATTAATTGATTGGGAAGAACTGCTTCAAAAGTATTGCACCCAGAGTTTAGCATCAGGTGAGTGCTATTTTAATTTTGAATAATTTCACTGTTTCATTTTTTTAAAAAAAATTGTATTATTTTATCATTCGGCATTCTTTTTGTATATGCCACATCAATGTGTTTCTTGGAGGTGTGAAACGTTTCATCTCTAATATGTATGTCTCTTTCTTTCTTGCACATTGTGGTACACAGTTTCTCAACAGAAATGATACATTTTGTTTGCAGGCAAAACAAAATGCTCACAGATCTATATTTTCTATTCCCCTCAACTTCCATCCTGTAAGTTCCTAAGTCCTCAGTCTATGGAGTCTGTTCTCTCTCCTGAATCAGAAGATCATTAGTTCAAGTATTTCCCACTCAAACAAAAATGTGTTAGAAGAATAGGACAGCTAAAGTCTAGGAAAATCAGCTGAACCCAGCTTGTCTGAAGGGAATGTTAGGCAGCATGGAAGAAACACTAAGATTCTGATAGTCTTTATGGAAAAAAGAAGGCTGCTACAGGCAAACTTCTCTCTACTACCTGAGACCCTTAAATCCCTAATTGCATTTTGGAGCAGTCAGGGCTTTGGTCCCAGAAACCAGAACTCTGCCAGGGTGCCACTGACTAGGTTCTAATGACTGGCACTATCATCAAAATCTGATTTGGACTGTTAGTTCTTTAATGTGAGGATGGTCTTGGGAGGGTTGGATTTGATGATCTGAAAAAGGTCCTTCCCAGCCTGAACATTTCTGTGATCCCATGAATGCCCCCAAAGACAGAAGTGTTTCTCTGCTATACTGACAGCTCAGCTGATTAATGAGGAAAGCTGACTGATACTAACAGGAGCTGGTCTACAAGGATATAGACTGTATGGAGTTGGAATTGGTGACGGTTTTGCTGCACCATCTTTGGAAAAGAGCCTTTTTCTTCTGAGGTCTCTGGCCATGAAATAGGAGCTATTTCTAATAGGAGCTAAAACTCCTGATGATGCTGGTAAGAGATACACATTTTTGTATGCCTCCTGGATTTTCTTTTGCTCTTTGATATCTAACATTCGTAAGAGGACAGCTTTGTTAAACTACACCTCAAACAAGCCAAGGAGAGAAAGCAGTTCCTTAGGTGCAAGTAACAGGTAAGGGGAAGATTTCATGACAAGGTAGGAAGTTGCTGATTAGCACCTGCTCACTGCATGTTTTAATGGTTTAGGAAGAAGAGCCCAAACAGGATGAGAGAATATTGTTCCCAGGGAACAGCACAGATGCAGCATGGAGCTGTTTTATCTGGTCAGGCACACACCACTCTGCTTTCTAGAGGACAACGACTAAACAACCAGGACACTGTTACAGATGTCATTCTGACACACCTGAAAGCCTCATGAAATTCTCCATAATACCAGTGAGTTATGGTTGCCTTCATCAAATTGCTGAGCCTTTAAATGCCTCCATCCATGGAGTCTGTTCTCCCCTCTCTCCTAAATTAGGAAATCATTAGCTCAAATAGCTCCCATTCAAACAAACACATCTTAGAATGATGTGACAGCTAAAGTCTAGGAAAAGCAGTTCAACCCAGCTTGCCTGAAGGGAAAAAATTTGGCAAAGTGAAATTTCCCCCACAGAAGAAGCCTCTCCCTGTTGGAAAAGATATCAAGGTGGTTTTTTGGGGGGTGTTTTTTGTTTGTTTGTTTTTTGGGTTTTTGTTGTTATTTTTTTATTTTATAGCTTTAGCCAGGTTTGTTTCCCTTTGCCCCCGGGGAAGAGAATTGAAGTTTTTTCAGGGCATTGTTCCACTAAGCAAAGCATGATGAATTTAACATCACAATAGACAAGAAGTAGTACAGAAGATACACAAAAGCTAATGATCATCAATGAAAATTAACAATCATCAACTCTAAACATCAACCCTGACATGGTCAGAGACAACTGGTCTGGGAAAGGAGAGGTAAGAATTAGGACCAAATTAACATCAGAGGCAAACAAATTCATACCCAATAGAAAATCAAATACTAAGAACTACTTAACTTGGAACCAATGAACATTGAACCAATGAATCTCTATGGGTTTCAACTTGTTGGGGGTTAGGTTTGTTCCTAAAGAATTTTTTCACCCATAAGTTACCAAGGAGACCAAGTATTGGATACTTAAGGACAATTAACCGAAACAAAGGAGACAGAGCTTGAAGAGTGTGTGTGTGTGGGGGGGGAAGTTTCCTTTTTTCGGTGTTCGGAGAGAGGGAGAGCTGCTGGGCTGCGGTTTCGCTGGAGGAGTTTTTTTTGGTGTGGCCGAAGAGATCCAGTCCTGGGATATCTACTACCATCAGTTCGGCCTGAATCCTGCGCCTTCTCAGTCACCCGCGGGAGCTGGGCCAGCCCTGCCTCGCCTTCGGCTTCTTCAGCGCTGTTTCTCTTGCTACAGTGTGACCCTGCACCCCCCTGCCTGCTGAGACATTCTGCCTCTGCCTGCTGGACATCCTGCCATCTCAGCTACCAGCCCGGGACTTTCCACAGTTCCAGCTTGGTGCCCTGCGGATCTTGCAGGAGCACTGAGACCGAACTGCCCTGGGTTTTGTGAAGCAAAACCCCTCAAGGTTCTTGGTACTGTTGTCTTTGGTTATTAATGCTGTAGTTGGTTGGGTTTGGGTTTTTTTGTTGTTGTTGTTTGTTTGTTTGTTTTTGTCTGGTTGCTTTGTAATACATACTAGTAAAGAACTGCTATTTCCTATTCCCAAAAATCTTTGCCTAAGAGCCTCTGATTGTAAATTTATAATTGAAAAAAAGGGGAGGGGGGGGCATGGCTTACACTCCCCATTCCAAAGCAAACTCCAGCTTTTATCTGGCAGATACCTGTCTTCCCAAACCGAGACACAACTGTATAAAGTTAGTTAAGAATCTGGAAAAATGTATGTGTCATGGAATTATTTCCTCTGCACATCCAGGCTACGTGTGGATCAAGTTATTTCTGTTGCACATCCTGGTCAGAACAACATCCTGGCCAGAATAAAGTAATGCCTTGATTCTCTAATACTGAAAATGTTGCTGGAGGGTTTTTGTTTTTCCCACAGTTTTGGTCACATGCTCATTCCCAAACTTCATGTTCATAATTTAAAGCCAGGTGATCCATGTTGCCAGCTAAAAATACACTTTTCTGAGTGAAGCTTAAAGTGGGGGTAAAAAATATGTGTGTTACCATAGAAAATAATAACCCCAGAGGAAGACAGAAAATTAAAAGATGGTGTCAGAAAGAATCACTCAAGCACAATGGAAGAGTTAAGAGAAAAAAATGCTCTAGAACTGCAGCAGACATTACACAGCTGAAAGTATACCTTTTCTCCACCTCAGTTTTGTCAGATGTTTAATAAACATACCACTAACATCAACATTAATAAGTCATTTGAGAAACACTGTTCTTTCACACTTCCAGGTCATTAGCACGACTCTTTTCTTCAACATCTTTCAGTATGACAATTTCTTACTGTAATTTAAGTAACTTATCTCATAAGGTATCAAAAATCACAGTGTGGCAGGCAAAGTACAAGATAAAACTTCCAGTTTGATCAAACTCAAGCCTTTCTCTAACTTTTCAGCAATGGAACTCTGATCCACTTTTTGGATATTGCATATTGAATTACCTTGTGTTCCCTGTCAGGAAAGCACTTGTGGGGACACAGAAGGGCTCCTCAGCTGAGTGGCAGATGTTAATGCTTGTTGTCAGAATATTATCTTTTACTGAATATTAAATATCATCTTTTACTAAACTGAATAAAATACCAAATATAGGTGGAAAAAAAGATTATTTCCTAAATCAGGTGCAAGAACATGAGATCATCCTGATCTCTGACAATTTTAAGGTACCTTTTGTCCTTTATTCTCTTATTTTCCTCGTCATGCAATATATTTGATATTTTGCAGGTGGAATACCTATATACTCCGGCATAAGGAGCAGGAAAAAAGTCATAGTCAGTTTTACAAGAGACACAACAAATACTGCCTAGGAGAAGGCTTGGAGGGCTGAGGAAAGCTCACATTCTGGCACAGACTTTTTCTGATTAAAATGAGAGGAGAGTAACCAAATCATGAGGAAGTGGAGAAGGTCTTTTGCAATGTATAATAACAAACCAAGAGTTCCCTTCCGAGCACTGAGGCTTTCCACCTGAGATGCTTAACTAAATCTCCGTTTTATATGCTGGACATCTATCACAGGACTATCACTGGCAGCTTGTAATGCTAACATCCTTCCAAAAATTATTCTCTCATAGTAAATACAAAGTATGTGAGCACTTTCTCTGGCTTCCTGTCATTGTCCTGAGATGTTTGTATCTCTGCCAGAGCTCCTTTCCTGCTGCAGCAGTGATTCAGATCCTGGGAGTGCCTCGTCTCCTTCCCAAGCTCCAGGAGCTTCTGACATTGAAATGCACTCCACTGTCTTCTTATTCCAGCAGTGCAAGCAGGAGGACAAGAGCGAGGTGAAGCACTAAAACGAGTCCTGATGAGCAGATGTGGCAAAAATCTGTGGAAAGCTGAAGTTGTTGAAGGGCACACCCAAATTCACACCTGCATTTTATTTGAAATGTGACAACTAGACAAGTCTGAAATGGGAGATGGGGGCAGGGAGGAGAAGCTTAAGAAAATTCAACAAAAAATGTGCAAGACAGCAAGAGGACCATGAGGAGTTTCATATGCCTTTGCCCTTACCTCTGGGAGGACAATTCATCTCAGATGATTGCACACTTGCTTACAAAACAGTTTAATTAAAAGTGGGTAGGGAGGCTGGAGAAGTAAACACAGATCTGCAGATTCAAAATTCAAAAGCTAAAACTTATGGAACTGACTTTCAAGCTGCAGATAAGGCCTTAGGAAATTTCACAAACTGCTTCTAACATGGGCTAGTAACAATGTGCTGCAAGACTCTGCTGTGATGAGGCTGTGCCACAGAGCATTTCAGCAAAAGATATGAAATAAAAAATTAAAAGGTTATAACACAACAAACCTTTTATGCATTTAGGATGATGAGGGAGAAGGAAGGAAAGAAGGAGATGCAGTGAACCAAAATATGGCCAGTATATTTTCATAGCTGCTATAGATCATATATTTACCTTCTCCTTTGCTTTAAATCTGAATCTTCACCACTGTTTTGATTTTTCCTGTGACATTAAGGAAGTTTTAATGAAATTTCATAGAGTTATTTAATACAAATACATAGAATTACCCATAAAAAAAACCCACAGATTTTTAGATTTTGGATGGAATTTTTTTTCCAGGATGATGTCAGGCACAGAAAATAATGCATATGTTTGTTTTAAACCTTTCAGAACACCTTTACAGTAAGTTTTGAAGTCATGATTCCATTCAAGCTCTCATTGCAAACCCCTGACTTGCAAAATTGAGTGTGCTGGCCTTTAGAGTTTCCTACTGTTTCCAACACAGCAGAGCCTGGTGGTTTCCTCTTAACCCCAGTAAAGAGTGCATAAACCACACAGCTATTGTTATTAACAGTTGGAAAAGGAAAGTGCAAGAACAAAACCAAGACTCAGGAAGGCATAATTAAGTTAAAATCTACCTACTATTGTTGGTTTTCACAGTCTCACATGTGAGATAAGACTTTTAAAAATATTTTGTTTATGTGGTAGCCCAAGAGAAAAATTGCTGTTGGCATGACTGTCTATCCACTGACTAGATCAGCCCGATGCAAATCCCTGATGATAAAAACAATTTCCTGCTGTACAGTGCACAATCACTTTTCTTTTCTTGATATGAGAGAGTTTTGCATTGCACATCTCTACTCCTTTGTTTTTACAAATCCAAATGGGTCCTTCTGACAACTAAGCTAGCAATGTATCAGAAAACCTGTACTGGTTTTGTCTGCAGTAGAGTTAGTTTTCTTCACAGTGGCAGGCATGGGGCTGTGCTGAACATAGGGTTGATAACATAGACACACTTTTGTTATTGCTGTTCAGGGATTGCAAGAGCCAAAGCCACACTTTGGAGGAGACTGGGGGTACATGAGATGCTGGGAGGGGACACAGTGAGGACTGATGACCCAAACTGACCAAAAGGATATTCCAGACGTTGTGACATCAGGCTCAGTATATAAAGTGGGGGGAAGAGGAAGGAAGGGATGTTTGGACTGATGGTGTTTGTCCTCCCAAGTCACCATTAGTGTGATGGGGTCCTGCTCTGCTAGAAATGGCTGAACACCTGCCCACCCACGGGAAGCAGTGAATTCATTCCTTGTGTTACTTTGCTTTGGTGCTTGGCTTTTGCTTTCCCTATTAAACTGTTTCTCAATTGACAAGGTTTCTACTTCCTTCTGATCTCTCCCTGATCCTGCTGGTGGGGGAGTGAGTGATGGGCTGCCTGGGGCTTAGCTGAGGTTATAACATGAAAAACCCATTCAGGAAACACATTGCTGTTAATACCTACAAGGACTCTATCCAACAGAGCAAATAAACATTATTCCATCACCCAAGAGTTATACTAATTTATTTGAGATCACTAAGCATGCACTATGGGTGAATTTCTTCTCTCCTGTCCCAGACAGCTAATGGCAGATAAAAGGTCTGAAAAAGTTCAGAAACCTGACAAGGATAAAAGCTCCACATCAAATTAGATTTCCTCATCAATATATCTGCATTGTCAGAGACCCCTTTGCAAGCTCTGGCTTTGAAGGCCAAATAGGGATTCATTTCAGAACTGTCAGAAAGAGATATAACTCTCATGTGCTGGCTCCTAAGGCAGTTCTGGAAGACTGCAATGAATATGGCACAGTATCTGTGTTTGTATAACAGATCAGAACACCAGGCAGGGTGACCCAGCAATGAAAGCAGCTTCTCAGCAGGACAAATCATCCCAGGTAACACAGTCTCAATACTCTATTCCTTCAGAACTGTTCCTGTAATTTGCTTTTTGGACATGCTCAAGGACTGACAGCACAGAATCTCCACCCATTCAGTTTTACTCCTCCAAGTCATTCAATTCAGTTTGTACCAACTGAAAGTGTCACACAGTTGTATTTTTGCTGGCATCCTCTCTAATGCAAAGTGGTTCACCTGTGGGACTGTTGAAGACAGCTTTGTGGCTCATTTGTGTAATCCTTGGGGAAGTTAAAGTGAAGAAATGTACTTATAACACAGCTTTGGAAGTTCACTGTCAAGCAAACAAATCCATCAGTGCTTTCATTCACCAGACAAAAAGAGCTCCAGTAAGTAAAGGAATCTTGCACATGCCAATAATAAAACTTTTCACATTATTAACATCATTTTCCTACAACAGCACACAAGCAAACAGCCTTTTCAAAAAAAGCTGTGGCATTCTTGCTCAGGTGGTTTTTTTGACTAACAACTGGCCCCTGGAATACCCCCTTTCCCAGGACCCAGCTGTGCCTCCACGAACTGAACACTGAACATACCGGATCTCAAGATTCTCCACAAAGAAGCTGACAGTAATTAATCCTGAGGCTCTTACCTCCTCCGAACTGGCTGCCCAGACTCATTCTCACTGCCACCGGATGGGTTCCTTCGGCAAGAGTAAGGAAACTTTGGTGATTTATTGCGGTCATTGGCTGAATTATACAGTCCACTAAGGTTAAAAAAGAAAAAGCAAAGAGTCAGCTTTAAAATTTCCCAGGCAGTTAGGCCAGGTAACTGAAATTCAGCTTACAAAAATGAAAAGATTCATGCATGCACACACACACACACACAGAGGTGAGTATTCAGCTATACGTGTTTTTCTGGGTGTTAGTGGGTGTTCTATGTAAATGCACGTAGTACTGCTTTAGCAATAAATTTTTCACACTAAACCTTGAAATGTAGGAGAGACTTCTTAGCATTGCCAAGTCAACAACTCCAAGCTTACAAAATACAGATTTTAGTTTATTCATATTCTTTTACCATAATAAATTTCTGTGCTTTAGTATGGCGTATCCAACCCAGAGCTAGGTATTCTTTGTGTTTTCCTTGGATGTAGCTATGAAAACTTCCCATGTTCTGTCATGACATCCTTCTTCATCACAGAGCTGATGCTTAGGAACATGAAACAATTCTACCTGCATTTCTCTTCTGTTCATCCATGCAAACCTCTGCCAATGGTGTGGAGGTGTTCCAAACACCTCTTTCTGCTTTCTTTCTGCTTTCCTGAAGGCCTCTGGCCTTCAAATTCAATACGTTCTTCTTCATCTGCTTCTGCAGACAGCTGATTACAGCACTGCTCTGCACAGGTGAAAAGTTCCCACAGTTCATCTCAATGAGAATTATTATTAAGAGCTGTGAAAGCCTCTGTGCAACATCCAGCCTACTTACGTGTCTAAACCTGCATAGTGCTTTAGAATTAATAGATTTACAAAAACTCAATTCTACCATTGTTTGGCTCCTGCAAGATCAAACCTCCTGCTATCCTGAGAGCAACTGAAACACTGGAGACATAAAATCACAAGATGACACCTCTTTTTTAAAAATAACCAAAGAACAGGTCTTTCCTAGCAAGAGAATATTTGCTTGCTGCTTTGTTCTTACTCTCAAAACTACTGCTGTTTACAGGAGTACAAGGGGTAAATCATCAGGGTGCCCCAAATGACACATCAGGTATCGATCTGAATTGCCATAGAAAAGCAGGACCATTCTGGATTACACTTTACATGTTGTCTGGTTCAGTAGCCTGTTTCCAAAAGCAGCTGTAAATAACCAACTACAGGAAGCAAAACTCTGAAGACAGCTCCCCGAGTCCCACACCATTCCCAGTCCAGGGGACTTACTGAGCCGGCTGCGGCACCTCTGTCTTCAGAAACACTTCAGGATTTTTGTTCATGACTCACCCAGCTTCCCCCAGGAATTCACCTCCTTGCAAAGGAGGACCACAGTCTCCCACTCATGGTGAGTCCCTGCTGACTGCCTTTATCAACACTTTTGAACCACCTTCAATAGCTTCACCTGAAGATCCTTACTTCTTTTGGTGGAAAAATAGAGCCCTGATCCATTTCTCTTTTCTCAGTATGACTTGTGATTTCCTAGATGACATCCCCTGAAATTTCCTCTTTTATAGTCTGAAGAAGGATTCCTGTCTGCCTCTGCCCTTGCTCCTTGTGCAGATTTACTGCAGAGCTTTTCACATTTTTCATCACCTTTGCTACCCCTCTCAAAGCCTATTGCTTTTCCTGAGACAAGGACATCAGAACTGCTTCCAAAATTCACAAAGTACACATGTGATCCACCAATTTATATAATGGCATAAAGCTGTTCTCTTGCTTTACTAATAATTGCTAATTGTTTTTCTGAATGCTACACACCTGATGTTTTCTTTGTTCTCCATCATAATTCCACTGCACTTCACATTAATCAGAAATCTAAGGTTATTTTTTTTTTTCCTCATGTACCTCTCTTTACATTTTTTGGCTCAACAGAATCTACTGATCAGTCACACTTGAGGAGTCTTTCTGCCACTCTTCACAGACAAATTTATCACTATCCTAAACAATTCTGTATCATCACCCAACTTTATTACCCCTTTTCCAAGTTCTTTGACAAATGTACTAAATATTAGATGTCTATGAACAGATCTCTGTAGAAAGCCACTGCTGATATTCATTCACTGGCTACCTTCTCCTACATACACTTTCCTAATTTTTAACTGTTTATTTATCCATTAAAGAACCTATCTGCTTACATGCAATACACATATATTATGAATCAACACATTAATATATTACATTAATAACATTCAACTTTCTGCTGTTGTATGACATTTACCATTGCACAATACCTAAGACATCAAGTCTTGCCTTACCTCTGTGGGCCATTTTCCTCCCATGGAGCGCTTGTTTTACTTCTTTGCATTTCTGGACTGTTTTCATTTTTCATCTTTTTAAAGCTAAATAAGAGTACAGATACATACATATGTAGATATATTAAAAAACAAAAACAAAAAAACATTTTACACAGATCACATTTTCTTTTATGCTGATCACTTAAAATTTCATTTTAAAGGCATACACTCATTAGAGAGACCCACCCTAGCATATAGTTATTTATTTGTTATGTGAAAGAGGGCAAAGAGCTGCTATGTTGAAAAATCTCTCCTAAAAAGAGCAATCATAAGGGGAAGGAGAAAGAAGAAGGGAAGAAGGGAAGAAGGGAAGAAGGGAAGAAGGGAAG
>VXBN01007260.1:349979-364459 GCA_013397395.1 Sinosuthora webbiana | reverse complement strand
TAAGTCATAATCTGAGGGAAAACTTTAGCAAAATTAAATTGTTTTTCACAATTTAATGTTAAATTTCCTATTGCAAATGCATGACTCTTGTCCAGTAGTAGAGGAACAGTAGACCAAAATTAACATAATTTGTCATAATTTTCCTACTGGGTGTCTTGATGAGTTTAATTTCATTTTGTAACATTACCAGGTTTTTTAATAAACTTTATGGAACCATATTAAATAGTGCCTTTGGGGAAGTTAGAAGAGAAAATATTTTTGTGAGAGAAGTTGTGTATGAAATATTCTCAAATAGAAATAATGATTTTTTTTTCTTCCACTCTCTAGGCCTCTTTCTCTTGGCCTGACTGCTGTTTTACACTTTATATGATGAAACAGAATTATCTCTTCTTTTTTCTTTTCTTTCATTAATTCTCGAAAATGAGCATGTTTTGTGAAAAGAGAGCAGAGGAACATCATGCAGAGAAATCTGCTTTGGAAATTCAACGAATTACAACTGAGGTTTTCTATTCCTCTGAACTGCGTTTGCATGCTTTAAATGATTTACTCTTCATTAGTTCAGGTTAGAAAAAACTTTTACTCTGTTACTGTGAACTGCAGAATTCAATAAAAGAAAGGAAAATGTTTCACTTGCAGAGATGCTGAAAGGACAATTATGGTTCTTCTGAGTTTACATTGGGATATGGCAGCAAGCTGCTTTCTTTTTAAATCCTTAGTAATTTAAGAGCATGGGTCTCATAGAAACATAATGGACTTGCAGTCTGAAATCACTCTAAATGGGAATTTCAAATGTCCTACTGACTGTTTGTGTTAGGCAAAATTGTTCCAGTCTTTGTTGGACCAGACAGGGGGATAATAGGAAGTAAGCCTGACTGTTACATTTCTGCTTGGCTTCTGCATCCTTTTAGCGGGGGCAAAAAGAGAATCTGAATTTCTTTCAGCTAATCCTGGAGTGATCCCTTTTGGACAAAGAGTTGACTCCAGCAGCTCAATCCAGCCCCAGAATAAAAAGGAATGTATATCTATTCTTTCTTGAGCTCCATTTAGAAAAGTAAATATTATCACTGCTCTGGGGTAATGTGGGGATTTTTTCAGCTGGGGTGGCAAAAACAACACAGAAACAATGGGGAGAACACCACTCTCCTGCCATGAGAGCAGGGGAGAGGCACCTGATAAGATCTGGGAGCAGAGCAGCTGTCATGTGTCTGTTTTGTTAAATGCCCATCGAGGAAACTCATTCCACACTCATTATTAGCCATGAGTGGAAGCTCTGCTTTTCCAATGTCAGTGAACTCCTCAGTAGACAGAATCACCTTTAGGGCATCCTAATTTTTAATTAGGGCATTGGCTTCTGTTGGATTTTGTTGTGACATGAGCACCTTGTTCCCTAAACCAGCAGTGCTTCTAGGCCAGCTCTCCAGCAGATAGAAATTAACTCAGGCTCTGTTCAATGTCACTGGAGCTGCCTCTTGGTTCCCCTTCTCCTCCAGAGTATTTGTGCTACTATTTTTTAATGCAATATTTAAGGCAAGTGCTCATGCTCCCAGGACAGCAGCTGCCAGCTTTATTAAGTAATTGGAGTGCAGGAGTCATGCTCACAGCTCAGCCTCTGCTGATGGGAATTCAGCAGGGAGAGCTGAACTTTATTCCAAAGTACAGCACAGCCCTTCTCCAGAGGGGCCAATGGATGTGAGGGGAATATATGAACAGGCAAGTCCCCCTGCAACAGTCATCACTTATTAATGTTTGAAAGATAAGAGCATTACCTTATGAGTCTGCCTCAAGTTTCTAAATATAGATTTTGCAACTGCTTTGGTTATAATCAGCTTCATTCTCTTACTTTGCAATTTCCTGGATAATGTGAAGAAGAAAGTGGAAGAAATTCCTTTCATGCCAATCACAATTATTTCCTCAAACTATCTGGTATTTTTTTTCCTTTTTTCTTTCTTTTGCAGGTTTGTTTTGGTTTGCTTTTTTTTTTGATGCTGGTGATTCTGAAATTAAATTGATATTTTACAGCAAAATGTTATAGCACATGTTTGGAAAATATTAAAATTGTCCTGCTAATTGTGATGTTCTTCCTCTATAGCTCATAATTTTCTTTCTCTTTCCAAATATTCCACTCATCAAATCTAGTACAGATTTATTGAAAATTTAATTGCCCTGAAACTGTGGGGTTTTTTCCTTTTAAAGACTGTTGTTAGAAACCAGCTTCTGCTGAGCTCTCTTTATCACTCAAAAGTTGAATAGTCTGATCACAGGCGTGTGTATTAGTGAGTAGCATCATTAAACCTCCTCTGAGTCACTTTATCTCCAAACATATACAATTTTTTTTTCCATCATTCCTTGGCCACTTGCTGTATTGTGAGTAATCCTTGGTGGTCATACATACACTTCTTACACTTTGGAGACATGAGAGAAATATACAGGGAAATGAAAATTCCTGGTACTGGAATGAAAAGCCAGGCAGAAGCATGCAAACAACACTAAATCAGAAGTTTGCTCAAGTAATTACCTGATCTCCATGCCTCTTCTATCATGCCAAAGAGATGGGTGAAGGAGGACATGGAACACCACAAAACGATTCTTTCTTGGCTCACCCTGCCTGTCTGACAAGAAGACTCTCTCATTTTCAGAGCATAAAGGCTGAGAAGCAACTCTGGTGCTGGAACTGTTTAGTGCTCCATATGCTCCATCCACTCCACATTTGTAGTGAAGCATCCCCCACCCCCAGCTAGGCATCTCTATATAAGAAAAGAGTTTCAGTTTACCTTTAGACATTTTAGGAAATTTGACTGGAAAGTTCTGTGCCCTTCTCGTTGTAATTGGCTCAGGGCCAAGAGAGAAGAACCTGTTGGACCTTGTCACTGTTCTTCAAATCCCGTACCTCTCCCTATTGGCAGCAAGCCAAATTGTCCCTCCTAAAACATTAAGCATTTAGGAAGGAACCCAAAGGAAGTAAGGGGCTTTTTGGAGCGTTTCTAGCAGGGTGTCAGAGGTTTTCTCAGACACCTGTACATGGCTTTTCTTTTGTTTTCTGTATTTATTTTTTTTCACTTTTACTTTACAAAACACCTCCGAAGAGCAGCCTGGCCAAAATTATTTTAAGCCAATCTGCAAGGGCTGGACCCTCAGAGATTGATACATTTACAGGTGGCTAATAACACTCTGGCCACACGTTAACCTGTATCACACATCCTTTTTTTCCCAGCAAGTTCTGCAGAGTTCCAGAGAAGTTTATCTGGTGCGTTGCCCTGGTGACGCTTCAGAGATCAGCGAGGCAGAGCTGTCACAGTGAGGGATTGCACAAACTTTGCAAACCCATTAATGTGCCTGGAACACTGAAAATATTAAACTATAGTCCTCAGTTAATCACAGAGCCAGGGGAGAAAGGCAGGAACAAGAATAATGTGGTTCAAGCAGCCCCCACCGTGAGTGATGCTCTGATGTGCTCAGAGTGGTCTGTGGCCAAGGTCACCTCTCCCACCCACCCTTTATCCCCCAGTTATTTGGGTTATCAGCTTTCTTCTGACTCTTAAGAGGTTTTTCATTGTAATGTTAACATAAAAACAAGCATCTCTGCAAGACAGGTTTTCTCCTGTTGCTCACCTGACTGTGAAAATCGTGTACTGACAATTGAATTTTTCAAAGCAAAAGTGAATGATATATTTGTTCGTGTTTTCATGATACATTTTTCCCTCAGGGACCTCATGTTCAACTCATCCATTATTTAAAATTCCTGCCAGAAATCAATGGATCCTCCAAGCGTAGAAATGCTGCTAGAACATCTCTACATCTGCATAAATAATTGCTGCTGATCACACCCTAAGCCTCATGAAGAGCCTCTTTGCTCGGATGATCTCTAGTGGAGCTCATACAAGAAATATGCTGTCTTGTCATCCCATCAGTATTCTGGAATATCCACAAATATTGAGATGTTTTGAAATACTCAGTAAAAGTACTAATTCTAATTCTAGCTCAGGCTGCTGTGGTTGAGGAGTGTGGCCTCACACAGTTTTGAAGATGTGTCTTCACCTGTCTCCATCTCTGAACTTCCAGGCTGACAGGAGTTACACAGGTGAATTGGTTAAAGTTCCTGGGAACTTTCACCTGAGTAAGAGTTATCTTTCATGTCGAAAATCAATACAGCTGAAATATTAACTCTTGTTTATTAATGGTTCTTTTCCCATTCTGCTGAAGACTAAATTATCTTAGCTAAACTACCTCAGTTGAAGAAAGTGCTTATGACAGTTCGTCACCATTTAACCAAAATATGAATTTATTTCTTTTTTTAGTAAGGAAGAAAGAGGCAACAATGTAACCAACCTTTGTTTGATTCTCTGTGATTTCCTACCATAATGTTGTATTTGGGCTATATTATTTTCTAGATAATTCACATATTTACACTTTTTACAATCACTTTAAATACCATTTAAATACTCCTTTTGTAAAGCAGTGCTTGATCTTGATATCTATCAGGATGTCCAGTCTGCAATAAAAAGGTAGAGCAATAACAATACAAACACATGGCAACCAGATGCCAGCCGAGCATGAAGTCAGGAAAAGGTGATAATGGGGCAGCTCACAGCAGCTCAGCAAGGAACAGGAGAAAACAAAACCGGGGAGGTTTTCTAGGAGGTTTTCTAGATGCTTCTGCACCCCTAGAAGATGTGTATGAGCCCTGTGTTAACTCCTGTTAGCTCACTTATGCCCATCCTGCAGTCTTCAAGGTCTGTCTGAAGTTTTTGATAAGAGTAATGCAGGAGACTGTAATTGAATACATCTATTTCTCCTACACTGAGATTCTATCCCTGTGTCACTCTCCTTTGCACCAAACAAACAAGACAATATTTCCCAAAGTCTGAGAAGGTTCTGAACTATGAAGTGTCAGAAAGACACAAAGGGCTGCTGAAGAAGGATTCAGAAGTATTCAGACATGATGAAGCAGGAGGTTTGTGTAGAAAATGAGAGCAAAAGAGGATAATAAAGTGAAAAGCATCTTGAAATGTTCTGGTTTTACAGTCAGGAAAGATGATACACCCTCATTAAGATACGGTGTTTGGAACTTGCAATGGTCAGCTAGAAACAGGAAAGAGTAAAATCCTAATTATGTTGGTGTTGATGAATATTTTCTTCTATAACTTGGTGCAAAGAATGTCACAGGGTGTTATTTCCTTTTTGTGTGTAAAATATAATTTTAATGAAGAAATTGAGTAAAATTTTAGATTTGCCATTTACAATTTGAGATTAGAAAGTGTCAAAATATCAGATTATTAAGAACTCATTATTTTTATACCAGCTTTGTGAGGAAAAGACACAAAGACAGAAGGGAGTTCTAGGTGAGATACCCCAGTTCTTTCCTGCAGTTTAAGGTTAAGGGTTCTGCCTTTGAATTAGCCAGACACATTTCTTCCAGTCTTCTAAATGAGATGTTGCAACTCTCACTATCCTAATGCTGAAATCATAGAGAATGGTAAATTCATAAGTAATTGTAGTGAACTATTTTCATTCATTTTCAAATGAAATAAGAGTAAATAGTAAATGTATCAAACAAGAGAATATAGAAACATCCTGTTCTACCTCCAGCAGCAGAGGCTGGGTTTGGAGGGGTGTAAGAAGTTTTCTCAAGAGGGGAAGCAGAGGGGCAGGCACTGATCCCCTTCTCTGTGGTGAGCAGGGACAGGATCTGAGGGAATGGCATGAAGCTGCACTTAGTTCAGTAGGATGGAAGGTTTGAATTCAAACGTTTGCTGCTGAGTCTCAGAGTTCCTGAGCAGTGACTCAAAAGCACATCTCTGTGAGTATTTCCAACATGTACACCTTGCAGTCTTCCAAATACACTTGTATTTCTCATTCTGCTGCTGGACAATGTGTATAGTTACACATGTAAGTGTCAGCCACTCGTAATTTATGCTTTAAAAATAATTCACTATAATTTACTTAATGGAGCTGTATGTTGAGTCAGCACTTCAAACCTCTGTTTAATCTCAAACCTCCATTGTTAGTCCAAGCTCATATATACATATTTCACTGCCAATGAAAAGTATATTTGGAGCTGGATATTCCACTGATGTTAAGTCCTGTTGATATAATGTCAGTTGAGAATCTAACTTGTGCTACATATTTTTTATTTCTAAACCTTTTGGACTCAAAGACAGTTCTGTGGGTGCATTTTTAAATGCATTTTTAACAGACCATTTGGAACCAACTGTTTAAAATGCAGTTGTTTTGCAGTTCTGAATCACAGAACCACAGAATAAGCTGGGTTGTAAGGGACCCACAAGGATCATGGAATCCAACTCCCAGCCCTGCCCAGAACACCCCAAGAGTGACACCATGTGCCCAAGAGAATTGTCCAAATGCTTCTGGAGCTCTGTGAGTCTGTAACCCTTTGTGCCCAACCCATGAGCCAGTGGCTCACCCATCCATCAATATGTTTCTCCAGCTGTGTGCTGGACATTTTGACCAGAAGGGCACTATGAGAGACAGTATTGAAAGATTTACTGGAGTCCAAAAGGCTTCCTCAAGTTTTGGCACATTCTCCCACTACTCATCACTGGTCAGTCTGATTTTGTCCCTTTCCCCCTTCCAAACTCATGCAAAGCTCTGTGACTAGTAGTACCTCTTGGGTGTACTTAAAGCTTTTGAGATTAAGGGAATTTAAATTCTCTCTAAAGCAAATAAAAGTGGCTTTGTCATTTCCCTGTGGTGACATTCAAGCAGGTTATCCCTGTGTGATAACCTGTGTGATAACTCATCTCAGGTTGGATAGCATCGATGAGCCACGTGTGTGACTCGGGACACGGACACAAGGCATGGCACAAAGGGCAGGGAGTTGTGTTTGCTCACTGTGCCCAGGGGCAGCACAAAAATCAGAGCAAGCCTAAAAATTGTCTTCAGAGAATAGAGCAGTGAAATTAATTAAATCAATGAAAAGTACTGGGGGTATTCAGTATTTTCTGCAAAAGCGAGGTTTTCATAGAAACTGAGAATACTCTTTAAATTAGGATGCTTGACTAAAGTAATCAGGTTTTGAGATAATGATACCTTGATCAGAGACTGCTGGTACCACTCCATCCAAAGATACTCTTGTGCTATTACATAAAATAAGTGTTTTAAAACAACAAAGAATAGGTATGCTTGCTACTTTGTATGATGAATTTATTTTTCTTTATAATTTGAATTATCTGACAGCCTTTGGAGTGGATGAGCACTGTCTGTGACTTTTTATTCTTCTTTTTTTTTTTTTTTATACGTACGGAATATCAGTCTTTTCAGTTTTTATTTGTATAAGTTGAGTTTAACTACAGGGGAGTACCTCCAGATATGTTCTGTGCTAATACATAAAGTTTGTGGAATTTGCCTATGTAAAATTGCAAGTCTTTCACAATTAATTCCTCCTGCTAAATGATGTGGCCAATCAGCAAACTGCAAGCAGCTGGAATATGATTTTGAGGGCTGCATTATCAAATTATCAACACATTAAAGTCATTATCAGTTCAGCTTAAAGTAATCTGCCAAAAAGACGTGCAGCTACCTCGGAGGAATGAAGAAGCATATTAAAACTGGCAAGCAAACCCATCAGCAAAACGGGGGATAATCAATCTTGAAGGAGTTTAACAAATGGCTGCAACATGAAATGGATGCTGTCAAGAGCTGTAAACTTCTTGGTGATGACTGTAGAAGGATAAGAAAAAGAAAGTTTAAAACACAATTATGATCTAAAGATATAAGAAAGAATCAGGTGACAAAGAAATATCTTTCATGCATTTTGTGTTGGTCAGTACTTTTAAAGAATAACTCAGTGGAAAAATATTATTCAGAAATACAAAATATGCTGATCAATCTCTAAGAGGATGTTAGGGGGAAAAGAAATAACTCTTCAGCTCTCTCAAGATAACTGTGTTTTCATTTTCTAATCCAAATTATTAGTTTTCAGCATTTTTCACATATTGTAGTTTTCACCTTTGTAAATTTTTTGGGTGCTCCAAAACCAGAGCACCAGACAGAGAAATGTAGTTTGATATTAAACTCCATAAAAACAAAAGGAGCCAAAAAAATTTCAAGTCATTTCAAAGAAACATTGTTCAATGAAAGAAGAAAGATGAGGCCAAGCCAACCTGAAACTGGCAGGCTGCAACTCCGGGTTCCTGATGGTAGCAGTGAACACATCAGTGTTAAAAAATTAAACTTGCCAACAAATTGGTGACGTAGAAACTGTATTTTCAATTGAAAACAAACAAAAAAAACCCCACCCAAACAACAAAGCCTGTGACAAGTAAGCCACGTAAGTTTTGCTGCAGCATTTCTCACAGCAGGATAGTGAGAAAATGCTGTGAAATTGTTAACCCATCAGAAAGGGAATGACAGACACAAAGCAAAGGGGGTGACAATCTCTCAAAAGTCCCCAGGGTGAGGCAAACCTCAGATCTACAGATGGTCTTGGAGCAGGAGGAACTGGAGCAAACCTCCATCCTCAGCAGCTGAATTTCCTGAGGATATTCACTTTTGTGGTCATATTCTTCATCTTGAGGGTTGGTAGGATGTCGTAATGATTAATTGCCTTTTGGCCTTAACATTTTATATCTCTTAATTATTTTTCATTCTGTGTGTTGAAACCTTCATTGTTTTAATTAAATTCATCTTGAAAAGCCATTAGTTAGGAAGACTGGGTACATTCTAGTAATTTGTTTTTTGTAGATGTTCTCTGATTTATGCTTTTCTTAGCATCATGTAACACCTCTGTTGTTCTAAATTCTTATAACTGTCATCTCACTATGGCTTTGTTATTATTTTAATTAGTATCAGGAGCAGGAAGTTAAAGATAAGAAAAAAACCCCAATCTAACAGATTGAGTGTTCCTCAAGCCCATGAGAAATGGGACATAAAACAAGGCATAAATAACTAAAATATATATCAGAATTGAGCTTTTTTGAATCCCATCTCAACTTGCCTCCAGTGAAGCCACTGGAATTACTGAGTTAAGACTGTTGCAGACTTAATGATTAATATTGAATGACTTTTTTTGAAATGTATAATGAGTTTTTTGAAAAGTGTGTCTTCATCTACCTTCATCTGTTACTTCTTTCAAAAAATAAATAGATGAGACTGTTAGATTTATTTTAACATTTTTTAAAAAGATTTATCTGTAAAAAAGCCCAATATTTTTAATCATCTTTTCACCTGAGGTAAATATAAAGTAGATTTAAGTATTTAGTGAAAACCTTATCCTTAATGAGAATTTTGCATATAAAAAAGTCAGATTATATTATGTATTCTAAGGTTTTAAAATTTCATTGCAATCAGGGAATGAAAAGCCTCAATACCCTCAAATGCAAACACAAAACCTTGAGAATGAAACATTTAATTCAAACTCAAATAGTTCCTATTTTTCTTTTTTAATGTTTTCACAAAAAAAAAAAGTAATATTTCTAATTCATCAATCTGAGGAAAAATACAGTCAAGAGGATTGCTTTACACTTGTGCACATAACAGTGCAGAAAAATCCAGTTACACTGATATTTTACCACATTTTAAAACTTCCTTTGACGTGTTTTATCTTCATGTAGTCAGGTGCAATAGGGCATAAGAAAACTGAAAAATATGGGAAAAAACGGGTAGAGACAGAAAAAATTAGGATGGATTTTTTCCCCTAAATTAGTTCATGTACTTTAAAATACCCCAAACAAGCCTGAATTCTTCAAGCTGAAGAAAAGCTAAAGAAATTCTTCAGAATAATTTTGAACTGGTTTGTACCAAAGGAGGTTGCAGCATAAAGAGATCACAGCCTCGCTGAATATTTTACTTGTTTCCATGCATAGGAAATGTCACAGCTCAGAGATATTCCAAATACTGACTCTCTTATACAATACTGGTGAAGGTGGAGATGAAAGCAGTCATTGCAGATGTGGGATTTCCATCAGAAACTGAATCTGACAGCAGGAGCAGAAGGAACAACGTTGGGAGTGAGCCCAGGTTGGAAGTGGACCAGGCAGAAGTCGAGGCTGCGGGAGAAATAAAAAATTCAGCAGAGGCTCAGGGACACTTCCAGCAAAATGAGAAGAGGCAGGGGCAGAGGGCAGCTGGACAGAAGGAAAATGCTGCAGTGCCAGCAATTAACACCAACGTGAGCTGTCCAGAGGGTGTGTAGAAAATAGATGGTGGCGTCTTACCCGTGTGGGTAACATTTCCCTGTGCCTGTCTTCAAGAGGTTTATTTTTAAGGCTCTGTCTCCTTGTGTGGTGAATTACCAATGTTAATGAATATTGATCTTGTCTAAACTGCCCAGGGAGAGCAATGCTGCTCTGGAGTAGCCTTCTGCTTTGCTTAGCAGTCTTAGGGAAAGATCTGTCATGGGCAATAATGAACATTGCAGGGGAAACAAAAAGGAACAGGTGCCTAAAAAGCACAGAACACATGCTTGATCAGAAATGGACAGGTTAAGTAGAAAACAAGCAGATAAACTCAAACACATGGAATAGCTGATAAAAGATAGGCAAACCCCCACACACATTTTCTTAACAGAGGAAGATACTTCTTTTTCTGGGAGAACAGGTTGGATTTTGTTTTAAAGCAACGATCATTTTATTACAGACTTTCCAGAGAAGTTCTCAAAAATCCTATAAAGCAGCAGCCAACCGTGATGCACAATTACACCAGTGTGAATTATTGAATTGCATCTGTCTCTCAGAAGCTGCAAACATTGACATTTTCTTGCCTTCCAGTTATAATTAAAGGACAAAGTGACACGTGGTATGGCACTGATCTAGTAGCTGGAAAGTCCTGCTTTGAGGAAAACTCCAAGGGTCTCTTTATTGCTGCAGATGAAGAGAACTCTGCCTACAAGTAAGAGCAACTTGATCTTTTCATTTAGCTGTGATTCTTCCAAATTTCTTCCCATTATTTTCAGTTTGTGGATGATCACTCTAACACTCCCAATTTCCTGCAAGTGTCTTATCAGCATTTTCTGAAAGTCATTTAACTGAAGTTTCAAATGTCATCGCTTTCAGAAAATTCATGTCTTTTTGCATCCTTCAGATGTGCTTGTGAGTGAATACAAACAGTTTGTGTACTACATACACTTTGCATTTTGTAATGTCATTTTGTACATTTGCTGAGGACTATGCAAATCTCTTAGCTCTTATTTTATACACATTACTTCCCGTAGCTAGACTCATAAAATCATGCCATGGATGAATTACTTTATTTGATCTGAGTAACTGAAGGGACTATTTATTACCATATATTTTATTAAGGGGTATTACCCAGACCAAAACAGAGAAGGGGTATATTCACTTTCTAACCTTCTAAATATTTTCCCAATGTTACCTTCCCATACTAAGTAATTCAAATGACTTAGGGCAGAACACGTTTCTTTGTGAGCTCAGTATTTCTGAGCTAACCTTGAATTCTGCAGCAGAATTCAAATATACCAGCAACGTAGTCATACTGGGTCATAATATCCAATTGTTAGAGAAAAAAAAAGGTGAAAAGGTAGAAAGTAAAATAAAATATTTTTAGACTGTCCTGAGATTTGCAAGTGACCTCAGAATAAATGAATATTTGTCCAAAGGAGTGTTCATTCAGTATGGAACCATTGCACAGAAACCATTCTGCTTCTTCCCTCTGTCTTGCCATAAAACTGGAAATGTACTACAGGCACAGAAAGTCCCAGGTTCGTAGAGATCTGTCAAAATCCTTTGTAGACACATTTAATGTGTGCAGTTTGGAGCTGCCAGTAGCTGCTTACATTTCTCTAATGCACAGAAGCTCCCTAGGAAACCAGATTTCTGTGACCTGCTTTTGTAACCTCTTTGGCTGTACTTTGAGGTGGTTTCTTTCACCATGCGGTGTCCCAGATCCGCATTTTCTAGATTAAAATTCTATTTTGCATAAATTGAACCTTTTAAATAGTGTTCCTAGGAAGGTTTTCAGCAAAGACAGGAACAGAAGTGCATGTGTTGGCACTCAAGAAATCACCAGAGGAAAAAATCTAAAAGGAAGGTAGCGATGGCTAAAAACCTAAGGCTGTAATCAGTTCTCCATGTGTGCCCTACTGTTGATGATGCCATGGGGATTTTTGTGTGCATCATGTTGAGAATACACCTCATAGAGCTTCTGTCTAAAAGTCAAGGTTTATTAATATGGAATAATTAAAGGAATGCAAGAGGGAAATATCTGATTAGCGATATGAAACTAGAAATCAGCCTGGCTCACAGAAAGTGTATGGATGTGAGCAGCTCCTATTGAAGGCAGAATTCAATGGCATTTCACTGGAAGGAGAATAAATTAATACTCCCAGTTTCCTCTGTCTAAATAAGTGCTATTATGAGAATACTTGTCCTTGAGAAAATGCTACCTAAGTTGTTTTCACTGGATAGAAAACTGTTCTATCAGAAGCATGTTTGTGTCTAGAAAGAGGCACTTCTAAATCAAAGTATCAGGGTTTGATTTACTTTATTTTAATATCAATGTGCTCTCAGCTCAAGGACCAGCTGCCAATTTGATTCTTACCCCTTGCAGACAGCATGTGTGGGTGTGTACCTGGACAGGTGTGTGTGGAGGGAGTGTGCAGGCGTGTCTGCAATGCCGTGGTCTGAACCAGCTCCAGTCCTCACTGCTCTCAGCACTGCTGGAAGACAAAACCACCTTGGTTCTGGTGTAGATCCTGCAAAGATACTTGCAGGGTTTCCAGAGGTGCACTGGCCCTTGCCCACACAGTTCAGTGGCACAGAGGCACACTCCTGTGCCATGCACGTACCCACTGACCACCAGCAGAACTCAGTACCCACACTTGTCTGCATTCCTCCCACCTCACAGTTAACATTTTTCAGGATGATCAGAACATTTTCCCGATCCTCTAGGGCCTGTCTTCCCCCCAGTTTTTATTTTAAATACAAGTGATGTGGCTGTCCTTGGTGTTGAGTAAAGAACAGTGAGCAGCCGTGGTGGCAGTGCCCTGCAGCTCACATGGGGAGGGCAGTAGGAGAATGTAAGGTACAAAAAACCCAGCCTGGAGCAGAATTTGGTCTCAAAGGAATAAACCCAAGAGGTGTTAATGGTACCTGGAATGGGACAAAACAACAAGAAATGCAAGGAATTCAGTCCCTAGTGAATTGAATCCTGGGTGATTCAATCCTCCCTTCTCCTTCCAAATGTAGATATAGAGACACCTCTGTGCACATAAATATACATATATGTCCATATGCTTCTGAAAGAAAGAACTTTATCAGTAAAGAAAGACAGAAGATATGCAAAGACCATGTGAACTACACTCTGAGCGTATTTTTGGTCCAGGCTGCAGCAGTGGGCAGCCCCCCAACCCTGTTAGTGCATGCACAATGTTGGCACACCTCTGTAGAGGTTTCCTGATGGCCACTCGCTGCTATTATCAGAAAACTTAACCCTAAATTAGGTCTTTGATTCCTCTTAGGTTAAGAGCAGCAGAAGATAAAAAAATCATAAAAATAAAATTAATAATAATAATTTTTAAAAGTAACTTTTTTTTGGAGCTGTTGCTAGATTTCTATTTGTGCTGACTGCAACAGATTGTTGTAATTTCTACTGATCATCTGTGGTGGATTCACTAGAAGACAGATATTTCTATGGCGTTGTAAATTCAAGTAGCATTTTTTTCATCTCCCTGACACCTATCCTCCTGTCTACTCCCATTGATTCATACACAGAATCAGCTTTTTGTGCCAGATTGTCTTTTACAGGGTGACAGTGGTAACTAAAATTCAATTTAATATAACAATTTTGAAGAATCGATAGTCCAATTAAATTAAAACAGAAGGAGTTTATGGCTTTTTCTGATTATAAACATGGCTAAAACTCAGCTGAAATTAATGTATTGACATCATTTACATTAGGAGAGATTTTGGCCTTGATTTGCAATCCTGGAAAGAAACGTGGCACTATATTGTTCTTCTTCCTTGCAGTGACAGAAGCTTTCACAATAAAAATCTGGTTTAATTTATGACTTGCCATAAAAGACAGTGCATGACAGCATTCTCTGGTGCCACAGTCACTTGCCAGGGACAGAGCAACCATTCATTACACCTTCTATTGTGCAGTCACTTATCATGTTTCTTACCCCACTGGTCTATCTCATTATTCTCCAGGAAAGCCATTTTAGGAACTGCCAGCAACTTACTTAAATTATAAATGGGTTTATGCCACTTTTGGTTTTGAGCAAGGAGACAGACTTTTGTGAATTAGGAACATGGGGTTGTGCTACTCAGTAATGTGATGTGACATCGTGGCTCATCCAAACAATAAAATACCCTTCTGAGTAGAAATTTGAAGTGGCATCTTTATATGTATTTGTTTCCTCAGATGAATTCATGCAGCCAGAAAGACATAACTAAATAATCTGGAACTAAAAGGTGTCTTTTAGCCTTTCCTTTCCTTTCCTTTCCTTTCCTTTCCTTTCCTTTCCTTTCCTTTCCTTTCCTTTCCTTTCCTTTCCTTTCCTTTCC
>VXBN01007260.1:258742-349794 GCA_013397395.1 Sinosuthora webbiana | reverse complement strand
TCTTCTGGGCTGTTGAATAACCAATAATCTAAAAAATGTGATTAAATATAGTTTTGAGGCTAAGAGAATGTTTAGTTTAGCACTAGCTACATTTCTTAGCTGGTGTCCTGAAAATCTTGAAAGATTTGAAAGCCCAATATAATCTCAAAAGAAAAAAAAGAAGTGCCTTTTAAATTGAGTTATTATATATATCAATCAAAATAATTCACTCAAGTTTAGACATATTTATCAAGAACTTTGTGTTAGATCTGCATTTTCTGTTTTGGCAGAAAAATTTTCTCCTCTGCTCTCTTCCAAACTCTGAAAACAATCTCTGATTACAAACTTCTATATTTATTAATCTCCGTATTTCACATGTCAATTCTGACAACTTTAGGACAACAAAATGCTGTTCCAATAGTTGGATGCCATCTTTTAAATCTAACATCAGTTGTGCTAACAAATTGATTTAATATGTTACAGTGACATTAGAATAATAAATTCACCTTTAAATGCTGTTTTATATTTATAGCACGTGTTTTACTAAAAACAAGAAGCTTATACTGTTAAGAAACGTAGAATATAAAGATATAATTCATCCTCTCCAGCAGCAAAAAGTGTTTGTGTTCATTCACAGTGAGGTTCAAGCAAAACCAATTCTGTTGCCATATTTTTTGAGGTTGAACTGCTCTAGACCAGTTTCATATTAATTTCCTCCCAACGAAATCACAGTTACATTATCATTTTGGAAATCTCTTTTGCTATCCATAGTAGAAGGAACCTCATTTCACTGACAATGTCTGGTTCTGATTTTCCTTGCTCCTTGAAACCAGCAGCACCAGGTGAGTCTTCGTATTCTCCAGGAAAATCTGTGATCTGAATTTTGGATTGCATTTGTCCTTTATCTCAGCGTAGGTCTCTTCTCTCCTCAGGCTCCCCCATCCTGGCAGCAATTCTTCCTCCCGTGGGTGAGTTTAATTCTTCTGTGGAACTTCACATCCTGCACAGGGAGATAATAACAAGAAAATAATAGACAATGGTAACTTTTCCCCTCCAGTGGCTCAGCAGCTGCCCCACTCCTCAGTACACTTCTTTCCTCCATGGAGAAAATCTGTCTCAGGGAGAAAGCTGACCTTGTTTCCTTGTCTCTGGCATGATTTCTTCCTCAGGGAAAAGAAACCTCAAGCAGCAATTGAGTAAAGGAAGGGTGACTGCTCCGTGGTGCTCCATTCCTCAGTAATCAGTATTTTCAAGCTGAAGAGGCTCTTACTGAAATAAATGAAAAGTTCTAAGTATGGGCCCTCTGGACAAGGGGTGAAGTGTGTAAACCCATTTTAACTGTGTTCTGCAAAGGGAAAGGCAAAATTGAAGGGTTTTCATACTGTTTGCCCTGTTCATAAAGTCCTTGAAAGATGGAAGTTGAGAATATTCTTTCATTCTTGTGTTTCCTCTTTATGTGTGTCCAGGCTTGGTGAAGTACAGACGCTTGGCTGAGAGCTGTGATTGCACTCTCTGTGGTTTTGCTGTTTATTGAAAAGAAATTCACCTTGAATGTGAGCACTACAACTGTGCTGAATTCTGTGTAATATTAATAGGGTTCATATATTTCAGTGGAGACAATAAATAATAATAATAATAATAATAATAATTTGAACTTACTAACCTTTTTCATGTGAAATTTAGAAACATTAGTTAATATCACAATTCCCCCAGAACTCAGAAGGTTCACAGTAATGGCTATATGTACTTGCCATGTCTACTGCTGGAGTTACTCACTGTGGTTTTAAGACAGCTTCACACCAACTGTTTAATAATGAGTGGCATTACAAAGCAAGCTGGGCTAGAAGGTGCAGGATATTGAAATAGAGCTTAGCCATGGGTGAGCTCAACAAACCTGAACTGAATGCACTCTAAAAGTCAATTAGTCAAACTTCACTAAACTCCTCCGTGGAAGTTCTTATTCAAATGTGCCATAATAACAACTGGAACAGGAGGGAATGAGCCCAGGAAATTTCCAGTGCAGCCAGTTCTGATTCACTTCCTGACTGATCACGCAGACAGTGTGGTGATGGAAATGACTGGAAAGTATGAAAAATTTTAAGAAAAATGAAAATAATCTTGCATAGTTTAAAATGAGATGCGAATTTTTTTAATATTTTTAAACAAAGTTAATTTTTTTAAGCATGCAGGGAAAATCTTTTGTATCAAGTGAGAGAATATGATTTTGTTTCACTGTTGCAATGATTCTTCTTGAACATACCAATGACTTGTCAATTTTTTACTTAAAAAGGATGCATGTTCAAACATGTAAATGTTGGTGAAGTTTCCATTTTGGTAGGAAAAAATATTTTTCTATAAGTTGATTTATGTTTTGAAAAAAAAATTATGAGCAATTCTCAGTCAGAAGAGCTCACTGCATTCAGAGTCAGGAAACACAGGTGGGAATAACACCTACAAAATTTTTCATTTCTTTTATTCTCACAACTGAATAGCCCTAGTCTTATACTGTATCAAATTTGAAGCACTGATCAACCTTTATTATTAATATTATGGGTTAACAAACCATTGGCAGAAAATTTTTGCAGAAAAAAACGTGCCCATAGGAAAAGTCTGTTTTGCAAAACCCATTGATTAGATTTTGGCTTTTTTCCCAATGCTTGCTTGTTTCAAAACTCTTTCTAAACCTGCTATTATAAATTACATATACCGTTTCTATTTATGCACAAAGCCAATAACTGAGCTAGAAATTTGTCCTCTGGAAAGAATGACCCCAAATATTCGGTAATTAGATGAAATAACTAGTTTTATAATTGAAAAATCTTAGCCCATTGGTCTCATTGGCACCTTTGCTGCACTGTGTCCTATA
This sequence comes from Sinosuthora webbiana, assembly GCA_013397395.1. Lineage (NCBI taxonomy): Eukaryota > Metazoa > Chordata > Aves > Passeriformes > Sylviidae > Sinosuthora > Sinosuthora webbiana. The sequence continues at coordinate 346,949 of VXBN01007260.1, read as the reverse complement.
AGCTGACTGTGTCAAGAAATATTTCCTTGGCCAGTTTGCTGTGCAAAAATTTTTAGCCAAAGCCAGGCAATGCAGAAAAGAAAAAAAATATAGCTTTTAGCAGTCTTTAAAGGGTTTCCTTCAAGCAAGGTGATTCAGCTCAAAATTTGGGATTGCTTAGCCTAAAAATATGCACAGTGCAAGTAATGCTCATCTTTACCGTGTTTGGAAACAAACCATGTGAGGTTTCTTTGTGCTTTAAGAAATGAGATATTGCACTATTCTGAAATAGGAAAATATATTTGCTGCAGCCAGTAAAATAGCACAGCAGAAGGGGAATCCAGACAAAACCACTGTTTTTCCTTTCCATAGGGAAATGATGGGGAAGATAGCTGGGGAATTTTGCTTAAGATTTCCAAATACAGCATTTTCACAATTACTAGTTTTCTGTTATTGCTTTTGGGTGCTTTCTGCACTTCCTTCCTGCTAGGTGTAGAAAGACACTGCTCCCAAGAGCTGCACAGATACCATTTTGCTTCCAAAGGAGTGCCTAAGCTACAAGCAGAGGCCAGTGTCACTGTGACTTGGACAGAAATGGTTGTGGTGCAAAGGGAAGAAAAGCAAACTGGGCATAAAAACAAGAATGACGTGGTGGGGATATGACACAAGCTTGCCATAGCAGCTGGGGCCACATCTGGGCAGTGTCCCCGTGGGACTGCAGTCCCTCTGGGTGCTGCCCACTTAAAAACATCCCCCCCAGTCCGTCCTTCCCCTTCTGTGATGGAGAGGGTGATGTGTTGGGGGAGAAATGATGGCTCAGAGCAGCAGCAGCGTTAACGATGGCAGGGTTTTGCTCTGAGACAGGCACTGACGTTTGCAGACAGGCTGGACTGCAGGCTAACGTGGAAAATAACACTTCAGAGAGCTGTGCAATGCTGTGTCTGCCAGGGCTGCGGGGAGGGCAGGTTGCTCTGGTGTGAGAAAGACACGTTTTGTGTGGGGTTGTCAAGACGTGCCCAGAACAAGCATCCTTCTGCTGGGAGTGGGCATGGAGCTCCCTGGACAGAAGAGAGTGTGCTGGAAGGTACAGCAGGATCTTAATGCACTTTTTTGTGTCTGACTGGGGAGATATCAGAGTCTGACTGCAGGTCAATGGCAGCTTTCAAGATCTCAGCCTAGGAGAAAAAAATTCAATGTATTCACTCTTTTTAGCACAAAACCCAGAGTTGTTTGCCTGCCTATTCCCTTAGCAATGTGGTGAGCAGCAACACTGCTCTCTGTATGAGGCACTGGGATTTTCCTAAAAGAGGAAAAGGATTTTCCTAAAGGATTTTCCCCAGGAGCTCAGAGCCACTGGGACAGTGCAGTGCTGCCCTGGGCCTGCTCTCTGCAAGTGGCCTCCTGTGCACCACAGGCTGCATTCTCTGCTCCACACTGTTCCATAGAAATTTGGGTGTAATCTGAGATACTTCCTGCACCAAGAGCTTACAGTATGTTCTGTTTTCTTCCAGTAGATGTGGAGAGCAGTCATGAAGAACTGCCTAGAGCTCAAAGGGCAGTGCATGAGCTTGCTTTCCTTGAGATGTCCAATACAAAAAGCCCAGGCAGTCAATTTTCTAATTTCACAGGGATGTGGTTGAAAAAGGGGACAGGTTTTGGACAGTTTCTTTAATCAATGACTGCAGCATGCCTGATGGACTGCACTAGGAAAGTATTGCTGTTGGCTTTCTTTTTTCCTCCCTAGCTGTCTGATTTTGGCTCCTGCTGCAGTCTACTGGACCAGGAGATCCACTGGACTGCCCTCATAGATCCATTTCTATGGGCAGTCTATGCAAAAACCCACCTCTGAACTCCATCAGCAAACCATGCTACCAAATAGAGAAGCTGAAAATATTAAGAGGCTCACAGGTCCTCTTCTCTCTGCTGCCTTGAGTGCCTTTGCAAATCCTGGCAGCTGGAGAACTGCCTGCCTGCAATGTCAAATATCCACATGGTGGTAGAAGACATGTTTTGAGGCAATACCTTGGGTTATGGCTCTGAAATCTTAGCATGACCTTCCTCTCTCCTCAGATTCATACATTACAGCTCTGGTGAAGGCAATGTGGTTGCAATGCTAAAGACTCTCTGAAAGCTTTTAGCAGCTTGAATTCTGCAGCCAATTTATGCCTGAGTTGAGCCCTGAGTTAGTAGCAAAGAAAAAAAGAATAATGGTTGATTGAGTGAGCATATTGGGCTGTACAAGTGACTTAATTTTCATCACACTTCACTAATGGCAAAATTACATGTTGGAGGTACAAACAGCCTGGGGAAAAAGGAGTGTCTTTTTCTAATGTTGCTGTTAGAAAGTTATTCTGGGACTGTCTGCACATTGAAAACTGATTATATTTCAGCATGGTACCACAAGCTGTCCTGATTGCAAATTCATACATTTTCCCTACACAAAATAAATAAAGACTCCTACTTTCACAGTTGTTGAGAATCCAGGCATTTTGCCCACTCCTGCTCCACACTATGAAGCAAAAGGCTTTGACTCTTTCAGCAGGGGAAGATGCCAGGCCAATCTGTGTGTTCCAGTGTTTTCTTTATCTGTTTTTCCTCCTGAGAAAGATTTGTTATGAAATCATTGGAATAGAGTCCTGGAGACTGGATTTAAAATTTTAGCTATGTCACAGACTTGGTCAAGGAATTTTAAAAGGAATTGTGGTCTCTGTGTCTGTCTTTTATCTCTTTGGTAGAGCTGCTGGAGACTTCAGGACTAATTTTATTTTAAAATGCTGTCTTATTAATATAAATTTTGCAATGACAGCTGTTAGTAATTTTGACATACTAACTAATTTTCTAGACTTTCAAAACTGGAAAGAATGTGAGTTTTTTAATTCTTTGGGAAATTCTGACAGTGGTCATATTTGCAAATTCTAAAGGACCAGGGAATGTCCCTGATCACTGGAAATCTATTGGCTGTTAAAATTTTGCAGTGAGGTTTTGCTTATGTTTTTGCAGTTTTAAACAAGGCCGTGTTTGGTTGCTGGCACATGCCAGAATGCATTAACAGCAGGCAGTTTGTGTGGGGTTACTCTGGGTTTGGATGTTAAAAGTGATTAAGAGCGTGGATGGAGTCCAGTCTGTGAGAACTGTCTTCAGTGGCAAGGAATCACTCTGGACACGTTTATTTACCAGTGAAAATGTAGTCCTGTTCTTAGTCCACTGAAAATATTTTTTAAAAAATTCTTGATATATAATCAAAAAGAGCAGATTAGCAAATGTAATTTCAGATAAATTGAATAAAGAGTTTCTGCTGGTCCAAATGGCATAATTTTCAATTTTCTGCTCATAAAATGTGGAAGAATTTAAACTTTCAAATCCAATTTTTCCCTTTAAGTTAAAAAAAAAAATTCAAAACCTCAAAAAAGTAGTGATGAAGTGATGGACTTTGGGTGATTTAATCTGATGACTGAAATAACCCCACCACAAAGCTTGCTTATAGTGCCAGCAAGTCTTCCATATCCCACCTTTCTTGTCTGAGCAATCAGGCAACTCAAACTTTATTTTCAATTTAGAAGTAATGAATTATTAAATTTATTTTAATAGGTGTCTTTTCGTAAAGTTCAAGTTCTCTGAGTCCTTGAGCTGAGTTTTCTTGAATGCTTCAGTGAAAACACTTTAGGATGCCCACACAGTTTTTAAGCAAGCTGAGGGCACCAATATGAATATGAAAATATTATTTTAATTTTTATAGATAAGAAATTATTAGAAATACCCAAGCATGAGCAATCACACTGATAAATAGACATTGATTGCTAGATTTAGATTCAATATTAAATAGATTCAATATTAAAAACATTAAGCAAATATTTAGAATTTTATATTCTCTCAGTAAAGGGAAAAGAGAATCACAATTGTTTAGTATTAAACAATACACTTAACAGAACATTAATTAATTAGAAAACTTACAAAGCCTTTTAAAGATATTCTTGTCACATAATAACTTGCTTTTTCTTGTGTCAGCTATATTTTGAATAGCTCCTCTTCTCCACTGGTATTTGTATGCAAAGGCAAATGTAGGGAGCCTCTCCATACATTTGGTTACTAAATAAAGTGAGATTTTTTCAGCCAAATATAGTCTCTTTTACAAGGCAAGCACAACGTCATGTCATGTTTTCTAATGTTTAGTTTCTGAAGTTTTTAGTTTTTAGTTTTTTTCAGGCCAAGATATGGGATGCACGGCTTCTCTTTTCCAGGTCATCCCTCTGTATAATAATTTCTTAACAGTTTTCCAGAGTTGTGCTCAATCTCCCTGGAAGAGTTTCAGACAAGCAGAAAAACCATAGGGCAGGAGAAATCCCTTTCCTAGGAAGGTGTTTGGGGTAACAGTAGTAAAATGACCCATCTTACATGACACAACAGCATTTTTATCCTAAGTGCTACTTTAAAATAAAAACTTACACAATGCATGAGTATTGTAGTCCTAGAACCTTTAAATAATGGAACCTTTACATTTGGCATTTGGGCAGTTGTCACAGAGAACAGTAATGAGCCCCTTATTTAACTCGAATGGCTGAATAGTCACTGCCCTCACTCTGCCTATTAGCCTCCAAGTGAAATATTTTTACTTCAGTTCATTTTCTGCTAAACTCCAATTTGAAGGGTTTTGGTTAAACTGTAATTCCCTGAATGTCAAAATGCATCAGTACTAGGAGGAAAAAGAAGACATAAAGTGATGGAATAATTTCACTTGAAATCAACGAACAGAAACATACAGTAAATGTTTTAGCTGCATTTCAGAAATTGCACAAACCCACGAGGGGCATCGGGGTTTGATGAAAATGTATACAATTAAAGTAAAGAGCCTGAGGCAGTGGTAGCCTAAGCACCACGAGGCTGCACGTTGAGATAGTTCAGAGGTTTGGGGCAAGATTTTCATCAGAAAAATGTCAGTTCATTGGGGCTGGAACTTTTCACATGAATGTATTGGTCTTGGCGAAATTTCCGCTGGGAGTGGTGTCTAACCTCAAATACAGATTTTTGTAGAAAGGAGAATACATGATTAGCTCAAACATCTGAATATTGGGGAATGTTTTACAGATCCATATAATCTAATTGCAACTGTAAATACCGTTAGAGCTTGGGCAAATGCACACTTAAGTGTCTTGTTTTTATTACCTGAGTGCCGAAGTATCCCAAGTAGACTGAAGGATTTTGCTCTTTGAGGCTTTTGCCTGGTAGCCGCAAACAACGATTTGGAGGAGAGGAGTGGAAGTAAAAAGAACTGAAAGCTGGGAGCAGGGAGTAACATTTGGATTTCAGCTGAAAGAAAACAGGAGTGGAACCAGGGTAGGGTCAGACCCACCCCAAGAACAGAAGTACCAGAAGTGGAAATCACTGAATGTTTGTCATAGGAATGAACATGCAGTGTGATCTTTCTGAGTGATCTCACAAGGGTTTCATCTTCATTTTAAGTGGCTTCTGAAATGAATAAGAAACACATAAAAAAGATTATGAAACTATATATTATTTAAAATAAGAAGTATTTTTCTACATATTTGCTAACAGTCTTTAGGGCCTTCTATTTTGAAATTCTGTGTATAAGAATCAAGATACTATCTCTACTGGAAAACTTTTAATATACCAATAGAACTAAGTGTAGAAGTGACATTCAGTGACTTGTGCAGGAAATTGTTTGCTGAGTAGAAAACCATCCTTCTTCCCTTGCTTACTCTCAGTGTTACTGTGTGTAAGAGACCAAAGCCCTGTGACTTTAATCTGTGATTTCAAGTTAGACTGGGCATGTGGTACTGAAAATGAGATCTTTTGCAGGTCACTTGATCCCCCAAAGGCTCATTACTTCCTTGTAGAGTTTGTTATTGCATTTCTGTGTTCTTCCCACCTGACTCAACGATCCATCACCACACGAGATTTCATGTATTTACACAGACTGTGTTTGCTGAGAGTTGTTTGTGGTTGTTGCACACCCTGTGTTTCTGACCCCTTGGTTTTCCCAGCTCTGTGTTGTAGTGGCTCTGGGATCAAGTTGTGTTTGAGGAAAAACACCACACAGGTAATCCAAGCTGCCTTCCATCATGGCCAGATAAGAGTCACCTGGTGGGAGATATTTTTTAGGGTTAATTAATCCTAATTGTGACTCTCCCCTCCTCTTTTCCACCCCATCTCTCAATGGATGATATGTTTATAAGATAACAAATACCATCTATATAATGATCTATGTTCAGTAATGAGCATGAACAATCAAAGTTAATTAAATTTTAATGGTGACATTTACCTCTTCATAAGCGACTCACAGATTTTCAGCCTATACACACACAGTTTATATATTTCTGTAAAGAAAAAATGCCCTCTGCACTTATACTGTTCTATTTAGGAATGTGACAAGAGTCATCAGTTCTACGCCTCACCAGCTTAACTTCAGTAGATTCATTCCTCTGTTGAGGAAAACAACCCATATCTTGAAACTAAATGAAAATATCCTTGTTAAACTGATGGCAAGGACAGAACTGATAGCTGGTAGAAAGAACCAGATGGATATTACCAGTGATAGCTGGTACAAATGCAAAATAAAAAACTTGCATGATTCTTCCACTTGTGTTACTGATGGAATTTTTATACAGCACTAATTAAGCTTCTCTTAAAATTGTGCAAGTTTTTTTTCTCAGTCATGTTCACATGTTGACACCCTGTTGAGGAGCCTGTAATGCACTTTTTACTTGTTCTGTGGTTTGTACCTGGCTGGGCAGCAGCCCTTTATTCTGCTATGGATAATCTTTACTCAGAATTCCCAGATAATCAGCTCTCACTGCCTAGCTGATTGCATCGATCTTGCAATCAGTCTTGTGGTCGTTCTGCTGCACAGCTGTAATAGGGGAGTGAAGCATCCCTGGATTTTGGATCTGTGTGTATCCTTGGACACATTTCCATGCATGCCTGTCCTCTCCTTCATCCACCCTCTCACACATGTGTGCACACGACCAAAAGCATCTTTTATGTTTGATTAGATCAGGCAGGGAACTAATAAATTTTCTTGTAGAGTTCCCTATCTGTTAATTGCCTTTGGATGAGGTGAGCTTCCTCTAAGTGTTTATGCCAACAGCCATGTGAAGCACTGGACTTCACAAGGTTTGCTCCTTGCATCCAGAATGTTCTCCCAGGGCTCTGCATTGACAGGCAGTCTGCATTCAGCTCTGAGCAAAGGGCAGCATATATTTGTTTTTCCCCAGAAGCAGAGCAGAGATCAAATTATAGCCACTTTTCAGTTTATTTGGTTGCTCCCCAGGGAAACCCAGCTGAGCTCCTGTTTCTGAGCAAACTCTGCCTTCTCCCTGCCCCTCTAAACAGGAGGCAGAAGTTCAGAGTAATTTACCTCTTGTGAAGATTTCTGCTCTTTTATTCCCCTATTATCTACACAGATAGATTCACAACTGGCCCTCAGTTTTCATACTCCCTGAGTTATTTTTGAGACCTTAAAAATCCTGAGACACAGGAGGAATTGAGAGGGTGGTTTCAGGATCTGTGTGAGTCGCTGCAATTCTGCAGCTCAGCTTTCTCCAGCATCCATGGAGCAAATTCACTGCCCACCCTCAGGAGGTAAAACACATTTCTGGCAGCCAGACCTTGCAGTTCCCATGGGACACAGGGCTGGTTCTGTGATGCGTGCTTTGAGAAGGATTTTTGTTTTAATATCCATTTAATGAACAAACGTCAACTTAAACGAGGCCTCCCTTTCAACCTGCTGTACACACTTAATTGTGACTGGTGTCTTCCATTTGCTTAGTTTGCTCATAACTTATCCAAATCTTTTGCAGTTTGCTGACATGGAAATAGTGGAACTCATTCTCTTTGAAGAACAGGGCTGCTTTGTGTTACGTGCAAATTCCTCTTTATTTAATTATTTATTTAGTTAGTTCTTATTTCATTTTTAGTATTGTGTCTGTGCTGGCTGTCATATGTCTAATCTCCCTATTTTTCAAATTTGTTATTTAAAGAAAAGGAAACTGGAAAAGGAACTTCTGTTACTCTACTGGCTTTAAAACACATTTGTATTTGGAAACAGCCCGTGAAAAAGTGTATCCATGTGCTTTTCTTTAATCCAATTCCTTTTCCTCTACTCTTGATGTGAATGGGTTTCTCATACTGGGATCTCTGTATGTGGCAGCTCAGCTGTAGTTTCTTAGAATATAAAACAATGAATCATTTCCTTTAAGAAAAGAAAAAATAGATGCTCAATGTTCCATGGACTTCAAGAAACCTGGATGAAGAATAGGCCAGACTTTGTTCTGGCCAAGCTATAAAAGTCCTTAAACAAAGTCCTTTCTTAGCTGAGCATCTTCTAAGCTTATATCTTAAACTAGAACCATGGCATATATACCCATTAAAATTTGGGTAGCATAGTTTGTGTTCAAATCCATCAGGCTCTGAAGACTTGTCCGTGCTCAACTTCTGCTTCTAAGATGTAAAAGCAGATCCATCTCCATGGGATTTTCTTTGGTCACATCCAGTGTATTGGCAAAAATCTGCGTGTAGGATACAACTGTCACCAACAGATTGCAGAAAAAAAAATTGGTCTTTTTTCCTCCCAATTATTTAAGATTTAGCAAGTTCTGTCAGGTAGAAGAAGTTTGCCCTAAATATTTAAGATCTGACAAGTACTGTAAGGAACAAAGCTGTCTGAATAAAATTATGAGGCATGTACATGTTCATATTCCCTGCTGGTGGGACCTGAGTCATCTCAGGCTGAGGTGCACTAATTAATCCCAGCCAAAGGTTTGTCCTCTCAATTAGCAGCCCCTTAGATAAGCTGTCTGGTTGATCTACAGCTGCCTGGTGGGAAATACCCAGGTTGTGCAAGTTATATGATTCTGACTCCCTCGGCCTGTTGCAAAGTTATTTCAAGGAGAGGAGCTGATCTGTTTTGCAGAGTGTAATAGCTGGGTGCAGTGCTCTAGGGCAAATCCCATCAGGTAACTGCAGCAGAAGGCTGGAGTCAGCATCCAAAGGATGCGGGGAAATGTGCCATCAGCTTGGCACGCTGCAAATTCCATCTCTGAACCACACAAAATCCCTCTCAAAATGTTGGCATTTCTGGAAACCTGGCAAAGGGCCTTTATATTCTCATGACTGTCAGAGAAAGTGGTTCTGAAGCTGTCTTAAAATCCATTTTAAATTCCAGCTGTAAAATATATGCCTGTGTATAAACATCACACACAGCATGAGCCAGGCATGAAGAGCCTTAGTAACCCTTGAGTTATTTATCCCTAATAACCCTGTTATTTCCTAACATAAAACTACAACACACCTTCTCTGGACAAGGGTGATTACAACGTGCCAACAGGGGAATCAGAAGGGCACAGCATTTCTGTGGGACTGCAGAGGCCCAGCTGAGGATGCTGAACTTGAGTAGAGTTTTGGTGTGTCAATCTGCCCATTTATCTTGTTCTCCCCTCCAGTTTTCTCCTGCTCCTCCCAGGCATCATTATTACCCTTCATTTCTGTCAGTGGCTTCACGGAAGAGTGCACTTAGCCTTGGGGTATGACACACACAGAAGCACTCTATCTCCCCTGTTTACCCAGGCTGAGACAAGGCCAGACCTGTGCCTGCTTAAACTCACCCTCTAGAGACTGAAGCCATAAACTAAAGTGAAATTGAAGCTGTGAAATGGACAATGTTGCTCTGAAATGTCAGTTGTGGGTCTCTCCCCCCTCAGCACTCATGAATGGAGTCCGAGCTTATCACTTCTTTACTCCAAGCTCCAGCTGCCACCAAGAGACCAAGGCACAGGAGCACTGGGATTAATCTGTATCCTTTAATACTTTAATACTATCCTATTAGCACAGTGCTTAAACATGCTGGGGAATTTAGGGATGACTCAAATTGCACACTTCAAGATTTTGGGCACTTGGGAAGAAAATAGACTGATGGAGCACAATTCTTGTCCCAGCTGTACCTTTGTGACCTGCACAGGCTGGTAATGTAATGGAGGGGGCTGCAGAGCCTCCAAGGGATTTTTAATTTCAAAATGGATGGCAGACATCCTATTCACTAATTAATCATCTGCAGCAGTTCTGCAAGAAAGAAAAAAGTGCTCAAGGCATCTAATATTGGTCTTGTGTGTTTTTTGCCACCCTCTGGGTTCATAGAGTTAGCAGTTGTTTAAAGAAGGGGTGGGCAGATGACCAGCCACATTAGTAGTTGAGATGTGTTACTCATACAAATTTCATTTTAATTCAGTTCATAGTGAGTGATGAATCAGCCAGTACACTGTTTTTTTTTCCCAAAGATCTTGTTCTTGCACTTTTCTTTCATGGTGCTGCTTTCTTTTGGGCAAGAAAACTCACATAGATTTATTGCTTTTCTCTTTTCTGTGCAACCTTGCCTAATAAGACCACTGCAGTGGCTGTAGCCTGTGAAATTAGCCCATGAACTCTTTGCATCCTTGTCTGTCTATCTCAATACCCCTCAGATCACCCTGATAAGAAGAACTGTGACCATATCTGTCTTTTTTTGTTACAGACTATTGTTGTTGTAGGAGGCAGACTGATGAAATACAATGGGTGTTTCCTCTTCACATCCAAATTTCCGTGCATTTCTTTCTTTCTCTTTTCATTCCGTGGAGTATCCATGAATATGCCAAAAATCAAGTTACAATATACACAGGCAGAGCATAACTGTGCTGTGCCTGTGGCTTTTTGGATGGTACTGCCAGAGTAATTTCAATGTCTCATGGCAATGACACTCATTTGCATAAAAGCCAATTTCATATCTACAGTCTGGTTGTGGCCAAAGAAATAAGAGAGAATTAATGGGTTTAGATCCAATGGAGTGATAAATATTGTCAGTGAAGTGATTTATTGTCTATCTACCGAGGATTTCAATTAATCTACAGGTGTTTTATATTCTTGGAGCTTGTTCTTCAGCACAGATACTGAGTGTAAGTTCATGGCCTCACCCTGTTGTATCACTCTTTCAGTTTCTTATAGCAAATAAAATGAAGTGATACCTCTGCACTAACGACTGGGCTACCAGGACTTTATTAAATTCAGATGTCTGGACTCTATATATGCATGTCTGTTTATGCCTTATTTACTTCAAACCACCCCCAAATGTCCTTTTGTCTGCATGTGAGTGCCATGAGATCTGTCTCCTGATTTGCATGTCTGGTTTGTGCCAGACAAGAGAACAAACAGATGATCATGGGCAAGGAAAATCAATTCATCTTAAAATTATGTTGCTTGTTATTTTTTGAGTGAAAGAGGGAGTTCTGTAAGGGTTTTTACCCCTGACTACAGTATTTTGGACAGTTACTCTCGGGTTTTAACGTGGTAAATAATGCCTTCGTGGGGAACTTGATTCTCTGCTGACTGTTTCCATCACTTGGTGACACCTGTATTAACCAGCCCCCTACTGAGTAAGAGGACATCCAGAATAACTCTTTGTGTCAGACTAATGGGGTGAGGATGCATGCTTTGTGCTGCAGGCACTGGCCTGGTGTTCAAAATTTTGGAGCTCAGTTCCTGGCACCGTCACACAGTGTATGATGGTAGGTGAGAATTCTAGGGCTACTTTTTTTTGTTTTTTCCAGTGTCTAAAGTGCCAAGTGAATATCTACTGGCATTTTCAAAAGCAGCAGGGAATTGGCTTCCATGGGGTTTTTCAGCATTCCCATGGAGCTGACTTGCACAATAGTCCTCCACCATGGAGGACTGTATTCCTGAAGTCACCCAGGTGTTGGGGTCACAGTGCTCAAAACAAAAGGCGTCCAACACAGTTTTCCTGTACAATCTCTGAGTTTCCCACATGAGGAAGGAGTTATTAAAAATATTTTTGTTGCTCTAAGCTGATATGACAGGTGAAGACTATTTTCATTATTTTCCTGCTTTTGACACTCTCAGATTGCTAACAACAACAACAGAAATAATATCCTTCGTTTTTATGCTAAATAATCACAGTAGAAACACTTTACCTATTGCCCCAAAGAGTTTGCAATTAAGTACCTGGAGACAAGAGGAAGGTTACTCCCTGCACAGGGCAGGCAGAACTCCTGTGCTCCCATTTCTTGCTAATCCTGCAGTGGCTGGGGACTCATCTCACTGGGGTTGTCAGAGCCCGTGTTTGGGCAGCCTGTTCCTCATCTGACCATGCTGTCAGCTACTCTGAAGTGGTTGCTGAAATAAGATGCCTGAGAGCCCACTCAGCCAAGACCTGCCATCTGCTTCCTGGTGACTGACACCAGTGAAATCTCCTGCGCTCCTGCCAGCGGAATTCTCCCATTCTAACCACATCCTGCAGTGCCAGAGCCATCCCCTGCCATGTCATTAAAGCTGGGAAGGACTCGGACCCTCTGTTTCTCCAGCAATTTTGCAATTTCAAATCTTGTTCTTTTGGTCCAGAAAAATTTGAGCAACCCATTACGTCTTTCTCATTTTCTATATCTGAGTTTTTGCAAAATTTTTGTTATTGTTCAAGGAAACAGTGATTTTAAAAAGTAATTTTAATTAAAAACAAAAGTTTCACATTGATGGCAGAACAATGCTTATTATTTCTTCTTAGTGATGTGGGAAAAGGTTTTTCTTTAGCGTCTTCTTATGCAAAATATTTAAAAGCAAATATTTGCTCAGTTCTGACTGGTGTTGGTTTGTATTTTTCTGTTTCAATGGTGGTGCACGCTCTGAATTGTTTACATATGGTCAAAAATAGTAATATTGTACTAGTTTCTATGGATTTTTAACAGAAAATATATAGCATAGAATAGCCTTCTGCTTGCAGAAATCACTTAACTCCTGTCAGTCTCCAGAATCCCAAGAGAGGGACTGACTGCCCAGAGCTGGAACTCAGCTCTTACCAGATTTCTGAAAACCAGAATATGTCAGCAGTCCTAAACTGGGAGCTTAAGAGCAGAAACACCTTGTTTCCTGAGCCAACACTTGCTTAACAAATTGATGACATGAATACCAAATGGGGCATTTTTCAGCCATAGCTGGAGAAAATCGAATTGCAATCAGGTGCCAAAGGGATGGTGTCACTCCCTCCATGCCCCTCCTGCTCTCCATACCTGTTTGAATACTCCCACCTTTTTCCCTTGCACTGGGACTGGGTTTTGCTTCTGCTGGTGAGCCAATTCCAATCTCTATAGAAAACCAGAAATAAAATTGTGATATGTTTTTGTTTGTCTGTTTGGTTGGTTTGTTTTGGGTGGATGTAGGATTTTAAGATTTTTGTAAGCTGGGTGTAAACTGCTGTACTTGTTTAGCAGGGTGAGAGGTTGATTGCTAATGCTGCCTGCCAGTCTCTGCTCCTTCACCTCCTCCTCAGCTGTGCTAGCACAGGTATTTTTGCATCCATGCCTTGAACTACCTCAGGGGATAGGAACAGGTTTAAAATAACCTAGTAAAAATGGCTTTTATTATTCTGGATCAGTTCTTCCCACAGTGTCACAAGCAATTGTACCAAGATGCCTAAAGGGAGATGTTGGAAGGAGCTGGGTGGTCAGGAGAGGGAGAGGAGAAGGGCACAGGCTGCCAAAACAAATGGATGTCAAACCTGCCCTTAGCATGGTCTTAAATACCCACACAGGGCAGTAAAGAGCTGATGTGACACAAATTCATGTCCCAGCTTGGCGTGCAATTCCCTCTCAATGTGGATGCAGCCTTTAACTGCTTGATGATGATAATAAAAAGATTCACTGATGGAGTCTCTGTGAAGCACTTGAAAGGATTTGCTGTTCTTTAGTGAACCTGGAGCAAGAAGCACAAAGGAATCTATGCTAATGTACTGTCATGAGCTCTGTTCTTTGGGATTTATTTATTCTCCTGTTTGAGACACAACTTGCAGCTGCCAGGAGCTGAAGAGTGGGCTTAAAAATAGAAGGAGACTAAGTGTATTACACAAAATAACCTCTAAGCAGACTCACGTCTGGCTGTGTCTTTGCAGTGTCTAAGAAAATATATAGATTTTAAAAATATATATATTTGGAATTCTATGGTATTTTCAGCCTGAAGTTTCTGTATATGTCTCATCATGAAGCATGACAGGGAATCCTACACAAATTCTAAGTTTTATGAAAACGTCAAAGCACATATGGAAAATGACTGGAAGTAGTCTTGGCTTAGAGCTCTTAGGAACAAACATATGTCACTGGGAGTCTCTAAGCACAGGCAGCACCTCTTAGGTTGCTGCTGAAATTCCCTGTATCATTTAAGAGCCTTGTTTCACTTACATCTGAAATGGCTTTTGTCTCTCAGGAAGTAGAGGCAGGTAAGGCACTTTGTTCAGTGCCATCAGTAAGATACAGGGAAGCTGACAAATTCATGCCTAAGGTTTCTCTTCCACCCTTTGCTAAGCGAGTTTGCTATTTTCCCACACTTAAAAAAGTATTTTTATTAGTTTTATCGGTGCACATTTGATACTTGTGCTCCCCAAGACCTGCTCATGGTCAATGGCTAATGGGGTTAAGTAGTTTTCACACTGTGTGGTCACCAGCTCTCACCCTGCCCTTTGTTCTGCTTGTTTGGTTTCACAAGCATCTGTCCCTCCAGCAGGAACTGCTGGGAGCTGAAGTTCAGTTGTGTCAGCTGCATCATCTGCAAGTCTGTCCTAATGAAATTTGGCCAAAGTGGTCAGAGCTGCTCCAGACTAAATGGAACTGCCACATGTTTTTGACAGCTGAGATGACAGTCCAGAGCATCTCTCATAGCTCAGGATGGCATGCATCATTAGATTTACAGAATGGGATAGAGAAGCCTGTGCTAGAAGCTACTGTCCTTCAGGCTTTCACATTATTCTTTCAGTTTCCTTGGAATTCAAACAAATTAGAGGCCTTGAAAGATCAAGCATGAACAGATATAGTTTGTCAGCTGCTTAAAAAAAAAAAAAGGCAGAAAAAAAGTTCAAAATACTACTGGTGGTATGTTGCTCTTTTTATAAAAAGTCTGCTGCATTTAACTTGAGGTGAGTGGTACAAATTGCAAATGGATAAAATTCAGAATACAAGTGACCAGTGTTGATGTAACACCCAGAGCAGGGGACAAAAGTCTCTAAAGGACTTTCCTTTTTTGGCACATTTTCATACTCTTTTACAGTCTCTTCAGTGGCTGCCCACACTGAAGTGAAATGTTTGTCTAGTTGAATATCCCAGGTTATATTTTATGTGTGAATTTCTTCTAATAAAACAGGTCAGTTGGATTGCCAGACATTCCACAGCATCCACTTGAGTTCAGAGTTGGAATTTGAGGACAAGGAGAGAAAACAGCACAACTGCAAGCCTTTAATGTACCCTCGGAACATGTAAGTCTCCTTGTAGACTCCAGAGCTCACAGGTCTGTCCTCATGGCTATCAGAGAGAATAAGGTAAAGAAAGAAAATTCTCTCAACGTGGGAATTTTCTTCTTGAGGCAGTAGGGACATTCTACATTTATTAAAACACTCATGTGTGACTCCGTTTAGACATTCTCCTTAGCAGGATCACTGTGCATATCTGTTATCCCTCAGATTCCCTTGGCATTTTAAAGAAATATTTACAAATCTTAATCTTTCCTATTTTTTTTCAGATGACAGGTCCATTGAAAAGGAATCGTGGCAAAAGACTCTTTACTTGTGCTGTGCAAATTAACGTTCAAGGAACATACAAAAATTAGAGAAATGTATTTTTTGTGGCCTTGGTAAAAGGATGCTTGGAGAAAGAAGTAATAATGTAATAATAAATCTCTCTCATCACAAGGCAACGAGGGCAGACTCCTGAGGTGGAATGGAGAGCCTGTCTCCATTCGTGTCAAAGGAATTGGGCTGATTGACATCACCACAAGTGGGAAGGACATGGGGATGTATGTCAAATATATCCTAAAAACAAAAACAAAAGAAGGAAACAAAAATCAGCCTCTGAATAATTCCCTCCTGGTTAGAAATGTGCACTGGGGAAAGGAGGTATAAATAATAAATCCTTAGCTCTAAGGATGATGTTTTTCACTTCATTTTTCTGTTCAGTGCGATATTTCAATTTATATCATTAAGACTTTAATTCCATGTCCACCATGCCCTTTTCCCTTGAGGAAAGTTCATAAATATTTCCTTGTTATTTCACTGTTTCTTAAGTTGCTTCTTGTGAAGAACTTGGAAGAATTTGTTAATTCAGTGTGAATCCTTTCTCTCATCTGTTCTGCTCCTCTGGCCAAGTCTGCGAGTTGTGGTTTAACCCCAGCTGGAAATAGCTCAGCCTCTCACTCCCCCACACCTGGTGGGATGGGAGGAGAAGTGGAAAAGTGTAAAACTCAAGGGTTGAGATAAAAACAGATCAATAATTAAAGTAAATTATCCTCCCAACAACTACTACTACTATTAATAATGATAATTTTATGGAATATTTCTTTGGCCACTTTGGGTCTCTTGTCCTGGACATGCTCCATTCCAGCATCCTGTGCAAGTTCTCACTGACAGAGCATGGGAAACTGAAACATATTTAACTTTGGGGAAAACAAAACAAAAAAAAACAACAAAAAACAAAACAAAAAACCAAAACAAACAAACAAAAACACTTCATAGAAGCAACTAAAATATCAGTGTGTTACCAACATTATTCTCGTACTAAATCCAAAGCACAGCATTGTATGAGTTTCTAGGAAGAATGTTAGCTCCCAGCTGAAACCAGAACAATGTGAAATAGCACCACAGAGCTTTTTCTATTTTGTTACCTCCTTAATTCCATTTAATTTCTAGTTCCTTTGTTATGTTCAGTATTTCAGCCTTGAGCTGTCTGTTCAAACTGCATCTTTAGCATGCTGGCCACTTACCTTCACTATCTCCCATGAAACAATTACATATATATTTGCATTCTGACATCAATTTTATATGGCTGGGGGTTTTTTAATCCTGACAGTTATTATGCAATAGTTCTCTTAACCTCTCAATTTATGTTTAGCATGGTTTTTTTTCCTCCTTTGAGATGTAGTAGCTCTTTCTGGTGTATTGTCCCTCTGCTATTTTACTGGGAGAAGGACCTTACTCAAAAGGGTGTTTAGTTTTGGGGTTTTTTTAATCCTGTAAAATTCTTCTTAGTCTGAGTCATAAACTTGTTAAAAATGTGAATTTCCTTTATTTTCTCTCTACTGACTTTCTCAGAAACTTACAAAAAGTCCAGTTAATTGTGAATTCTCCACACCACCCTCAAAGCGTTGGGCCAAGGCTGGGACCAGAGACCAGCTGGCTGCTCGTGGTTTTGCCTACTCAATATTTGACTCTGGCTTGGAGCTCAGGTTCCAGCCTGGCAAAAACCAAGCAGCTCAGCACTATTCCATCCAGAGGCAGCTGGGAGCAGCAGGCAGCAGGCTGGCCCAGAGGCAGCACTTCTCCACAGTTCCCCTGCTCCAGCCAAAACCAGCTCTGGGTTGCAAATCCTCCTGCTCTGTTCCAGAAGTGATGAGGGCTAAATGGTTTGCAAATATAATAATAATAATATCACCCAGGATAATAATATCACCCAGCTGATCTTGGCACTGCACTCAGCCTGCTCGTGGTCACCCCAGTGGGATGAAGGAGCATCTCTGGGAGCAGCACAAAGCAGTTCTAATTCCTGACTATCAACATTAATAACTCTTGTGGATAAAGGGAGGTGCCTTCCTCACGGAATCAAACCATCCAACATCATTCTTCTAAAATATTTCCCAGCAAATTTATTATTTGTTTTCTCTAAGTACAAGTGGTGGCCTGATCCAAACCTCATTTTAGCCTGAGGAAAGATCCAGTCTCACTGGATCTTCTCAGAGTGTTTGGCAGCTTGAGTGCAGAAAAGCTCTTTCTGGTTTTATTTTAGGACTTCTTAAAAATATTCTTCTATTTTCTGTTGGATTTTCCCTGCTTTGCATTCCAAACATCCCATCTGTACACATAGTAGCATCCAGGTCACCTCTTTTTTCCCTCCAGCTGCACTGAGATTTTCTAGCTTTTAGTTGGAAGTAAGTTTTGCCCCTGATTTTACTTTATTCTTGGCACCACCACAGATTTTTTGCATCACCTTTTTTACTAGGCAGTAGCATCTTGATGTTCTAAACAGTCCATATTCTCACTAAAGGGGCATGCAGCTAAAGGAAACTAGTATCTGCCTTGGTTTGGAAAATAAGAAATAAGGAATGGTGTAAAAATTCAAAGAATTAAGTTTATTATAAAACCCAAGACACTTGTAAGGAGAAATTTTTTAGGATTACTTTTTTTCCTGTTCCCAAGTGATTTTGATAATACTGTGGGACTTTATCATAACCTTGCTCCTCCTCCTAAATTAAAACTGAAACTAAACTAAATTAAAACAGACACAGGGCAAGTATCTCTAAAGACAACAGCTGCATGGAAAACTTCACACAGTTTCAGAGCTGCAAGCTTATCTGCTTAAGGATATTGCTAAGGAACCAGATGGAGAACAGTTTTCCACAGTTAACCATCTGGGCCCTGCAGTGATACACTCTGCCCCGAGCATTACTACGGGAATTGACTTCACGGGGGGGAAAAAGCAGAGGAAAAAAAGACAGGAAGAGAAAGAAGAGAAAAAATATTTTATACTGCAAAAATATGCAGCCAAAGGATCACCATTTTGTAACACGTTGCAATTTCCTCAGCTCTGTTTGTGTTTGTGACCTGTGGGATAAAAGGAAGAGAAAGTGAGACACTAGTGGTTGCTATACCATGAAAACCAGCTGTGAAGGGATCCAGAAATGGTGCTCTGTTTTTGATGGAACTTTGATTGAGTCATTAGGTGTCAAAGTGAAAGGCAACACTTTCTGACAGAGCTTCTATTTGTTTATGTTGATATATAATTTCAGGTCTGCTGAATTAATTTTTGGAGTTCTGTACTTCAGGGCTTCCGGCTGTGGTTCGCATGCAGTGGTTGGCAGTGACCAGAGAAAGGGAAGAAATATGGAATATTCCAGGAGGTTTGTGGAAAACACCAAATGCCTGGTAACTAGATGGAGTCAAAGAAAAAAAAATAGAATGAGTGGATTTTCTGAACAGTTCTGCTGTATGGTCTCAGCATGAAATCTATTGGCAAAAAGTCTTTAGGTGTTAAATATAAAATTGTCCTGGAAGCAGAAGACAAAACAAAGGTCATTTTTTTTTTCTCAGCTGCTCATGAGAGTCTATAATTTTCCTTTCTGGTTGCAGTCTTTAGCTGAAGTTTTCCATGCTGTCCAGGCATTGTATTCTGGCTTTTTTCCTGCTATGTTGATTCTCCAGCATCAAATATTATATCATCTTAATGCTGTGTGCTTTTCTCTGCCAGGGCAGTTGTAGGATCTTTTTCCTCAAGCTATTCACCTGCCTTTGCAAGGCTTGTAGGAATCTATTGGAAACCTTTTTTTCTTTCTGTCACTTTTTTAGTGAAGTTTGACAATGGATTTGCCTTCCTTAATAAAATCGGCTAAAATGGAAGGCTTAGGTTTTTTGGTTTTTTTGTTTGTTTTGTTTTGTTTTGTTTTCCTTAAAAAAAAGCATAGAAGGTAAAAACCAAAAAAAAAAAAATCTGATTTATCTCTTAGCTTTGCTGAGTTTTGAAGTACCCAGATAATGCAGGTTAGCTCTAGTGGACTATTTAATGGTATGAACCAGGATAATGAATTACTGAGAGTCACTGAGCAAATATCATTAACCTCCAATTGAATATTAGCACCTTATATATAGAGAGAGAGATATAGATATATAGATATTAGTACCTATAGCTTGCTTTTTTTATGTGTATAACAGGCTGAAAGAAATATTAAATAGTTATAAAATCACAAAGACCTGGCCATTCAGCACAGTCGTAAGCTGGAAATCACAAAAAGTTAAAATTTCTCTGACCTTTACCTGGATAGAATTGAAATTTTTTGTGATATGTGTATGTAGCAGCTGCTCTGTAAAGGGAGACAAAATTCCCTTAATGGTTTAGATCACTGTTTATCTTCTGTTTTAACAGAGCCCCATGCCACTCCACCCTGGTGGCACTCTGTGAATGCACATGAGTGTTTATTGCATCTGGATGTTCACAAGGAACTAACAGACAAAACTGATTATCAGGTTATAAAAAGACTCTTTTTTTCTCTTCCCAAAAGAAAATCCATGTGGGGAGACTAATGTGTGGGGTTTATTTCTGTGTGTCACTGGTGTGGAACAGATTGTGTGCTTTGATGTTGGGATTGGCCTCAGGTGTTAATGGCATGAAATAGTTTATGTGGGTGATATCACACATACAGGCACATATCTCACTCTTAAATTACTTTTGTGTGAGAATTTAAATAAAAACACCCTCCCTCCTTCCATTAATCCTTTTCTTCATCACTGCTGAATTGCAGAACTGGAAAATATGACCTGTACGAAAAGCTTGGCTGTAACCTGTAGCTTGGAAGAGATGAGGAGATCATGTGGGTAAATAGATCATTATTTGCAAAATATTTGCTCTTCTTTATTAGTAACATATTTTATCTTTCTGGAATTTATGGGTTCATTGGCAGTTTGTCCAGTTAAGGCCTGTCGTTCTGACCCTCTCCCCAGACAACTGGTTGCAGAACCTTCAGTTGAACCTGTATTTCTCCTTCCTTGTTGGCTGTTGGTCTGTCAGTGATCAAGCAGTGAGTTCTGCCTCTTCATGAGCAAAAATATAAATAATTTATACCTTAGAGCACAGAACACAGTGGAAAGTGTGAGGAAAATTATTCAGCTATAAGGAGGAAAGTTGTTGGGCTGCAAAGAGAGAGAGAGAAATCTGCCCTAAACAAGGAGAAAAGTCTGTTCTTGCTTTCTTACGTGCCTGCCTTGAGCTAAAAAGGATGTGTCAGGGCAAACAGCTGCTTTGAGACTGCTCAAATGGAACACTGAAAAGTTGCTTTTGTGTCTGAAAGGAATTAATTTCAGTAGTTTTGCCCTAGAGTTGGATTTGTCAAAGGCCTGTTTCCTTCCCCATAAATTTGACTCTGCCCTATTCTGCCCACACTGTGCATAAGCTAAAGCTCATAAAATGCATAAGTGAGTTGCAAATGACATCTTTCAGGATTAATGCTTTTAAACACAGCTTTAAAGCACTGTTTGTTTGGTGTACTCCAACTGCCCTTGGCCATCAGTCAGAATCTGCCAAAGGGATCTGCTCTGCAGGAGCTGATCTGCAAATTTCCACCAGGGACACATGAACCTTGGCCAGATGTTTCTTAGTCCTGAAGTCTCTGACCTTTGAGAGCAAAGCTGGATGACAGCCTCACTCAGGAAACGGAAAAGTGACATGTAAATTAAAGTGACTGTAAAAAATCCAAAAAAAGACAGTGTCATCTATAAATATTTTTCTAAAAGAAGACCATGCAAAGTCTCAAAGAATTTCTGTGAAACCATTCCCCGTGTTTCTTTTGTCTGCCTGTTCCTGAAAACTGATTTTCCTTGTGCAAATAGCTCTGTGTGAGACAGTCCATGGTCTGAAGCCTTAAGTGATACTCGTAGGTGGCCTCTTGAGAGGTGGCAATAGGTTTTTGGTTTCTCTGGATGACCCTGCTGTATCCTGAGTATGAAGACAAAAGTCTTCCTTCTCAAATCACAGGAAGGTACTGAGGAAGATGTTAGGAAGGCTCCAAAGGGCCAAACCCTGCAGCAGAGACATGAAGACATTGAAATCAAACGGCAATGCAAACAGCCCTTATCCCCTCTTTTTTTTTCTTTTATATTTTATTTTAATGCAGTTCTCAGGCTGCAGTTAGGCACCAATTCCTTCAGATAAAAATTAAAATAAGAATAACCTTTTTTGCAGGGTTCTGGAGAAGGGAGGGACTTCCTCAAGAAGAATATTATATAGGATGCTGTAAGTTTCCTTTTTGTCATTTATGAGCTGTCAGAGTGGCTGCTGGGTTCTTGCCACTGCAGTGGTGTGAGGGCTGCATTGGAGCAGTGTGAAAAGTGTCACCCTGGGAGGGCAAGGCAATGATGACAGAAGCTCCCATTGCTCAGAGGGTCCCTTTTTGCTAATAGGAAGTGGCATGAAATATTCAATCATCATTAAATGGTCAAAGATTTTAATCTGCTCATAAAATTGCATCTAGAGTAATTGAGTTGCTCAGTGTGAGTGTCTCTAATTGTCTAATCACACTGTTCCTCTGGCTCTGAAAAATGAGAGAAGTAACATGTTTTATTAAAAGACAGAATTTATAGTAATTTGACTCCAGAAGCCCAAAGCTTGCACAGACTCCTACTGTGTTACGGGGACTTAGATTTATTCTTCCTGATGTTTGTTTAAATATCCTGTGAACACTGGAAAAACATGCCACTTTTAGAAGTTGTCCAGGCTCAGTTTTTCAAGCAGTGTAGGAAGCCAGGGGAATCATTGCCACACAGTGTTGTGTGTGCAAAAAAAAGTCTATATAAGTTTCAAAATAATGTTAAGACAACGGTTTTAAAATGTGTTAAGACATGGGAGGGGTGGGGGGAGTGGAATATTTCTTGGCTGACTGTTAAACACTTGTAAAATTACCTTGGCCTTGAGTAACAACCTCCGGAGCTGAGAGAATGTCTGAGGGTGACACAGTTGCGTGGTGGCATAGCTGAGACCCTCTCCCCTGAGATTCCACCTCTAGCTGCTGTTTGGGATAGGAGACTGAGCCAAAAGCATCTTTCTCACAGGCTGAACACTGCTGGTGGGGCATGTTGCCATTAAAGCATCTAAAAGTCTATTTATGCCATACAGAATTCACTAATGAAAGGTTTTAACTATTTTAGTTCCCCTTAATGATGCTAAGAAAAACACAGTCCTGTGTTTTCTGTCATCTTTCCCCACCCCCTCCCCCGATCTTACGTGTTGTCCTGTTTTCTGTTCTTTGTATGCTTTTTTCCCTCTTCACATTTACCTGCTTTAACACAGTTTGCCTGGTAAGATTCCTCAAGCAGGAATGATCATATAAAAAGTATAGAGTGAACACTTACCTTTTATTCTTGGACAAATTGCTCACTGCAAGGGAGAGTGTATCCAGAATTGCTATACATAAAACAATGGCATTTTTATTGTGTTGTGATGAGAACAGCTCACCTTGCTGATGACCTCAGGAAGGCAGGCTGTTTCACACATGCAATTTCAGCTAACTGAGATTTCAAAGATCCCTTTCGAACATATATCACCAAAAGCCTTGTTTTAGCACATTGACTCCTTGTGCTCCTCTTCCATCATGGGGTTTAACATGCTGATGAAAGCCTGCAGGGAACGCAGCAACGCCAATAGATTGGGCTTGGAGAGAGGCAGACTTTGAAGGAATGTGAAATGAGTCAAGAGAAACTTAGCTGAAATCCAGCAACACAGAGAGGAGGAGGGAAAGGATTGAAATTTTAGGATATCAACAGCAAGGCCACAATTAAATTCCAAAATACCAAACCCAAACAAATTGAAAGATCAGAGCCAGATGGCAGAATATGGGCTTTGTTCAGGCAATCCTATTGATCCCGGGGAGAGCTCCTCTGAGGGATTGCTCAGCCACAGACATACAAATTAAACCTGGACTCTCTGTGTGGTGGTTCAGCAGGATCTGGTGCAGTGGGCGCCAGCAACACAAGCAGAGTTTTCCCCTGGCTCTTGCTGAGCCCACAGAAGACGATTCCTGCAAGCAAGTCCTCGGCAGCACTGGTGGGAATGACAGCTCCAAGTGACTGCAGTGCCCTCAGGAGTGGGGCAAACATGACTAAACCTATACAAAACTGAAACATGGAACTTGTAAGGTCTTTTGATGCTCCCAGTCACAGCTGGGGAGCACCTGCGAGTTTGTCTAAATGTTGTTCTGCAATTCACTCCTTTACAATTTCACATTGGCCTGTAATTTTTCTAGCTTTGTTTTCAAAGTCCAAGTTCAGTGAAAAAATGGGTGTTAAAACACTCGTCCGTGACCTAGTTTCTCAATTTTAATTTTCCCCCTTCTGTCCAAGAGAGAGATAAACAGGAATCAAATTCACATACAATGCCAAAGAAATGTACGTAAACGTTTGCTTCATTTAAATGGACAAGAAGTCTTGTGGAAGTGTAAGGATAAAATGGATAAAAATTGAGTTTTCCTTTCATTTTTTACATTGGACACCCTTTAGAGGCCTCTATTCTTTTTTCAGGATCTGTTACAAAGAAAGAATTTCTAGGCCATGTTCCCTCCCCAGCACTGGAACAAAATTCCTAATATCCTTGGAAATCAACTCTGTTCTCACATGTCCAACTTATCAATGAAGGGAAAAGGGAAAGCAAGAAAAACATATTGTTTATTTATAGTGTCTCTTTATATTGTTGAGACCCTGCTTATAGAGTCTTTGTTCTGTTACATCTTAAGCATTTGTCCTTGAAGGTTGTCCTTGAAGGTACTGGTGTATGCAAATACCATTGGAAAAAACAGGAGACACAAGCACTGAAAGCAACCAGGAGGTTTTTAAGAAGAAGTAAAAGGAGATGAAAACAAGAAAATGACTGAAATGGAAATCTCGAAAGTAAGGAATTTTCAAATCCATATATAATCAGTAAACATAAGAGAAAAGAAAATATTATTCCTTTCATATTTGTTAATTTTAGAACAGTTAACTGCTCAGTAAAATGTATTGGTTGTTTTGTTCTGATGAAAAAATGGATTAATCTTTGGAAGGCAGCAGGGGAAGGAAAGGTGACCAGGTACTGGAGAGAAGTGTGGACAGAGGAGTTCCTGCAGAGGGGCAAGGCAGGGTTAGGTATGGCAACAGGCACACACATATTGGATTCAGGAAACGAGGAAAGAAATCAGTGAACCTTTTAAGTGACATTTAGAAAAGTTCACCATTCCAGCAGCGATTCCTGAGAATTGCAAAGCAGAAAATAAATCTATTTCTAGAGAATAGACATTGGTTTCTGTTTTAGATTTATTGCTTTCGGGCAATAAAAGAATTCAGCTTGGAAAACTAATCTGGCCACGACCCTTCATGCAATTAGTTAGACTGAGTGACTGCAGAATTAGGTCCTTGCTCATAACACGTTTTCTGCTCCTTGTTAAGGATCTGTCTTAAATGCTCAAGGATCAATCCATCCACTGAGCCCCACTGAAGCCAAGTGGAGCAAAACATGGGGCTAAGACCTGTTTTTCATCTCTCTGATGGCAAATTGGTCAAGGTGCTCAGTGTGACCCAGAGGCCCTGGAAGCCAAGCAGCCAAGAGCTTCTTTACACAGAACACATCCTGCCAGCCTTGCAGAGCAAATACAGGAGTGTAAATACAGGGCGGTGATGCCCTGCCAGTGATGCCCTGTGGCTAGAGAGGCTGTGAGAGATTCAAGTGGCTGCCAGGTCATGCTCTAGAGGTGTTCAAGGAAGAGGAACGAGTTAAGCCTCAGCATACTTTATGAGAAATCCCAGAACTGATGGAGTTTTCAAAGGTGTGGAAGTACACAGGCCAGAAAGCGTGAAAGCGCTGCAGCTGGTTTCTAGCCTTGGCTGCTGGGGCACTCGAAAATTGGGTATTCATTGAGGTGTTTCCTCTGGTCCCAAAATTATGAATGTGTTCCTAGATAGCTAATCCAGCACAGAGCCTTCTGCTACTACAGTTTCTTTATAAATATTAATAATTTGCCACCGAGTAGAATCATTGTGAAGCTAAATAAGCTACTGTGCTGTGCTCACACATTAATCTTACTGGAGGCTCAGAGGGAAAGTGGAAGCAAAATACTTCAGTGAGAGATTAGTCTAGGTTATCCTCAATGGAAGATTAATCCAGAAATAGTCTCTACATTTTCTACTCATTTACCCAGCAGAAAAAAATTATTAAATTGTTCCTAAAACTGCAAGAATTGGGAAGTTTTCCTGTGACAGTTGTGCTGTATTTTATTCCTTTTCTTTTCTGTTCCACTATTTTTTTTGCTTTGCATGATCACTTAAAAAGGTTGAGTGTTAAAGGCTTGGAATGTGCATATTTTTCAGAAGACTTAAGAAAACAAAGATTAAAGGAAATTTTTTCTTTTGGTTTTATTATTCTCACTTTAAGAGAATTTTTTTTTTTTCTGAATAATTACTGTGACGTATATAGAAAAATGTTAAGGAAGGATTTTTTTCCAGAAGTTTATAAATTTTGCTGCTTTTTAATAGAGCTACAAAATTCTACAGAATTTGACAGGGCCTTTTTTCAATGCAGAAATGGATTTTAGACCTGTAGAAAATTTGATTTAATGACCATTGAAGTGACTTAAGAAAACTTCAATAAAAACCCCAGATTTTTCTTCCCATGCTAAAATTGCTTTGGAGACTCATTTTTGTAAACATGTAAATGTGGCTTGTGCAAAACTTCAGTCTCAAGACAGTTCCTGGTTTCAGTATATTTTTGTTTCCTTAATGGCAGCTATCAGAAAGATGTTCTGCTTTAGGTATCCACATTACATTATATATAATTAATAGCAAATATCTAAAAAAGAGAGCTGTTAAATGCATTCTGCGTTAAAACAGGCATGTGTAAACAAGTAAATTTGGAAAAAAGCAGAGAAATTTCACTGCCTGGGGTGCTAACTGCTGAGAATTGTTTATTGAGTAACAGCAGTTAGATGATTTCCATTGTGTATTTATTTCTGATTATAATTGGTGGGGATAATTTTCCATTAAATATCTGCCTAAATCACTCCATTGATGGAGTCATGGTGGAACTTGTCAACAAAATGACTCAACTGAAAGCTTATGAAGAGATTTAGATATTTGAAAGGAGTTTAGAAAAAAAGTATGTATTTGATATAAAGGCTACAGTAGCTGTATGCTGGTTTTTAAGCACATATTGACATCCTTTTACCCATGATCTGTCTATTCTCTCAATGTGTTCTTTATTTCTTCACTGTCAGAAAGTTGTTTAGGTGCTCCATGGTAGGAACTGCTTGAGCACATACTTAAATGTGTGTTTTCCCATGAAACCTGTGTTTTACACAGAAGTAAACAAATGTAGAGAATATAAGAAGCCTCTCTCATACAGTCGGTAGTAAAAATCAGAAACTTATTTTCTGTGTTTCTCAGAATATAATCCATGTTAAAATTCTTCAGCGTGAGCAGATTTTTTTCTCCTTGAACATTAAACTGAGGGAAATGTGACAGCCCACACATCAACAAAAACACAGCTGTAACCATCAATTGACAGGGAATTAGCATCATATCAGCATTTTGCCTTTTAAATTACTGGGTTCTCTACTGACTTCTAATGGCAGATGCCAATATGACTTTTTACTCAGTTTCTCAAACAAATAAAATCTTGCTAAAATGCTGGCATGTTCATTAAATGGTACAGTGTGATTGAAATAATTTTCTGGAGATGTGTATATTATAAAAATTAAAATTAATATAAAACTTTTGTCAAGGTATATGCTTCCCATGATTGAGCACTGGTCAAACATTTTAGTTTTGAGCTCTTTGTTCCGTTTTGTACCATTTCATTGTGAATGTTATTACAGCATTTTAAAGAAGTGAGTGGGATAGGAATTGGAATAACTGGGGATGTAGCTTGGAAACCAAAATGTGAATTTTTCTGATATTTCACTAAGAACTTTATGGGCAGAAAACTGCATGAGACTTCATTCTTATTCTGGAAAGGACAATGTGAAATAGGGAAGGCACATGACCAGTGTGTTGTAACCTTCAGACCTATCTTGTGTAATGGCATTTGCCAGATCCCAGAGACCGAAAATGAAATTCTGGTTCGATGTAACTCTTTTGTCTTCCTACTTATAACAAGATTTGAGATCTCAGGAGGTTGTTTCAGGACGTCAGGTTAAGCCTCTTTAATCTCCTTATGATCAAACTTCATCCTCCAGAGCAGATAGTTAAGGCTCAGTTTATCACAGAAAGAACTTTTTTTTTTTTTCCCTAAAGGTCAACACTTCATATCCCAGTTTAAGTAGTAAAGGATAAAGTCTGAGCACCTTACACTTGTCCTTACTGGACTTCCTGAGGCTCTCAGCTGAACTTCCTTGCAGCAGTTGCAGCCCACCTGTTTGCCTGTACTGACAGGAATATTTTAATTTTTTCTTCTGAAATAATGCCTTAGGGGACTTTTGGTAAGCATATGATGTCTCCAGCTGTGATGGACCTGGCTGACAGGTCACTTCCCTTTGCTAACTGGTACCAGCCAGGTCTTTTTTTTTTTTTTTTTTTTCTTTATCTATCCCTTTACAGTCCTGCTTGGTGCAGGATTTCTCTATAGAGTGATTTTTATCTGTGAAATTGGAATTTTCTTGAATAGAAAGCATTTTATTTGGGGAAGAAATGGATTTTGTTGGTGATGAATTATTTCTACTGGTGAAGCAGGAACCTCAGTGCCTAGTATTTCTTGGCACAGGGCTTGACAATATGTGTGTGTGTTGTTAACAGCTAGAGGTGATCACCTGATAGACAGCAGCAAGCTTAACTGATAAATACCACCTTTTTTTCTTTTTCTTTTTCTTTTTCTTTTTCTTTTTCTTTTTCTTTTTCTTTTTCTTTTTCTTTTTCTTTTTCTTTTTCTTTTTCTTTTTCTGGTGATCCCAGAGTACTTCCAAATGACTTTTTTCTGATATACTTGACATCCAGCATATTTGTTGATTTATAGCACACACTGCCAAGAAGAATCAATTCTAACCCACATTGTTTACCTACAATGTGTAGTTTGTACTGCAAGACACATTGTCCATTCCCTAAATCAGTAAATACACAGCTGATAAATATGCATTTTTGATAAATACATGTTTTTGATAAATTTCCATGTCACACCAACATGTTTTTCTGCATATTACTAGGCAAGCTAAATTCCACAGCTCAAGCTTTATTTATTCAGATTAAGCAAAAAGGCAAGATTTGGACTTCAACAAATATTTTAAATTATATTGAAATAACTGCTGTGAAATTTCCCCCTCCACCTGAAAAGTCTTTGAAAAGTCTTTGAGGTATTCAGTGACAAAACATATCACTTCTACGTGGTTCCAGTGATACTATTTTACCTTTTATTTTTTCAATGCTACACATTAGGAACAATTTGAAAAAATATTATTTGCTCAGTTGGGGAAAGGAGGATATTAGGAGGCTCAGAAACAAATGTAAGATCTGAATTGAAGGTTTTTGTTAAACTACACAGAAGTGTAATCATATGCTTATAGTGAAAATCACACCATCAATCACACTTCACATAGGGAAATTTTGCACAGTATAATCAGAGGAGTTTTGCAATGAATGATAAAGAGTCAGGATTTCACAAGATAAAATAAAAAATTGCTAGATTTGTCATTTACTTCTCATTCCTATACCTCACTATATATATATATATTTTTTTTTCTTTTTCAGAATCCAGATGAGGATAAGCTACAATTTATGTACTGAATGTAGATTTTGAGATGCACATGGCATTAGTAAGCAGAGCTCCATGTATATAACATTATGAGGCTGTCATAACACCTTTCATATTTTAGATTTAGCATATTAAAATCAGTATTAAAAAATGTAATAAATAGTTTTCTCCAACCAAGCACACATTAATTCTGAATACAAAGCAAAGAGGAAAACATATTGGAAATACATCAAGAATTAGAAACAGAAAGTAAATCAAAGAATTTTAAAATTAATTTTTTCACATAAAATAGAGAATATGGGCATTTTATAAGCTGAACAGGGTTCCAAAATGTACTATGAGCCCCAATGCACAAACATCCCCTTTATTATCATGCAAATAAGTGAGTTCCTCAAATCAAGCCCCCTGTGTGCACTAATTCCATTACTCTGCTGGAGACATCATTCATGTGTGCTCTATAGTTCTCTTGCACAAAATCTATGGGGTTTTTTGGTTGGTTAGTTGGTTTGTTGCTTTGTTGGGTTTTTTTAATTAAACTGAGTATATGCTCCCTCACATTTTCAAAGAGAATGTGCCAGTGATATTCTGCTTTGCATAATGTCAGCAGTGTATGCGTAACATGTTTCAATTCAAGTATGTTCCAGTTTGAATACAATTCCTAGTGCTTCATAATTGTATTTACTGGAGGGTGGAAAACTGCAAAGGAAAATTTGAGGTTTGACACCCATTTTTGTCTCTTAGCTGACAAGGTCAGTTAAGTGCAGCTCTAAAAAGATTTAATGTCTGGTTGTGTTAACTTTTCCTTGCTGAGCAGCAGGTGTTGTGTTCAGTAGGTCAGGACAGGGTCCACCTGTGTTAGGAGCCTTGTTCAGCTCTGGACTGCACTCTTGAACCTCCTGGTCCTGAATTCCCAGAGAGCCCTGAGAATCCCATTTGAGTTCCTGCTGGAGCCTCAGCACAGATCCTGGGCACACCAAACTGAAAGACACACTCCAGCTGTGTACTCAGAGTGCTCCAGCTGTGTGCCTGATTTATCCCAGCCCAAGGCAGATCCAGAGCAGCACCATGCAGACACGTTCAGCTGGATCCTGAGTTAGCTTTTGCTCTCCCAGTGATACAGGCAGCACTGTTGTCTTGGGTTGCAATGCAAGATGTGTTCTATTCCAATCTGTTGAAACTGGTTGAAGAGGTGTTTTTTCTTTATCTCATAGCTCTGGGGAGGTGTCTTCTGTTAATGGGCCAGCTGTTAAAACCAGGTGGGGCAGTGTTCTTTATCTCTTCCAGGACCCATCCTCCCTCCGGGGGATATCTGCTGTTAATGGGCCACTGAGGCTCACTGCATGGCTGATACAATTATGTCATCTCATTGAGAGATGCTCTGCCCAGAGGGAGGAGCCAAGCATTCCTACCTGGATAAAATCTGAGATTCAGAATGGTAGTGCAGCCTGTTTGCACTGGATTCCCAGAGGGAGACCAGACCCATTTCACCACCACTGGACCCTTCAACAGGATCATGTCTGCTCCAACAGAACCACATCTGTTACTCCAGGAGGATTTGATTGGACTTTTACCAACACCCTGACCAACTCGGTGTCAGGTTGTATTCTGACTCTGGCAGTGTTGTTCTTTTCTTCATCTGCTTTTTTGCACTACTTCTTTATTTTTTAAATGCTATATTCCTAGTAAAGAACTGTCAATCCTATTCCCATATCTTTATGTGAAAGCCCCTTAATTCTGAAATTATAGTAATTCAGAGGGAGGGGGTTTACATTCTCCATTCCAAGGGAAGCTCTGGATTTTCCCTGGCAGAAACCAATCTTTCCTAAGACAGCTGTGAAGCCATTGCCATGCAGGGAAAGTCTGCTAGGAAAACCAGCAAGAATTCCTGGAAGATCTGGTTTACAGGGCAAAGTCAAAGAACTATCATATTACGGTCTTTGGCACAAGAGAAGAATACCCTGTAAGTGTACTGAGTGCCTTGGCAAGCAAATACATCATTTTTAATACATTCTCTCCTACTGGGTTGATATATATGTGCTGAGACTTTTTAATGATGTAATACAGTGTAATACATAGGTTTACCTCCTGGTTATCTGCTACAAGGATAAGTTTGGTACCGTGAGGCTCACAATTTATAAAGCATCTTCAATTATCAGTGTATATAGATGTATAAACTATGTTCCTAAAGTCAGCTGCTGCCCAGTATGTGTTTTCTGCAGGAAAAGAAAGACATTCAAATGTGTCTAGTAAAGCAATAAAAAGTGCACTATTCACTAAAAGAAGTAAAACAAGAAGATAATAAAAGCAGATCATAGAAAATGAGATAAACAAGACTGCTGCCACAATAGGCTCCAATCTACCATTACCCACACACTTCATCAATATGCAGTGGGATATATAGCACAGATAACATTTTACTGTGAAGAATGAACAACTAGTGCCCACACACTTTTATGTGTCCAAGTGTGCGGGGAATGGTTGCTTAGAATCTGGCCTGGTATTGTTCCTGAATTTTTCCTGGGCAAAATGAGCTATGAGTGAACTTCAGAAGCAATTTAAGCTCATACATCACCTCTGTACATCCCATTTGGACATGCTCACAGTAGCCACTGACAAGAAAAAAGGATGAGGTTTAGCAGAAACCAACAAGGGAAAGAGAGAGGGACCTAAAATAACAATAAATTTTTCAGCTTAGCAATTCACTGGCAAAACATGTGCAGTGTACATTGAACTGAATAGTAAGGATTTCTAGGGTAGTATTAAAGCACAGAACAGCCAAAAAGTAATCATTTGAATCACCACAAAATGCTGATTTTTTTTTCCATAGCAATCTGCTTGCTTTCTTTTCAGTGGCTTAATGCCCTGTTTTAGTCTCTCTTTCTCTCTCTTTCTCTCTCTTTCTCTCTTTTCTCTCTCTCTCTTTCTTTCTTTTCAGAACTGAAATGCACTTTCATGTGGAAATGAAACAAACTTCAATTTGCAAAATATTGATAACAAGCATTTCAATGCTTTTTTTGTGTCCTTATTCCTTCTGTGTCTGTTTCTTCAACCAGACTGCCAATCAAGGAACAATTTGATTATTCATCATGAAGACTCTCTAGCTTTAAAAATAGGAGTCCTTAATGTCTGTGGAAGCAGCTCAGCTGCCCAAAGAGCTGTGATAATGCCAGCAGAGCCATACAGAAAAGCCTTCCAGGCTGCCCCAGATACTCCAGACACATATCCAGATGAAGCAAAAAAATGGCATTAAAAGTTTATTTTTGAGCAGCTTTTTCCTTCTGTATGAGCCAGGTCAAAATTATTGCTCTTTACTCAGACATCATGTGAGAGACTGGTGGTTTAATTTTGGTTTTTCTTGTAAATGCGATTGGGGGGGAAAATGTTTCCTGCTTATTCTGATCACCTTTGCCTACATCCTCTGTTCCTTCTACCTTATAGAATCAGAGGATGGTTTGGGTTGGAAGGACCCCAAAGACGATCTCATTCCAATGCCCTGCTATGGACAGAACACCTTCCACTAAAACAGGTATTCTTATCTTTGGAGAGAGAAAAGTCAATGACGTGGAAATTCCTGCTTTAATTTTGGATGTTATATCTTGTGCTCTGAAAGGGATTTGTAAATTATGTAGGTAATTATGTCACACAGCAACATTTGTGCCTTAAGAAGGAATCAAAAATCAGAAGAAAGGTAAAAAACAGGAAGAAAAAGTGCACAAGAATATGAGTACCTAAGAGAAAGCCTGTGCTAGTCCATTGACTCAGACAACTTCCAGCAGTGCTAAGAGAATTGATAAACTCAGGTCTGTTTCTAAAAGTCTATTTCTATTGATTGATCTACTGATTTTTTCAAGTCATTAAATATCAAAATCACTCTAGTGCTACTTAGTAATAGAACTCTGTATTGGATCACATTATGTTTATACAGTAATTTGGAAACCATCGTGCTTAAATTCTGGGTCCTGTTCAAAGTATGCATTTCCTTGCAGGATTCAGAGAGAAGGATGCAAAGACTTGAGAAAGAAGAAATGGAAATAAATCTGGAGGCCTTGAATAGACAGGAGATGTGTCAAGGTAAACAGAATTTTATACTCTTATTTGTGTGTGGAGATAGCTGATGCAGAATAATAACTGTAGGCAATCTGATCAAATTCCTAATTTTTAGGATGAAGTTCTTCAAATGAATTGCTCATTTTCAATGAATTAGAGGTTCTGCACACCCATGCCTATTGAGAAAAAGACCAAATCACTCAGAAGTGAGCAGTGGCGTGGGGCTGCAACTCAGACCCTCTTTTTTGAGGGAGGCAAAAGTCATTTGAATTAGGTGGATGCAGTGACGTGCCTGGGTACAGCTATATCCTGGTGTTGTGGTTTNCGGGGCTTGCTTTCCCTTTATTTATCTAACACCAGGGATTCCTGATAATTTTTCCTTTCATTGTTAGGAGAGAAAACCCAGAATGTTCAAATGGAAAGCTTTTTAGGCTCTGCATCTGGCTAGTTTTGCTCTTCCCCTGTTTGATGTACTGTTGTAGACCAATCTGAGAGCAGCCTTGCATTTCTGATGAGGAGCCAGAGCGCTCAGCTGTTTTTCAAATTGGCAGGCACTGGGTAACTTGTAGAGAAATTGAAGTGCTTGTTCTTGCTTACATGATTCATTGTTATTTTTTCCCCAGTCATTATGAATTGAAATAAGCCATCTGTTATAATAACAGTGCACCATGCACCAAGAAGCGTGGCTTTACCTGGGAACAGAAACAAATGTCACATAAAAATGAATTTGGGGATCCACATATACATCCAAATTAGATAGCTCGATAATAGCAGCAATGGATGTGTACGTAAAACTCATTTTGTGGGAATATTTATTGCTTTCAAAGTGAGACACAGTAGACTGATACCATTTGAAATGGATAAAAACAATCTATTTGTTTAAAAATAGATTTCATTCACTGTCCTTCAATATTAAATCTATGACTAACAAGGCAAGTAAATCTGAAAGTGGATACCAGCTAGGTTTTTCTTTATCGTTTTAGATCAGTTTTAAAGTAAATTCCCAATCAGCTTAACAAAAACTGAAAAGCACTAAAAATATCTAAAGCCTTATGAACTGCAAAGAGTTTTTTACACATTAAAAGTAATCTACAAACCAAATTGCTGTGTCTGTGGAAAGAGATCTTAACTCTCCTGCAGAGCTTAGTTGATGGTTTAGTCTTTGGGGTTTTTTTCTTGCTTCCTTGTCTGTTCTTTGAAATGTCTTAACTTGACACTTAAATAGGGCTAAAAATTTTATCACTGTGGTATCTTTTCTCATTTTTTATAAATATTTAGATGATCGTATTCTAAAAGGAGGAATTAAAAAGTGTTCCAAAGATGCAGTTTGCACAAGTACCGTCAGCTGTTGCAGTGAGTTATCCTGTATTCCCAGTGATATTTTTCCATTGTTGTTTCATATCTATCCTGACATTTATTCTTCAAAGTTAAGCACAATTTTTTTAGGTCAGAATCAGCATTTGTTCTGTGTTCATGAAATGAACCAACAGTTTAAAGGTCTGTCTCCACACAATAACAGAGAACACCTGCCACGGTTGGAAGTTAAGTTCCCATCAAAACTCTTTGGGTACCTGCCCTTCCAGGATGTGATTTTTAGCTGTGTGAGGAATTCACATCCCAGCAGATATTGTGGTGCAACAGTGACAGAACTCACAGCACAGCTGGCAGGCAGTCCAGCTCAGCTCTGAAATGTAACAAAAGGGCCAGAAGGGTAAAACTGGAATTTAAAGTCTCATATTTAAGGAATTGTAGTCAGGTTCAAGAAGACTGGGTCTTATGTAGATCTGAAGAAAGACTTCCTCCCCACCCCTGCTTTTAAGCATGGCCTGTAGAGCATTGGAAAATGTGGTATGGGGTTAATTCTCTCCTCTGGCTAAGTGAATATTAATATATGCTTTTCCCATTTCTTAATAAGATAAAGCCTGAAACTAAACCTCCAATTGCAAGTACATTATGAAATGTAAATGTTCCCTAAATGATGTACAAAAGATTAGTAGAAAATTCTGCAACAGAGCCAGTAAGCACAGGGAGTTAAACATTAAACTTATATTTCCTCTCATGTTTGGATTTACCATTAATAGCAATGGGATTTTTTTACCTTGAATTCACTGGAAAAAAGCCTCAGTTGTACTCTTCCCTAGCACCTCTAGGTTTTGGATACTTTTTTGAATTCTAGATTTCACTATCCTATTTTTATTCTTGCCAAAAAGCAGATGACAACCTGATTACAGTAGTAGGAGATAGTCCTTATCACAAGCTACAGCTGCAATTTGAATGCTGTTCCCTGGGAGGGATTGTGCTGCAAACTAAAGAACAGCTCCAGATTGTTATCAAGTTATTTCAGATCTTTCTGTAAACTTGTGAGAAAGTATCATAATTTATTATATAATATCTGCAAAGATTCCCTTCACTGTCCTCATCTGCAGATATTTCTTTACTACTAAATTTTAGGTTGATAAATCACCTAACAGCCTCAGTGTCCTACTTGCAAATGGCAAATAGTGGTTGACTGGAGTACTGAAAGGATGAAATACAAAGTGCTTGAATACCTGTTGAAAAGAATTTAGGATTATGTAGATAAATAGGTGACATTTTACCTTGAAAACTATTATTAGCCATATTAGTTACTCATATTAACCCATATTAGCCATGTTAAGCCAACTATTATTGAATAGTTTATTTTTAACTAACATATTAACCAACAGGTTAATTCAGGCACATATGGGCACACACAAATCCTTAAGGGAAAGAATGAGAACAATTTACACAGAGCATGCCCAAAAACCAAAACAAGGTGATAGATAATAAATAACTATCTAAATAATCTAATAAATAACTATCCAGCCTTCAAGACCCGTGGCCAAATTCTGCTCCTGAGATTGACATCAGACCATGGGGGTTGCTGTCAATTGTGGGGCTTCTCTTCAGGTGCTGCTAAACACTGGGTAACCTCAAAACATGCCCAAGTCATCCCTCAAATATGCACAGCTATCTGACACACACACGTACTCCCCGTCCTCCAGACCCACAGAAACTACCAGGAATCCTTGGAATGGAAAGGGTACCTCAGCAGGGCAGTGCTGTTGTACATCTTTGTTGGCTCTCACACCATTATCCCAGGCATTCATCTCCTATACTTGTTCAGCTCCAGTAATAATGTGTCATCTAAGACTCCTGACTCTTAATTAGAAATCATCTGCTGTTCCTCACCCTGCTCTGCTGTGTCCTGCTGTGACTTTTCTGTCAGCCTGCTCTTCCCTGTGATATGATACAAGGTGGGAGAGCACAGGGGTTAATGCAATTATTTACATATGGTAATACAGTGTATAGCAGGGAATTAATGAAACAGTTTGCAGCATTTCAGAGCTAAAAAGAAATTAGACACCACCTCTTCACTGATTTTTCAAGTGAGGTGTGCTACATTTGGCATTTAGCTTTTAAACTTTAGCTCCTTGCACAATTCCAATGTCACCTCTTTTTTTAAAGCAAGGTGCAATCAAGCTGGATTTGGAGGAACTTAAAGATGGTAGACATAAAAAATTATTGATTTAGAGTTTTTGTTGATGTTTATGAGAACAGGCATACAGAATTATCTCCCCTTAGAGTTTCACCCCTCTTTATACTTTGCATTTCTCCAAAGTGGTCACAAACCCAAAGCAAGAATGGAGTATGGTTGCCCTTTTGAAAATTACTGCAAGTATTAAATGCTGAGTTCTGATTAAATTCTAGTTCTTAATGCAGAACCCAGACCTACTTAAGTAGGAGGAGAAAATTGTCTTGAATTGCAGGAGGCCAGAATGCCACCCACAGAGGTGCCTGATTGCCAGAGAGGACTGAGCATCTGCTGTCTGAAAATCACTGCAGCCTCTGGTCTCTAACATTGGCTAGTCAAAAAGCAAGATGCTGAAACAAGCAGTGCAGGCTGAAAAAGCTGGTGCAGAGTGGTGTCCCTGTGAGAACACTTCCATGAGGACTATTAATATCAGCTGAGGAACTGCACAAAGGATTTTGCATGTACAACACACATGTGTACATGGGGTTTTTTTATGTTTACAGCTATACCTTTGAGGAATCATTGATTAGGAATATAAATATTTTTCCACAATAATCATCTTAATAGGCAATTACATTGGTTATTTAAATATTTTCATAATTGCTTAGCTCACAAAGATGAGCGCTAATAAAGAGCATCTGATAATGATGCCATTATTCCTAATGATCCACAGACAAATTAATGTTCTTTCTGATACTGGTAATTTAAAATCTATCAGATTGCAACTGCAAACATAGAGACATAGCCTGTCAATGAAAGCTGTAATGGAAGGGGATGAATCCCAGAGCTTAGAGCATGTTCTTATCAGTTACAAGCACAGGCAATACAGGAAACACAGATAGCAGAGGCAGACAGAAGCTTTTTAAGGCTGTTTTCCAAATTCAGGGGCATATGAGGATAGAAATATATTCTGTGGCAGACTTTGTATTAAGGGTGATGTTTTACGAAGTATTTAAGGCTTTGAGAGTCTATATGACAGTATCTCAGTGTGGCAAACCTGATTGAGGTCAGATGAAATTTACACCAACTTAGATATCATCAGAAAACTGGGAGCAATTTGATCCCCTGCTGTCTCCCAGCTGGCTGATTCTACTTCCAGCTGAGTAAGAAGACAGCTCCTCAAAGCAGTGAAAATATCAGTATTATAGTCTGAAGCCATCCTGGGAATGTCCCTGTCCCAGATGTGAGACAAAATCTGCCTCACTGTTTTTTTCAAGCTGAAGTTGATGTAGAGTCACATAACAATTGGGAAGGATCTTTAAAGATCATCTACTCCAATCACCCTGCAAAAAGCAGGGACATCTTCTACTAGAACAGGTTTCTCAGAGCCCCATCCAACCTGACCTTGAATGGCTGCAGTAATGTGGGATCCACCACCTCTCTGGAAACCCTGTGCCAGTGTTTCCCCAGCCTTTTTGTAAAAAGTTTCATCCTTATTCCTAGTCTAGTCTCTTTTAATTTAAAACCACTACCCCCTGACCTATCACAACAGGCCCTACTATAAAAAAATTGTACTTATAAGCCCCCTTTGAGCACTAAAAGGCTGCAATAAGATCTCCCTGGAGCTTCCTCTTGTACCTTGGGAATGAGTGAGTGGTGGCAAAGGAAGAGGGTCCTTTAACAAGACCTTTTCTGTTAGATCAGGTCTCTGGATGCTTTTACACACTGGAACTTGAGTATTTATTAATGATAATGGATTCCCCTGGAAATATAATTTCATCTTCTTAAGCTTGATTGTGTCTTTTCTTGGATTAACAAATATCAAAGCTGTGATAATGACAGAATAATCATTGCCAATTTAGGTCAGAATTAATATTTCCCTGAAAAGAGTCCAAAGCAAACAATTTATGCTGTGTTCAACAACCTGTCAGGAAGAGGTTGGAATGTGCATTACTCCTTAACAGAAGTGACTGCAGACTTTATCCATCATAGTCTATTCCAGGGATGCTGAAGTCACAAGAATTTATGGAGAGGGAAGAAGGGACCTATAGGCACACATGAGCAGAGGCAGGGATCCATTTTTCAGTGGAGGCAATACAATCATTTAAACTAAGAAAACAAGCAATAAACAAAACCAGGCAGTGACAGCTATTAAAGGTCTGAATCATTACCATTCTGAATCATTACCAATCTGAATGCAGAATAAACAAGCAGCATTATTTAGTATGCAGAATAAGCAATAGGTAGGTGTTTGTGAGTTTAATCAGTGATGGTGAAGCTGAGGAACAGCATCTTGGTTCTGAGCCATGCAAGATGTCACAAGAGACACCAGGCAAAATCCCAGCCCAAAACGAAATTGATGAGACTTCTACCAGTGATTTCAGATGGATTAGGATTTATTGCCTTTTTTTTTCCCACCAATAATCTTGCACTGTAATTTAATTTCTTAGCACTTAGTACATCTTGTCACATTTGTACGGGATGGTGACTCTATACTCACTCATGTAAAGTCAAATGGCATGTGAGTTGAAAAATGTGAGGAATTGCTGTACATTAAACATCTCCTTAGGAGTGCAAAACTAAAGTTAGACCAGGGAATTTATCTGCAGCCTGGCTTCACTGAGAAGTTCCAATCATCTGTTCTAAATGTTGGCATGACCATACATCTCCTCCTCCCTTTAGTTCAGATTTGTAAATGCAAGGAAATCTTCCATGGTTTATTCTGAGAATGGAGAATTACTGCACTTTCATGGTGCTGCAATTGCTCTATAATAGCTAATAATTATGTATCTGCAATATCATAAGCACAGTGTTGTGAAATCCAGTGCAAACAATTAGGTCCTCTGTTACATCTCAGAAAATGATTTCAGAAATGGGATGAGGCTCAGTCACTCGTGCAGACAGATGCTATTTTGCATTTGTGATGTGGTGAAGATGGGTTAGCTAACCCTTTAGAGTCACCATCCGTTCTTCTAGGAGATCTGTCAAAAACGCTGCAAAAGCTACCTACAACTTTGATATAAAAAGCAAAGAGACACAGTGAGAAGAAAACTGGCAGGGGGAAATCTGCTTAGGAAAACAGATAGCAATTACGTATTTGCTTGTGTCTTTTGTGCTTTCAGTTTTGTTGCTTTAAACCACCGTGCTGGAATTTGGGTCCCGCTGCCTTTTGGAGACTCTGGCATCAAGCAGCTCCTATGGGGTGAGCTGTGTGCTCACGCCCTGCATTGCACTGGTTTGATTAAGGAGCAGCATTAAGAAAAGCTTTTTATCAGAAAACTGAATTTAAATGTTAGTTTCAACAAGTTGGCATGCGTTCCTTTTCCACACATACAGAATGCACAGCCAGCTGTTGCAAATCCATGTTTCCTGCCACCTGTAAGGTTCCCTCACCTTAGTGTTGTGTTGGTTTACATAAACTGTAGAATTACAGACTAACTGGGGTTGGAAGGAACTTTTAAAGGTCATCTTGTCCAACCTCCCTGCAATGAGCAGGGACATCTTTAACTAGATCAGGTTTCTCAGAGCCTCAGAAGTTCAAGGCTCAAATCTTCCATAAGGAATTGGTTCATCTTCAATTACTCTTTTTTCTGTTGTGCTTTTTCCTTGGGGCAGAGGAGCAAACAGTCACAAAAGAAAGTAAGATTTTATGTGAAAAGAAAAATAATTCTACATGTTGCATTGCTCAGTTCGAACATAATTATGATCTGGCATCTCCTTCAATTGTTAAAGGCTCACTAGAGTATGAAGCACAGGGCATGAATGAAAAAGCCTGCCAATGGAAAAAGAGATAGATTCCTTTCAGCTCCTCTCCTGTTGATGTTGTGCAGATGGTTAGGAAAAGGGTTGGGTCTTGTTTTTTCTTCATTTATTATTCATTTGTTTGCTGGCAGCCAAAAATAATCATCAGACCCGAAACACAATGGGAGCTTAGGAATAAAAAGAAACAAACCCAAAATGTGACAACAAAGGAAAGAAGAACT
Organism: Sinosuthora webbiana; assembly: GCA_013397395.1. NCBI lineage: Eukaryota > Metazoa > Chordata > Aves > Passeriformes > Sylviidae > Sinosuthora > Sinosuthora webbiana. The sequence goes on along the minus strand of VXBN01007260.1, from coordinate 306,183 downwards.
GCAGAAAAAGGATTGAGGAGATTGTATTGTGTGAGTGAACTTGAAAAGGGTGGATTCTACCTGGACCTGGATAAGCTGCCCTGTGAGAAGGACTGAAATGGTGAATATTGTGTACTCTATCTAGCTCGGCCTCTGCTGACACAGTGGGACTGGAAACACAGGGATTGTAATTGTAGTCTCAGGACTATGGGAATGGCATTAGGAAAATGTCATTTGCTGTTGAAATTATGCCCTTCTTGCAAAATTCCTTATTCTTTGAAGACTTCTACAAAAGACAGGATATAGCTTTTACAGTTCTCAGAGGACAGCTCTAGGTTTAGGGTTTATTTTCTCTTTTGCCCTGGGGAAATTTCCTATTGACTGTGGTTGACAGCTACACTACAGACCAAAATTCCTCATAAATCATGCTGTGAGTCAAGTGCATACCTCTTCTAAAGCGTGGCATCCTTGGAGGACGCTGCTCTTCCCACAGACACAGCAAGTGCTGAGCAAAAGCAAAAGGTGCCAAAAGGGGCAAACATGACCATGCTGCCTCTGAGGAGGATGGGTGGGGAGCAGAGACTTCTTTCACTGGAGAGAATTCTTCCCTCAGCTAGAAAAGTCAGGTATTTCAAGGTCTGCCCCACTTCCTGGGCAGGTGTCGTGCTGCCTCTACAAAGCTTTTGTCTGATTTTGATTGAAAGATGAGCACTTAAAAATATTTCTTCTCTTCAGTGTGAGAGGTTTCCCCTGGCACATGCAAGCTCATTTTAGATAGGCTATCTATTCACTGGCTCAAAATATATTTTTCGGGTAACTGCTTTACAAACTGCTCCCTAGAAACTTTTTATATAATGCTATATCTATTAGCATGAAAAGCAAAATCCTATCCCCCTACAAAGTTTCCCATTGTGAGCCCTTTTGGCTCCCACATGTAAAGATACCTCCTTTTAAAAAAGGAGCTTTATCTCTTTAAAGATACCTCCTTTTAAAAAATGTCTTTTTTTGCTACGCAACTTATTCTGAGTTGATCGTCCAGAGCAGGGAGTCCTATAACTGTGGTTGGGATATTGACATTGAACATTACACCTTAAATTCCTTTAAACAGGCTGATATTATTATTTCTTGCAATAGAACCTCCCTGTAAGGCCCATCTTGTGCACAGATCTGACATGCTGAGCTTTGTCCCACCACGTAGGAGGACTTGATGTGGGATTTGCCAGGTGGGTTTCCTTTTCTCAGGGCAGTCTGAGCACCAGGCTGCTGCCAAGATTTGCAGTTTGGGCATTATGCAGTGGAGTGGAAGGGCAAGGTTTAGTGTTTGAAAAGAGGCCATTTGTGGGTTTTCAGGGTATCCTGCCTGCCCTTCAGATGCTGTTCAAGGAGGATACAGACCTCCTGTGCACCCTGTGCCACCACAGAGGACATGATTTGATACAGAGCTCCTGTGTATTCCATGCCACCACAGATAATATGATTTTCCAGTATGGTGCTACACACCAGCCACTGAATCCAGCCTTGGCTGTGCCTCACCCCAAATCAGTGAAGGCAAGCAACAATTTTCCTCTACAAAGCTTGGTAGACTTACTTATACCCAACACAATTAATTATCTTTTGGTCACTACATTCATGTCTCTCCCACTTGTTTTGAGCTCAATGCTTTATTTCATGCCCTCAGAACACCCCCAGACACTGGCAGATAAGCATCTTCAGCTTCATATCTCTAAGTGACAAATATATTTATTTGTTTCCTCAGTTTGAACCACAACACCAAAATATCTTGCAGGGGCTTTGACACAGAGAGTGTGACAGGTGTGGTACTAATCAGTCACATCAAGTTCTTCATAAGGCAGCCACTGACAATAATTGCAGCTGACATTCTTAAGGCTTTTTATGGCCTTTTTCAAGCCTGAAGCTGGTATTCCTGTCTTCTCTCCCTATTTCTTTTTGGAGAGGCAGCTGTAGCTCATGGTCAAATGCCTTTGCTCTCCTAGCCTTCCTTCTTTAAAAGAACTTCATAAGCTTCAGGTCAGATATAAAGTTACTTGTTTTCTACACTCCTGAGTCACAAAAAATACTATGGAGGGAAGAATGAAATAAAACCCTGAAATAGATATATTGTGTTATCCAGCATTATTTCCAATTAATAAATTCACTTTTAATTCTTTTTCATCTTCATCTTTCTTGATAACTTTGAAATTCATTTCTTCAGATGTTGCAGCTTTTACTTTTGTACTCCCATTTTGTCTATTTTTGAAAATTATGTGTTGCAGAACAGAACACATGCTATTTAACAAGAATAATCATTTCTCTTTCTATAATTGCACATCATCACCCATTAGCCAGTAACAATGATTGGCAATGCAATTTTCTTTGCAATAAAACTAATTAATATTCACATCATTATCTGCTTTTCAGATATTTCTAAAAGCAAAATTTGATATGTTTTTTAGCAAGCAAGTCATTAAAAGGAAAAAGAAATCATATGTAATGTTAAAAATGGTATCTGAATTCTTGAAAAATGTGAGTAGAAGCTGACTTAGAACGACCATTTCCATTAGGAAATAAATAAAAAACCCAGTCTCCTCTTTTAGTTAGCTCTGATTTATTTCTTCTGGAGAAGCAGCAGAGTAGTTTTAGCCAATCATAACAGCATAATATGTCAGGAAAAGAAGGAGATAGGTTTATGATTTCTCAACAAGTGCACCTGACTTCAACTTTGAAATGAAGCACATTTTTTAGCAATGTCTCTCAGTGCTTTCTCTGTTGCATCATCCTAATTAATCACGTGCTGAACCATGGAAGTTCTTAAAGGTTTTGTGACTAATTCCACCTCACTTCTAAAATAGGAACATTATAAATATTGGTGATAGCAGGTGACTGGGTGCCAAGACATCTGAAAAATGCAGTTATTTTTTACTGTCTTAAAATATAGAATATGTTCTTAAAACATGTCATAGTTCTAAATTTATGGCCCCATATAAAAGAGTCCATGCACTTTTTGGCACTTGTCACTAATATTTTACTGACTTCCCATCAGATAATCTGAGCAATGAAGATTGTGCTCAAATGAGGAAAAATATTGCATTCTGCCAAAACCAAATAGTCTTTGAATGAATCACAGTAGCACATTAGCTTCTCACAACAATTCCAATTTCCTCAAGTCTTAAATGCATCCCTATGTATGATTATGAATATCTCATACAACATTATCCTATGAAATATTTAGACACCATAGAAAGGAAGATCAGAGAAAAAAATAAGCAATTAATCCGCATTTAATCCACAGCAATTCACCTCTCAGAATTTTTTTTTCAAACAGACCATATGCACTTACATTCTGAACTTCTGTTAAGAAAATCTGTTGCTGAAGAAGCAATATATTATTAATTTTCCTTCCTTATAGTGTCAGTGAATTAGTTTATTGTTGTCATGAAAATGATGAGTCATAAGGATTTCTCTGTCCAACTCAGAGTTAGTATTTTGGTTATATCAATTATTTATGCCTGCATAATTCTATTATTACTCAGAGGGATTATAGCAATAAGTACCTTCATCATCATCCAGAGGAATATATTCTTTTGCTAAATTTATGAAGACAACTTTGCTCTTCATTCTCAGAGTACCATCCTAACCAGGGGCAGAAAGTGCCCTGTCAGAGCCCACTTAGTTCAAAGAGGCACCCAGAAACTCATCCACAGAAAGGGAATTCCATGTCTAAAACACCCAGCAAGATTTATGGCTTTCATAAGGAAACCAGGAGACATGTGGGTTTTCTTTCTGTGGATTGACTAACTGATGTTGTAGTGACCCAGTGCACATTGCAAGCATTTGTTTGACACTTGGAGCTCAAAATCTCTGTTGAAAAATCCGCCTGGATTTTGTTCACTTTGAATGTTCACAAGGTATTACTCAGAGGAATGTGACACCTATAACGTGGAGGAAGTTCTGCTTTTGCCTTGGCATGACTGAAACTCAAATAGGGGAACAAAAGATGACAGAAGTAAACAGAGTGAAAAATAACATAAGAAAAAACCTCTATTTTTGACTTGTAACAGTTTATGCTGCATTGTTATTCAAATATTCTTGTTAACAGAACCCCCCCAAACCACAAACATCCATAAGAATGTTAATGAATAGAGAATTAAAAGGGGAGAAATTAGGGTGACACCAAACACCTACTCAGAATTCATGTGCACATTGCAGACCTTGCTGTTTAGAATTCAGGCCGCACATCTATTTTTCCACATCCTAACCAAAGAACCCTGAAGCCCTCCTTGTGTTACATGTTTGTGAGATAACTGACCCATGATACTCAGGGTGGCTAGCAAAGGGTTTTTAGAGAAATGCCAACAACAGGTTGATATTTTTATTAAAGCCTTCCTTAGTACTTGATAAAGAAAAAAAATGTGAACAAGTTCCCCGTGATTGAGGAGTTTGCCTTTTTGAGAAGCTTGTGTAGAAAACACAATTTATTAAATAATTATATTGCTTTTCCATCTATTATGATCTGACAAGGTTGATATTAATCAATGGTAGACAAGAATTTAGAATAGTTTAGCAACTAGGGTGTTGTCATCTGTCCAGGTGCCCTCTGACAGAAGCCATCAGAACTTTATGCACAGTGGCCAACACTCCAAACAGGCTCTTGCTCCCCAAGGCAAGTTTACCTACAGTAAATTTATTTCTAGCTTACAAATAGTACGGTTTATTGCTTAGAAGCAAATGTAGCTCCCTCCTCACCTTCAGTTTCCCTGACCCATGACCTTTAGTTTGATGTATTGGGAACCAAAATTTCCCAAGCACAGCCCTGGAGTCTTTGATAGTCTACCACGACCTGGTCTGTAACTCCAGGTTAAATAATATTATTTATATTTTGTGTTGTTTTTTCCTAAGAGCAAACACAAGAAATCTGTTTCACCACAGATTCACTACAGCAAACACAAGTAATTGCTGAGTTGCTTTATATTTAATTTCATTAAAAAGCACCCCTATGAATATTTATAAATTTAGGCATGCAGAGACACACATAAACAAAGTGTGCTACGATGCCACTCATCTGCCAAGCTGTATTGCCACGAGTAGGTCACTTGCCAGAGTGGAGTTCTGGAAGGAATGAGCAGATGGCACAGCAGACAAAGCAGAAAGAAAGCTTTTGATCATGACTGTTCAGTGCGTTACCCAGCAGAGCTGCGATTATGTTTCCTTGATAGCAAAGGGAGACATTAAATAATTTACTGAACTTGTAGGTCATTGAAGCTGCAACAGCACATTGGTGCCTTTGGAGTCTTGATTATTTGGAGTGCTTTGTTGATGAGAATTGGAGAGGGGCTTTCATTCTTTGTGTGCATTGTGCACCAAACCTGCTCAGAGATGCTTTGTAGGTTTTACGTAAAAGCTGATAGTCCTGGGGTTGCATTGCTCCAGGGAAATTGGAATCAATCCCCACCAACACTCGTGTTAAACGATCAGAATTCCAGAATGATGATGGATGAAGTTCCTAAGGTATCTAGGAACCTTAATGCTTTCTTCTGAATGATGCCAGTGAAAGGAAACGTCTTTTACTGCATGGCAATGGTTGAGGAAAGCTTTCCAGCCCTCTAAGAAATTCAGTCAAAAAAAAGAATTTTATAATAAGATACATTTAATTACTTAGCTATTGTGGAAGAAACAGCAGACTCCAATGTTGGATGCTCTTGAAATGCTTGAAGACAGTTTCTTTGTTCTGAAACTTGCAAAACTTAATAGAATGGGTCCGGTTTGAATTGGATTCCAACTGATGAAACAGAATCGGTTAAATTCTCATCATGAGTTATTTCAGTTCCATTGAAAATATTTTTGTGTGAAAGTAGTCAACCATATCTTCATTTTAAAATATTATCTTAATTAATATTTTATTTTAAACAATGACACAGTGGTTTGCCTTGCCATCTTTGTGAAATTAAAATACTATATTTTCAAAATTACTTCTTATATTGCTTACACTTTTCTCTCACTCCCCTCAATAATCATATTTGAATAACTTATCTTGTAAAGCAGGCAGCCAAAATTATTATTCGCTGCCTCTGAAATAGATGAAAATATTGATTTGTTATTGTCTTAAACATTTGGATGTGAGGATACAAATTGAAAGATAAAGAAGAAAGTGATATGTCACACCAAGAGCATGTCAAAATAATTTTTTTTTTTTTACCCTAACACAGCAAGAAGTCTAAAACTTGGGAAAGATTTTATCTAAGGGTGTTTTTTCTCCCAAGATACCCTCCAAAACCTTAAGTATCAGGCATCTCCTGTGCTGGAGGTCATAGTCTGCATTTTTTTTCCCATTAATGGTTTTTCCTTTGGTTTCTATAATTTTTAGCACCCATAATGTACAAGTACAGCAAGTAGAGTTGAACTCTGCAGCTCGAACATGAGATCTAAGAAAAGCTGCTTTTCTGTGGTTTTTATTTTTTTTTTATTCTTCTCACAGCTAATTGCACTTGATGTCTCCTAGCTCCTGCACTGGGAGAGACGTTGGATAATCAATTCCTCTTTGCCTTTGCCAAGCCTGATTTACCAGACCTTTATCAAATCCTCTTTCAGCTGTCTTTTCTCCAGCAGGACAAGTGCTTGTCTACTCAGTCAAAGTAAGAACAGTATTCAATATTCCTTTTCATCTTTGTTGCCCTTCTTTGAGCCTTTTTGTAGAGGAGGATGAGAGCTCTGTCACATGGATTTATGCAGGAGAATAAATGTTTCCTATTTCTTCTCTGTTCTTTCTCTAAAATCTCTTGGCACGCTGTTTTCTTTTTCTAAGTCTTTCTGAACTATGGAAAGTACCTGAAGTGCACATCACAACCCCAGTCTCACTACCCAGCTAGTTTGCTGAAAATAGATCTCTTCCTTTAACATGCAAAATACTTTAATATGCAAAATAACTTTTTTTCCACCCATGTACGTTACATACCATTTACACAGATTGAATTCTGTTTGTCCATTTTGTTTCTCAGATCTAGTTTTGCAGATCCTTAGGCCAACATTTGCAGCCACAATCTCTTGATCTCACAACCTCAGAATTGTATTTTCAGCAAAATTTTTCATGTATATTAAGGATTAAAAAAAAAAAAACAAACAGATTAACTCCTAATTTGATGGGTTTATGTTGCATTTAATGGCTTGTGGCTCCCTTGATCACTCATAGTATATTTCTTGAAAATTTTTCATCCTTACTGTATCTGCCACTTCCTTGTTCTCAGATATGAACGTGAGTTTAAGGGACACTTTATACACCATTAACAGTTGTTCACTTTCTGGTCCTTGAACTTCTTTTTGAATTCTTAGGTTAGTTCTTGTTGATGCATTTGTCCCTGCCCGATTTTGTCGTTTGCTCTGTAAAATGTATCGACACCTCACTTTGATCCAGATCTTCAGTGAATGCCCAGTAATAAAGGGTTCCAGTGCAGAAACCTCCCCAAGTCTTCCACAACAAACATAAAGGCAGAAATTTAATTTTGTTTACTGGTTTGCCCCTTTTTTCCCTGAGTGCGCCTTTTGCCTTTATTATCTATTGACTCTAGAGACCTTCTGGAAAGCTTTTTACTGCTAATGTGTTTGAAGGACAGTGTATTAAGTGTATAAAAACTGCTGGTAAGTACTTTTCAATTGCAAGCTTTTTTTGGTCTATCTTTCTGTGTCTCTTACATTCAACTTGCCAACACCTGTATTCTGTGTTTTTCTCACTTGAAGAGAACCTTAGATTTTCTGAAAGCTGCTACTCAACTTGAACAAAGTGTAGTCAGACCTTCTTCTTTTTTCCCTTTCTCTGATGACTTCTGAAACATATTCTGCATTGGCTTTATGTGTAAAAATGTCATTGCAGTGACTACCTGAAGGCTGCAGAGATTTTAGTCCAACACCTTCCTCTTAGAAGACATTTAAGCCCAAGATTATGAAAATACATAAAAGTTTAAGAAAGTGGTTTGGATATCATATCCACATACATTTTTGGAAAACTAATTCACTCTGTGCCTTTGTGGCTGCCTGGAATTCAATAAGCAACAGTAGTTTAGTTTGAAGGGTCAGTTTAGAAGAGCTGTGGTCTTAAAATTGTGATTATACCAGTGCACACATTAGAGAAGAACTTTTTTGACCTCAGTTGAATTTTACATTGCCCATTTTTCAATTATTTCAAAAAGTGAGGGTTACAGCACACAAGGTAGCAAGCTATTAACTTAAAGCTTCTTCCTCTCAATTTTATTTCTTGATAGTGCTGAGCCAGTTAATTCAGGAATGGGGACAATCATACATTCAGAGTCTAGAGAACTTTGCACCAAATGAAAACTTAATTTATAATGTCTTCTTGAAAAAACGAAAATGGATAAAAAGAACTAGGGTTGGGTGGGGTTGGTTGGTTGGATGGGCTTGTTTTCCTTTTTCTGAGATCTTTCTTCTGGCCAAAGCCATCTTTTTGCATTGCTCTGCAGAAAATACTATATTTAAGGCTTTGGTAAATTGAAAAGTTAAAATGAGAGGACAAGAAGGGGATATGGAGCTAAGCAATGTGGGAGCTCTCATCTTGTATAGCCAAAGCCTGATGTGAATTAACTTTGAATTACTTTTCCAAAATTAGTATATTGAAAATGAGAGTGGTTTATGATTTGGGATACGTCCATTCATTGTATCTCACTTTGGGTCAAAGAGACTGACATGGAAGGTCCTGGTTCAAAGCACTCAGGGAAAGGATTCTGGTAAATCCCTGCCCAGTGAGATCAGCACTTTGGTAACTCAGTAGGGTTCAGCTGGCTCACCACAGACCCCCAAGACTGGTGTGGTCTTAGGAATTTTATCAGTTGGATTAGTTGAGCTGGGAAGTTGCCTTAGTTTACAGCTGGTTATTTGCAGACGCTTCAACTTTCTTTAAAAAGTCTTGGGAGCTTTTCCATTTCTGTTTTATTTTAATCTGTCATTAATCTTACATTTATACATCTTACATTTATACAATCTTACATTTATTTATTTACATCTTGATGCATTTCACATACGAAAGTTTAGACAAAGAAGGAGAACTCGGTGTCCAGAGAGGCTCTTCCCAAGGATCTTCTCTTTCTCTCTTACATAAGTGCATAATTAAATGGATCACAAAAAACTGTAACATTGCTGAGGATGGAAACAATGCAGTTCCACACAGTCATACCTCTTGCCATGGAATTTTCAACACTAAAACCCAGAGTGCCAAAATCAGCCTCGGAGCTACCTCAATCAAATGGAAAGAGCGCAAATGTATTTCTGTGGAGAAAACGTGTTTCTAAGAAGGCAAAGAGACGATTCAAAACCTTCAGGGAGTTCTGTGGCTAAATCCCAATGTTTTTCTTGGAAAATATATTCCATAGCAGTACAGCCATTTGTCTTAACACCCCACGGCTGCCTACAAACAAAGCGTTCTGCCAGTGGCTGGCACAAACTTCAAGTTGCAGCCAGAAATCAAGCTGGTCCTTTTTATTCTTTCCTGGTTTGTTATTTTTTCCAATCTCTCAAGGGCACATCTCATAGCCTGGATGAGAACACAGAGAAAAGCAGATGGCAACACCATTTGCAGCCTGAGTGACAGCAGAGAATGCCAAAATGCTGATTAATGACCTCGTCCCCTCACAAATCTTTTTTAACTCAACTCTACTCGATTGTGTAGCGTTATCTGAGGACCCAGAAGAGGGCAGGCACCTCCTTAAAGACTAAAGGCATAATCCCAAAAGGATCCTCTCAATAAATATAGATCTCTTCAATGGGTGTCCTCTTCGTCTAGTGCCTATTTTTACATATTATCCAGAAGGGATGTAAATAATGAATATCCTCTGAGCCACTGGTTCAGCCCTGGTGCAGCAGGGTATGAGAATGGTATGAGAAAATAGCATGTTTAGATAAGATTTTCACACAATGTGTGATCCCAGAGTAAGGTCAGATCTCTCAGGAGATAAAGGACACGGGATTTGCCAAGCTAAATTGGCCAATAACCACTGCTTCAGAAGGAGGGGAGAAATATAAAAGAAAATGAGCAAGAAATCCTTTTTACTAATTCAGGCAGTGAATGGCAGAGTGGTGTGCATGAGGAGGATCCCCACAGGGAAAGGTGGTTATATTAATAACACCTTCCTGTTAGCATTTGGATCTGATTTTTTATGCACTGACAGGGCAGAGTTTCCAGAAGCACCACACTGTATCCCATGGTGATGGGCGATACAGGAGTGGCTGCTCTTCTATCCAGCTGGTAAAATCTTCCTGTCCAGGAGGTTCTGCACTGCTGCAGTCCAGGTGTAGCACTGTGTTGTGGGAGGGCACTTGGCAGCGTGTTACAGTGCCTGTCGGGAGGTGCTGGTCCCCATCTTTCAAAGCAATATTGCTCTTCTTTCAGGGAAAACCATGTGGGCTCAATATTATATTAAAAACTATTCCACTGATTGGTTTTGTAATATCTTTCTCCCTGAAGGAGACTGTCCAGCCTTCTTGGGATCACAGTTTCTCATGAAATTTCCTATTAAAACTTTCTCTGTAAGGTACTAAATATGGAACAAAAGCAGAACCGGATACCTTACAATCTTTTAGTCACAGGTATCTCTGCATTTAATGTTTTTACTTTTTGCTTATCACAAACCTACATGCAACAATTTTAATGATAATTTTTTGAACATTTAGTATGAATTGTGTGGTTGGAAAATTAGAAAAAATTGCCATTTAAAGTAGTCCTTCATAATTGATAGCAAGTGCACTTTTATGTCTTGTAACCCAGAGGCCAAGTGAAGTTCTATTCATGAGATGACTCAGATGTTTTGAGTTTGCTTACATTTGTTCTTACACTTTTTCAGTGCTGTACAAGTGTCAGATGATGTTTTCCCCTGATAGAAGAAGGAAAAAAAGATCAGAATAGTCAAAGTAGCTGCATCATTTCTGTCAGGGTAAAATTCGCGTACAAGGAGATGATCATCACAAAAAGGCATTGAGACATCTGAACTCGATCACTGGGGACCTCCTGTGATCTTTGAGCTTGTCTAAACCACTGATCCCAAAATTCTTTCTGGTTTATACAGGCACTCTTGTCTTGAACATTCTGGAAGCACTTGGAGGAGAGTTTCCCCCAAGACTTCTAGTGGACAGTCCGACTCTAGATTTTCGAGCTGTTTTTCTCTTCTTGCAGAGAGAATTTAATCAATTTATCTTTACCATGTCCTACTCTCCCAGAGCATTTTGTTTCCACTCTTTAGTCAATCAGACCCTGTCACTTGGGCTTTCTGATATCTACAGTCTACCAGCACCATACATTCTGGATTGTTCCCATCCCTCTCCTAGCACACTTTTATTGATAGCTGATTTTTATATTTAACCTCTCGTACAGGATTTTTATGATGTTTCCATCAGAAGGCATTCTTAAATCTCCATCATTCTTCTGCATCCTGTCTGCTGTCTTCTCAAATTCTTAATAGCTGATATGAAGATAAAATTATCAAACTGTAATGTGACCTTATTCCCTGTTTCTGCCTATTTTTCATTTCTCCTTTCTTTCCTCTTGATTCTGATTGAAGAACACCATCCAACCTCGGCACTGTATTGCATTTCACCACATCTGCTGACCATTCTTTCCTTCATTGTCATGTTACTGTTGCCTTAAGTTTCTCATTTACCACAGTTTTATTTTTCCTATCTTCATTATACAATCCTGCTCTGGTATTTTCCACTAAAAACAAACAATCTCACACTTTAGCCCATTTGCTTCGATAGAGACCAATTTACCTTCCCATTCTCATTTATCTTTATTCTTATTTACCGTGCTGTTTTCAATTCCCTCAATTCCATGCTCAGACCTGTTAGTTCTGCCTTGTATCCTTTGCACTCGATCAATTCAAAGCACTCATGCCAAAATTTTTAATGGCCTATTCTTAGCCAAGTCCCAGAACCTGTACTCTGTCTTCATCTCTGTGACCTGACAGCTGCCTTCAATACTGCCACCATTCTCCTTTTCTTGAAATATTGCCTTTCCCTGATGATTCAATTTTCTCCTCCAAGCTATTTACTCACTCTTTCTTTCTTTCACAGGATTCCCTTTTTAATTCCACAAACAGAACCATCTTTTTACTCCTCGATAACATGATCTACATCACGATTCCATCTACCTCTCTTCTGTTAAAAAGTAAATTTTCTAACAGTTGGTTCTGTGGCTTAAGGATGTGTAGTCAGCTGGTCTCCTGCACCTTTCCAGTACCTCCCTGTCACCCCATTTCACACACAGATTGTAGAAGGTTTTGTGTGTGGACCCTCCTTTTTCTCTGCAGGTAAGGGATCCTTATCCCTGTGGAGGTCCTTATTATGGAAACTGGGATAAAAGCAAAGGGTTTTAACCACAGAGCCTCAGATTGTAGATTTTGTGCAGCCTGGTGACCAGACATTGTTGAGGGAAATTTCCAGTTAATCTTTTAGGGAACAATGCTTGCAGACTTTTTGCCATTTCCATCTTCCACAGCAGTTTTACAAAGGACAGCGCATCTTTGGCATCTCTGTACTGCTGTGTATCTACAGCTCTTCTGAGAGGCATTTCTGTCATGGGTTTTCTTGCATTAGACTGAGTCATAGGTTTGAGAAGTGAGCTCACTTGGGGTCATTTATAAAATTTAGGATTTTTTTTTTTTTTCTTTCTTCTGCTTTCTGTTTTTATCAGAAAAAAATTGTACTTACATCATAGCAGAAAAAGTAAGATGTACCCTGAGAGAAGAAATTACAGCCTAAACCCACGAGAGGCATGTGATTTTATTTGTTCCTTTGTCTGAAAAACCTCTTGCTGACAAACTCAAGGGTCATTATTGTGGAAACTTTCAGGCAAAAGTGATGTCACCAGAAATCATTTTAATGGAGCCTCATCTTCACATCCTATTGATTTATCTGCTAAGTATGAAGGGAAATCAATAAGGAGAATAATTTTCACATCTTTTAAACTTCTACAGTAGCCAAAAAATATTGTCCAGTGCAGACATGAATCAGTGGAAAGAAAAATCATAGCTGTTGATAGGCATGAAAACATTTCTTTATATTAAGAAGGTGATTTTTATGTCTTACCTACCAGCTTTTGTTTGATGTATTTGTACTAAGGGGAAATTTCACATAGTGACAAAAGGAATAAAAATCTTGAGATTTTTCCATATTATAAAGAGAGATCTACAGAGGGCAGAAGTCAGGCCCAGTAGCCCTGGGAGAATACAGAGAACTTGTCCTGTCCTTATCCATGGATAAGGTTAGCAAAGTTACAGCTCCTACAGAATTAAACATGGCCAGAGATGTCAAGGGAAAAAGAACTTTTATAGGTGTGTCAGTGATTAGGGGAAGAATAGGGGAAATGTAGGCCCTGTCCGGAAGCAAACCAGAAAACTTGGTCACCTGGCTGAGAAGGCTGAAGGGGGCTGGAACTATATGATCTTTAACTATATGATCTTTAAGGTCCCCTGCAACACAAATCACTCTGTGATTCTATAATCTCAGCTAAATCCATATAGGTAAATTAATCACAGAGTAATAAAGAAAAGACCTTAAGATTACTGAGTCCAAATGTGCTTACTGAAACAGAAGACCTCAATAGACTGAGGCTTCTTTGCTGCTTTTGAATTAGGAACTTCATTCCATAAACTGCTAATGGAAGATAGCTCTGGAATATTAAATTCAGGGAACCCAATTTAGGAGCTTATTTCTTACCATGGGTTATTTAGGGGGAGAAAGATGAAGGGATCTTAATGTTAATCCTTCCCCTCCACCTGGCCTCTTCAGTGGCACTGCATTGATATTACAGTAGAGAACTGCAAAATAAAACAGATCATTAATTATCCCATAAGCTCATTTAAGTCCTGGGCAAAGGTGTAAATTAAAATTTTGAAGTTTTTTATTTGCATGGAAAGTGCTTTATGTCTGCTGCCATTTCTTCCCTCCGGGGCTAATTTCGATGTAGTAATCAGTGGGAGTAATGCTCCTGAGAAACAACAGAGAACAGTGGTTTTCCAGGTGAATTACAATACATTGGAAGATGAAATAAGGTATTTTGTGTTTTATGGAAAATGTAAGGTAAATATTTACCTTCTGTGCAGTGCTTTGTCAGATTATCTGTAAAGACTAAATTATTGTAGTTTGATTATTTAGTAATCAATATGATCAAATTGCAACACATTTAATGTTATTTTATCAGGGTATTTTTCTGATTATCAAGGAGTTCTTTAGTAATAATCCTAAATATGTTTCTGAAAAATATTTCTTTTACCAAACAAGAAACACATTTTTTTAATGTTTTAAATCATTCATTTGCAGGGTCTGTACCTCATGACACCTCACAGAGGCTGAGCTTCGTTGCTTGTTATTTGACAAGGTCAAATCTGTCTATGGTCTCTTAAGTAAGTCACAAAGAGCTTTTTTAATTATAAATGGGTTATTATAAACATGCAAAAAGAAATTAAGTGTGTGGTTTAGCTGCAATGTTTGAATGCAGTCATTGACAAAATAATCTAGTCATGCTAGATGGAGATGAAAATTAATTTTGGCCAGCTGGGTCCCTTGGGTTCTCATTTCTTTTCATCACTCAGTTCACAGAAACTGGTCTTCACCTCACTCATCACAGTTTGAATGAAAAGGAATAAAACCAAGAAAATTTGATTTGCAAGTAATCATAGATTGAAACTGTGATTGAAACTTTGGCGGCTTCATTCTGTGAATGAAGAGCTGCCAGTTTGTCATCTCACACAGCCAAGGCCTCACATGGCCCTCTGTGGGGCTGACTGGGAAATGAGCAATCTTCCAAATCTTTGGGCCAAAATATCCTAAAGGCATCTGCAGTTTGACAAATGGCAGCAAATTATGTTGTATGAAATTCTGTTATGTCATAGTTTGATAAAATTATTTGTCTGAGTATCACAATTTTGTGTGCTGCTGACGCCGTGGATGCAGGAACATGCATTAAAAGGATTTCTAACACTGTCAGAGGATAGTGATGGCTTCAGTAAGTTCAAGTGGGAACTCTTCTCCAAGACCCTTTTTGCTGACAAAAGGGTGTATTTGAGTGTTGTGTCTGTGTGCCAGACTCCTCCAATTCTGCAGCTTTTCCCATTCCCTAAGCTCAGAGGACACAGGCTCCGGATTTTACCACCAAATTTACAAG
The DNA here is from genome assembly GCA_013397395.1 of Sinosuthora webbiana. Lineage (NCBI taxonomy): Eukaryota > Metazoa > Chordata > Aves > Passeriformes > Sylviidae > Sinosuthora > Sinosuthora webbiana. Next base: position 291,050 of record VXBN01007260.1, on the reverse strand, counting down.
CGGGCTCAGCTCCAAGTAGTTTCCTTTCCCTCAGCCACTTGCCAGATTAAAAGCATTCCATGTTTCCTCACAAACACTGACCTCCTCCCCAGCCTCCAGCTGTGACTGCTTATGCTGTGCAGAGGATAAAAACAAGGCTTGCTCCTTCTCCGTCTGCATAAACTCTTTACTTCAATTATGCTTATCTGGCAGATGAAACACCTTGCTAATTCAAAAAAAAAAAAAAAAGAATTTTTACATGAAGGGCACAGCTTCCTCAAGGCTTTCCAAACTGAATTAGTATTCAATTTAAATCTTTCTTCACCTCCCAATCTTTGAAAATCTAATCATGCATTTTTCCTTTCATTGCATTACCACATCAAAACAAAACTTGTTGTAGATACTTATTCTAAATTCACTCTCTTTGCTTTCAGCATCATTTTCTTGAACAGCCATAGTTTCTAGAAACCTCATATATACAGTCTTTTTTTCCCTTTTAATTTAAATATCTATGTGGTTCTTAAATTTTTTTGTCCTTATTTTTTTTCCGGTAGAAGAATAATGAAACTTTTTTCAAACAAACTACCAACCAAGGACAATGTAAATTGGTCTAAGCAGACTGATTTCATCAGGCAATTGTAAAATGCTCTCTGGGTATATTTACAACTGTTACCTCTATCAGCTTCATACAATCTTAATTGTATATTGACTTCTGAAGAAAATTCAGCAAGGTCAAACTCCAGACAAAACTTTGAAGAGTATTTGAAAATATTAATTGTATTTATCAGTTTTATAAGTAGTTGGTAATTATGTCTAATGTATGGCCTCAAAAGGTTCAATCTTACAGGTGCTTTCAGCAGATATGCAGCAAGTCAACAATATTATAATGATTGTTCTTACTGTTAGTGCAGAAATTAGTGATGCTTTGCTGTGTCTGAACTGACCACAAAATATTTAGCCTGGGATTGTGGAGCAGCCCTTGAACTGAGCAATCTTGAATAGAGAAGACATTCAACCCCAATTTGAGTGAGCGGAAACAAGGGCAGGAGGATGGGGCCAGCCCAGCTCCAAAAGCTGCCTCAGGTCCTCTGGCTTGTCTAAGTTCTGGGCAAAAGGTGAGACCTCAGCAGGCACTCCTTTCTTTCCTTCTGTTTTTCAGCCAGCTGTGTTACTCTGGACATGGAATTAGCAACCTGGTTTGAGAGAAGGTATCACTGATCCCTGAATTTCCCAAAATCATCAATACCCCTCGTAAGTAACAAAACTATCTGTAAAATCACAGCAAAAGAATCTCGGAAAAAAAGAGTCCTGTAGCTAATGATTGGCCATCTACAGAAAAATGTGGGTTCTTCCCTCAAATAAATGATTTTACAGGTTTCAAAGGTCCTGCTAATACGGTAAAGAGAGATGGATGTTTGCTAAAACCTGTATCATGCCCATTTTATCCCCTGCTGACAAAAGCTCACTAACATCCTTGACAATTTGCAGGTTTTATATGTTCTAGATAAACCTCCTTTCAGCCTTGGTTGATTTTTAATGTGCTCAGCCTCAGAGATGGCCCTTTCTAATATTAGGGTCAGAGTCAGGGTCAGGGAAAGCAGAGCTGCCATGATCATTTGACATCTCCTAGGATGAAACCCAAAAAATTACAATGGAGACCTTTTTTCCATCCGTACTGCATTTGAGATGCCAGAGTTTCTCCTTCTGTATGCAACAGAGTGTTTCTGGCAATGGATTAAAGGATTTTTCTTCCAGCAGTGCCCATGCTGGGCTGGAGGCAGGTCAAGGGGCTTGGACATTTCTGGAAAAGCAAGTCCATAATTTTATAGGTCTGTGGGAGTTTGTAGGATTTTAACAGTGAATCCATCAGGAAGCCTTTCAAGAAGGAATCATTTTTAGTCAATAGGTCATGAGGAAACTCACGATCATAAAGCAAAGGTAAAAGAGGAGATTTTGCAGCTCGGATCTTTGTTTGAAAGAATCTGAAGAAATAAACACATTTTCCCCAGGCAGCTGTTTCAAATGTGCAGGAGTACCTGCTTGCATTATTTATCTCATTCTGGGTGTCTGAGTTGATTGTGCTGGCTAACTCTTCCAAGCAGGAGAGGAAGTTCTGATTAAATGACGTGTGCCTAACTGCCTTTTTTAACTCAATACCAACTGCACAGAAGAAGCAGACATGTGCAATCATCTCTTCATCACTTACGAGCCACGGTTTACTTCAATTTCCATTTCTATTTCAGTCAGTCGGTCTTGAACAAACACAGCCTATTTTTCACTTTATATTTGGACCCCTGAGGTGTTTTATGACATTTCAGTCTAGATTTATATAAAAAAAGGCCTTGGAAAATGCTACAAAGAAATTTCAAATCTTGTATTTAGCTACAGTTGACAAATTTTGGGGCAGTTTAGCATTTATTCCTATGTAACAGTGATTATGTCTAATTCTGTCTTTTCTTGGACTGTTTTTTATAACTTAAAAAATATCTAGCAAATTAATAAAATTAATTAATTATTTCAAGCACTAAATAGTGCTTTTCAACAAATATTTCTTGTACCATCATTGACTGACAAGAAGTATCTTCATGAGGTCCCCCAGGAATTTCTCAGATATACATACTTAATTTTCCAAATATCTGTGAACGATGCAAGTCCCCTGTCCAGTGTCTTTCCAGAAATGAATGGTTCCTCTCTGTATTGGACAAAATTGTCTGTATTTTACCAAAGAGCTCTCAAAAAAAAAGTACTGTGAGAACACCCCCAAATGCTGCCTCCTACCTGGCACAGAAAATTACGTGGACAGGCACAAAGAAGCTCTGTGCTCTGGTTTGCATCAAAACTATTTGTCTGAAATAATGACATCAGTAAGAAGCCCTGCACTAAAAATCAGAGGTATTTCATAAATTGAAAGAGAAGCTAGTCGGGAAATCAGAAATATTAGACAAAAAATGGATTATGTAAAGATATCAATACCTCAAGGATTTCTTTGTGCATGCTCAAGAGATGTTCCAGTTAAAAGAATGGATTCACAGAGCTGACACTTACGGTCTTTAAAGGATCCTAGTGAATTTGTGAAGCCTGGAGTTCATGACAAAGCCAAATTTAAACCTGAATACAATTTAAAAGTGGTTAGAGATCTCCTAGTGACAGCCTTGATAAAAGGAAGATACGTCCTAAAAATCAGTATTGTGGATGTGAAATTGCTATACTGTTGTGGCTCAGAATCATTTTGGGACAGATTAAATGGTTTCTAATCAATTTGTGCACTAGAATCCAGATAAATAGATTCTAAATCCAGATCCACAGGAGGACCACATAGAAGGTATAGCCTGCCATATTCCATTAGCAATGAAAATGAAGTTGAAAAATTAATGTGTAAGATAATTTCTAAGGTATTGTGGGAGGGACCACCACCAAGATAATCACCCTTCAGATGCAAGATGTGATCAAACCTCTGTTTAAATCAGTGGAACCCTGTTGATTTACTGTGGTTAGGCATTTGCTGGCAGATTTTTAAAATTTGATTAATAAATGCGGAGAAAAATAATTGTGTAGTTTATGCAATCTGCCGCTACAGGGAGGTGATTTAGAGCAAGTGACCAAAGGAAAGAGGCTCATGCCTTTTTTCCTTGTATTTGGTTGAATGGCTACTAACACACTTTCTCTAGAGAGAAAGTCAGAGAAAGTCTGACTTTTCCAAAAAAAGGTTTTTTTTGGAAGGGCATTTAAATTCTAGGTAAGGAAATATGCCAAGGTATGAAGAGGGCCACAGTGGAGATGAAACACTGCGGAGTGTGGTGGTTTGGTTCAGCTGAAATGGAAAGTGAGGCCTCTCCGTGCTTGTCTGAGAAAACAGTAACAGATACAGAATTGTCTGCAGTGGTTCTAGAGAACAGGATATTTAGAATAATACATTATGAATGTATACAGAGGGAAGGAGAGCGACACCATCACTTTTGCTTATCAGCTGGGGTTCTGCTCAATACACTCATGCCAGCCATAAAAATGATGAGGCTGTCTTCCTCTCCTGGCTGGAGCAGATGTGGGGAGTATGACTGACACTCCTTCCATGCTATTATCACAAACAGATAGATATCACAGAGTCAATCTCCTCCCAGCCCTGCAATGTGTCTCCAGGCTCTGACAGCACAGACACCAGGCATATTTTAAGCTGCCTGTAGACTCCAGAATGAATGAGAGATTTAATATGGGGAAATGTTCACTGATAAAAGGGACTTATTTACCATGCCCACTCTGTGTGCTGCATTCCCAAAGAAGCAGATAGAAAGCCAGAAATAAGAATTAAAAAAAAAAAAAAAAGTGTAGGTGGATTTATTCATGTGTGATGTTGTCCATCACCAGTAAAATATTTTCCTCACTGCAGGACAGAAAACTAGGAGAAAGGGGCGAAAATAATATATGTCCTGCTAAGCAGAATTTGGAACAAGAAGAAATAGTTTATAGAGAGAGCACTAATGTTTATGAAGACCACCCATAACCTGATTTGTATCAAGGCTTATCAATGAACACAGGAGCCCTATCAAGTATGGGAGTGGAATGGTTTGATGCCAGCTGATAGGGAAAGGTTAGTTATTTTATATCTTGGGATGTGTTACTCAAAACCTTGGCTGTTATCACAAACAAGCTGAATTTATGTCTGTAAGTATAGTAGCAAAAATGCAACACAGATCACATAATCTTGTTTTCCAGCCAGACCACTTAGCAATGCACATAAAAATATCACATAAAAAGGAGTCTAATGCCTCAGATCTTTACAAATGTCTAACAAATAACAGTTTGAGAGAGAGAGGAAAAACATTATGCATAAAACATCATCAATATATGTTGCCTTATTCAAAGAACATATTTATGTATTTTGGACATTTGCATTTTACAGTTTGCCATGAAATATTCTTTTTCCTTGGTTTCAGACCAGAGGCAGACAGCTAGTGGAGCCACAGATGTGAGAATGTTTTCCCTTTTAAATGCCTTTGACTGTTGCCTTGTAGAGGGACAGAGATCAGCTGGGAGAGGGAGCAAAGTTTATCTGTGCTTTGTCAGACTGTGGCAAAAGGGTGTGTATTCTTGGAAGCACCACTCTATAGAGGTGCAGCATTAGACATGTGCCAGAGATATGCTCTGGACTAGGGAAAATGTTTAGAAATCACTTTTCAGCATGATCTCCCTATTGTTGGGTTTTGGGATTTTTTTTTTGTGAGCCTCAGCTGAATCCTTAATGTTTTCCTAACCCTTTCATTGTGGGAATGGGGACAGCAGGGAAAGACTTGACTTTAAAAACGGTTGTAAATGTTGTTTCCACTTAATTAAACAAATTATGAAATTATGTTTTATTGTAACTATAAATTTAATACATTGCTGAAGAGAAGTGGTGGAATCAGCATCCCTGGAAGTGTTCAAGGAACATAAGCTGTGGTGTTTATGGACATGGTTTTGGTAGTGTTAGGTTAATTGTTGGGCTCGATGATCCTGGAGGTCTTTTCCAACCTTAATAATTACATATAAAGAATTATTTAGATATATAATTATATATAATATGTAGTTATATTGGTTATTAAAAATATTTATATTTTATAAATTAAAAAGTGGTAAAAGGAAAGTCACATTGCATACTGCCCTTTTTCCAGCATTAAAAAGAAAACTTAGACAAGTTAAAGTAAATTTTTTTGGGAAGAGAGGGGTGAACAGCATTATGAGGAGAGAGACCATAACTGCCTGCTTTTAGATTAAATCAAAGAATAGGTTCATCATTTTTCCCCATGGCAATTTAATTCACATTTTGCACTGTTCAGGTAGAAGCGTATTAATGTCAAATTACAGAAAGCCAGTCATTGTAATGCAGTGAATAACTAATTCCATTGTTAAAATGTATCAGTGGTTCTCAGCCAAGGATAAATGACGTTGCCTTTTCTATGCATAAGGAAAAATCCTTATGCAGTCAGGAGACTGATGAATGTTAAAGATACTCTGTCTTCTTAGAACTCAAACCCTCATCTGAATTGCTCATGCCCACTGCTCCTGCCAGCCAGGCCTGTTAAAAAGAGAATTTTAAAAATTCACAAAGGAAAAGTGCTGTTTCTCCATGTCCTGCTGGCTGTTTTGTTCATCTGTCAGGGCTCTGCATTATTGCTTTCACCAATTCCCCTGTACATTTAGCAATGGCTCCACACTTGACCAAACCCACAGCCAATTCCTGGGGGCTGCCCAGATCCACAGAGTGAGGGGAAGCAGAGCATTTAAAAGGACTAAGAGAAGTGAAATACAAAATTTCAGGGTCACTGGAAGCAAGGAAAAGTCCTAAGATCAGCTCCTTGGATGCAGCTCCCTGCTCTTCTCCAATTCAGGAATCAGTGCTTTGTGCTGAGCAACAGTGAGGCTCACAAAGACAGCAAAAACTAAAAGCTTTCCTCTCCTTCGTCTGCAAGGTTTGGCTCTGAATGAGGAGGGGAGGACAGTGGCAAAAGGAAGCCGGAAAACTCATTTTACTTCCCACAGGTCATTCGAGTGTTATTTGTCATTAAGCACAGCAGAGCCCTTCAGAGGGCCAAAGCAGCTGTTCCAGTCACCAAAGATACCCTTCCAAGGAGAAAATTAATCTTTATAAAGTTACAGCCCTCGGGACCCGTAAGTATTTTGTTCTTGCTCTCATACCTGCAATTATAAGGATCTATATGCATGTGTATTTTTAATCCCTGTGAGCTAATGGATGCTTTTACTTCTTGTTCTGAATCTCAATAGCCAGAAGGATTCTGTTCCTTCACCTCACTGTCCTCTTGAGAGCTCCCCAGAAGTTCTGACTGGGCTACACACTTACAGAAACTGGAGAGTAGTTGAACAGGGTGCTTTGGTTGTACAGAAGAACTGTACATCAGATTTTCTGGGCTACCTTAAAACCATGACATCTGGGCCAGGTCAATGTCTTGAGATACGTTATTAACAGTGAAATTAAAGCTAATGGCAAGTTTTCTATTTCTCATCAGTCCACTTCCCCCATGTTTATTTTCCCTTTATTCCATTCTCTCACTTTCTGAAGTTTTGAAGGACATTTGGGCTTGGAAAATCTTCATTATTGCCCAGGGTTATTATTATGGCTTTGTGGCTACATTCAAATGTAGGAGCAAAATAGCTCAGGAAAATTTCCTTTGCCATGGAAAATTCGAATAATGAACTTGTCAATTACTAAAAATGATTAATTTTTCCTTAAAAATTATTCTTTAAGAGAAAAGATGTTGAAGCATTATCATATTACTGGAAATGGAGACAAAACCCTTCTTTAAATAGTACAGCCAGAGGTGATATTTCCATCTGTTCTGCTATGGAAAAGAAACTTGTTCAGGAGTGGAGGATTTGCTGCTTTTCAGGAAAAGATCAGGTAAGGTCATAAAAATGTCTCAGAGGGTAATCTCATGGGTGGCTTTATTTATTCCTCCCTAACAGTGGGAGGTCAAATGAGCTTAGTTTAAAAATCAGAAGTATAGGGTAAAGTTTCTGTCTTTGTTTTGACTTCCACCTCCACAAATTAAGCTGGGTTTTGAAAATCACTCTGTTTCCTTTCTCTGTTAAAGATTCTTCCACAGGAGTCTGGCTGATTCTTTTGTTCTCCAGGCAGAAATAGAAGTGAAATATTGCAGCTCTAAGAGCTAACAGTAATTCCTTCTCTTGCTGAGAGGACTCCCAGGACCTGTCCCTCATACAGGCTCCCTGATATCTCTCAGACCCTCCAACAGCTAAAGCAGCTCTCCATTATTTTTGTCTTTATTCACTCAAACTGTAAAAACCTCACAAAAACAGTTTTTCTTGCCCCTTTTTTGGAGTTTTTAATTACCATTGTAAGCACTTCCTGAGGATACCTTTACACATCTTGGGCACTGTACAGATATTTCCAGGCCTAATGCATTCTGCTTTACTGTATGGTAGTCACAATTCTCTATTACATTTCCCATCAGTTTTCCTGTCATATTATTCTGCTGAAGTTCCTGTTTAAATTCAGCCTGGCTATTCACAGAAGGTGGCACTGCTCAGCATAAGTAAAGACTAGCAAATTTGACAGTAGAAATTAGAGGAGCCCATTTGCTATTGCAAGGAGGCTGTCTGCATTTCATGGGCTGTGCTGGGCCATTTCAGAAATCCTACTTTCAGCAGGCTCCAGTAACTCCAAGGCAGTCTGCATTTCTCTGCTTGGCAATAAAAGCTGAGTTGCCTACCACAGGAAAATCAAGACACTCCTTCTCGTGGGAATAAAGATTTGGTACCCATTCACTGTGGATGGAAGAGGGACTGGGGTCTGAGTATGAAAGAGAAAGTAGATAAAATTGTGAAAATTGTCTTCTTTCTATTTTATCTAACTTGAAATCCCACCCTGAAAGTCCAATTAAACTAACAGACACGGCCGGACTATTGGCATTCATATCCTTTTTCTTGTTCAGTTGGTGAAAACATGTCTGTCAAAAGAATTTTTCCATTAAAAAAAAAATTGCTACCCAAAGAAAATAACATTTTAATTTTTACTCTTTTTTGGTCTTTCTTTTAGTATTAGCTTTTTAGTCCCAGTCTCTAGATTGTAGTCTGCACTTTATCCACCATCCATCTCCAATGTCACAGAGCAATGACTGACAACAGGAGCATTAATAATAATATTGATAACATTTTACTTTTATCTGATAGGATAAATTTTTCCCACAGAAATTTTATTGTTCCATGTCGAATGTATCTATATTTTGGCTGCTAATGGGAGCATATTGAATAAATATAATGTTGGCAGTTTATGTTTCTACAAGTTCTGCTAAAAGTGATTTGTTAAAAGAACCAATATTATTTTACTGTATTTTACCCTCTGGTACAGTGCCTCATGATATCCTGTTTAACATAACAGTCTCAACTATGCATCATTTAATGCAAATATTGCTACTTAGGGTGATGGGCACATTTTTAAGAAAGATATATCAAAATGAAACCTGCATTTCTAGGCTATTACATTGCATTATCTCAAGAAATAGAACACAATGAAATTGGGTTTTTTCCATAGATTTCAAATGTGGTTTTTTACAAGTCCTAACGACTCTACAGAAACTGGAGATTTTTTTTTCTTTATTTTTATAAGGAAAGTCAGACTTTACAAGCACATACACAGGTTCACACACAGTCAGAAGTGTTGTTCTGAACAGAAATATTTTGTCATACTCCTGTTGCACTCAGCAGGATTGCCCTCCTGTGCCCTTTGCCCCTGCTCGTTTGGACCAGTGTGAAAAGTGTCAATCCCTGCTCAGGGCTGTCTGATTCTTGGGAAAATATTCATGCCTTGGCCCAACTTGCCCATCTTTCAGCAAATTCTCCCCTCGAAGGAAAGGGCCATGCTCTGGGGAAAGAGAGGGGAATTAATACAACAGCTGTATCTGTGCTTTAAAAGGTGACCTTGGCACCTGCACTGTGAAACACCAGGGCTAAAAATAGATATACTAGGTGTGTATGTGTATGTATATATATATATATATATAATACACATATATAAATAAAAGGTATATATATAATAGGTATATATATAAGTTTGTTATTTTTATTTCTAAAAGGGTATATTTTTTAAAATTTTGGGCCAAGAATAGATCTAATAGATCACCAAACTTTTGAATCCCTGCACAAAACAATCGTTACATTCACGCCTCTAGAAAATAACCAACGTGCACTCAACACCTTTAGCACTTTTATTGTTTTAGGGTCTGCAAAGTGAAACACATTTATTTTATACCTGGGAGTTTGGTCAAACATAAAGCAAATCACTAAATCTACAAACACCAGTTCAGGCACATTCCCCAGCCGATTCTGGATTTTAAAAAATGAATAATAAAATAAAAGTTCTGGTGCAGGGAGTTCAGTCTACCATGAGATCAGAAGTTCAAAGTGCTGCTGTGCAGCAACCACTGACAGGTGTGAAGTCTCAGGGTGAGGGCTTTGAAGAGGGACAAAAAATTTAGTAGATTAGCATTTTACAAATCAATTCAAACGGCTTGCCTGTCCTTCATGTAACAGATAATGTCCAGTCTTATTCCATAATTTCTCATTTTCAATTACATTATTAACTTTCTGTGCAAAAATAACATCCTTTCTAAATGCAGAATTGCAGTTGCACAATTTAAATGTAGAGACTTATTAAAAACGGAGACCCGTTTCAACATTTTTCTCAGAATCGGCTTTAAAATGTCTGGGAGATTTTCAGGGCAGACTACTTTTTCTAAACAAAGTTACTAAAAACTAAATAATGAAATTTGGCTGAACTGGGAAGGATTTATGTCTGTAATTTTTTATGAAGGCTGCAACATGGCTCTATAGGGGAAAAAAAAGAAAAAGAAAAAAAAAAAAAAGAAATAAAAAGGCAAAAGGAGAACAACCCAAAAACTTGTCCAATAAGNTGGAAAATGGGCCTAAAAGGGAAAAAAAAAAAAAAAAAAAAAAAAAAAAAGAAATAAAAAGGCAAAAGGAGAACAACCCAAAAACTTGTCCAATAAGCTGAAAATAACAGCTTTGCCACCAGGTTAGGCAAGTAAGAAGGTTAAATACCACAACAGGAAAAAGCTGTCTGAACTACCAGACAATTTTAGCTGTGAGTCCTTAGGGAATATTTATAAAGGGTATGTCAAGTAAAAATAACATCTTCACAGTGGAGGAGTTAGTGCAGAAACACAATGGAGAGAGGAGAGGAGAGGAGAGGAGAGGAGAGGAGAGGAGAGGAGAGGAGAGAAGAGAAGAGAAGAGAAGAGAAGAGAAGAGAAGAGAAGAGAAGAGAAGAGAAGAGAAGAGAAGAGAAGAGAAGAGAGAATTAATTCATTCCAGATTACTAAAATATCATTATTTTATCATATCTTTTTCAGACAAGATTCTCTAGCCTGATGGCAATGTAACAAGAAGAATCATACAAACAATGAAGACGTGGATTGGAAAATACCCCTGGGCATGTGACAGAAATAAATGATCCAGGGGGATGAGTAAGGATGAATTAGTTGCGTTTTTAAACTTCTGAAATCAACCAAAATTATATTAATGCACGAAAAGAAAATATGAAGGTAAAAAAAAAAGGAATAATATTAGTCCTTGGAAAGTAACACTTTGGAAGAGACAGTTCTGTTAAAAAAGCTATTTCCATATAATGGACCATACAGATAATATAATTACCCACATTATAGCAAAAAGAGAGATTTAATTTTAAATGGAGGCGGATAACACATGTACATCTTTCGTTAGTGGGTTGTTGCCAGGTGAAAACCAATACCAGGGGACTTTTCAGAGGGTTCAACTTTATGATAGGGGAGTTTTTTTAAAGACAATAGCTTCTGTTCTGTTCTGAGGAGTCTGAAGTATGTTGCAAACATTATTAAAGCTTCACGAGCCTGGGAGAAGCCCCATGACTGACGGGAATGCTGACATGAGTGATGTAGAGCCCTGGTGTCTAGATGCTGAACTATCTCCATATTGAAGCTGACACATCGAAACAGAATCAATGATAAAATGCCAGAGAAAAGGTTTCCAGTGAAGATACTTGAATATTTCAGTGTGGCCACAGTGAAGTCAGTTGGCACAAACTCAGGAAATCCTTTTCTGAAATGACATAGTGACCAAAAGCACTTACAGGTTCCTTAATGTGCATATTTTATGATAGTGAGCATTATGAAAGCCTGAATAAATTACCATGGATAATCTTTAAAAATATATTAAAAATAATAGCTAATCTTTCTTTCTCTTTATAGCCAAGGAGAATGATGGCTCATTCTATGTAATTTTTGAAGCCCACTGACATCATTCAGTGTTTGCACTTTGTGGTATTCAAGGCCAGAAAATTCAACACCTTTGGCTACTGACATGAGAACAATTCCACAACATGCAAGCAGCCGTGTTCATCTCAGTGAAGGGGAAGCTGCATGACAAGAAAATCTTACAATCAGGCAGATGGATACAGTTTTGTTGGCATCTGGTGAAAGGCCATTCAGGAGCAGGCTGTACATCCCTTCTTCGGGGCATTTATTAAACAGTTTGTCAGATGAGGTGGCGCTGAAGCAGAGCCCCAGACTGGTCCATTTTGGATTTCCAACTGCAAGTCACAGATGGAATGAAGAGGAGAAAACATTCTGCATTGAAGCAGCCAGAGACCCTAATGGAATGTGGCACATTAATTTCTGAGCTATGAAATTATATAATCCCAGTGGATTCACATTTGGAATTCAAGGATCACAGCGAGGATGAGATAGTCTCTTCTGTGAAAAGTCTGTTTACTTCACACATTGCTTGTGGCTGGGTTTTGCCTCATATAATCACCTCTGGGAGCAACCTCTTACTTGAAAAATGAAGTAATGAATTATTTTTCCTGCATTATTGCTTGCATTCCTCCAAAGATGTCCAAAAAATGTCAACCTTGTTGCTTTATGAAACAGGCCAAAGAGCTGATACAGATAGACAGACAGACGGAGAAACAGACAAACAGACAGACAGCAAGATATGCAGAGCCCAAGTCTGATCTGATAAAAAGCCCCAGAAGAAAATACCAATAATTCATGCCTTGTCTTGTTCTTAAACCGATCAGTGGCAGGGGGAAATAATTCAATATCATTTTCTCGAGAATTAAATTCACATGCCTCTGATTAAAAACTCCCAGCAGTTTCAGCTGGGTGTATCCACGGCCCTGTTTGGGATCCTCTCATCAAACTGTCAGCTGCCTCAGTTCACACCAGGTTTATTCCAAGGCCTGACACACATCCATGAGAGGAATGATTAATTCCCATTTGAGACTGTAGGTGCAGTGAACATGAATGATATTAACAGGAATCAGATCAATTTTCAGTCTCCCAAGGCCCCAGCAGCAAGCCAGCAGCCTTGGAGCATTTAGATGGGTCAGGGCTCAGTTTTCAGCACCAAAAACTTCAGGCAGGTTTTTCATCTTTACTATGTGAGCCCCACAATTGTCCCGGACTTTTTTACATGGGTAATCCAATTTCTTCTGTCATGTGGCCAAGCCCAGTGCCTTTCTGAAGCAGAGGAACAGAATCAAATACCTCTTGCCTGAGCTGGTTCTGACTGTACTGAGAGTGGCAGGTTTTCCTCGGGCAGTATAATTTCCACATTTGCTTTTGTTACTGGTTTGCAGTAGGTTACTGTGATAGAAACGTAAGTATTCCACAAAAGCAGCAGCTTCATGAAGGATGTGACAGTCTGGCAATGTTTCAGGCTGACATAATAAACCACTCAGATTACATATTTACAATCGTTATGTGACTTAGTGTTTTTCCAATACCAACATGAAGCAGGATGTAAAATTGTGTGCAAGAATTTGGGCAGCTATAAACAGTATTCAGATGTGTCATTCACCAACACGTTCTTTGCAGTTTTGACTTGGTTACAAGACTTCGAATTCTTCTGAAAGCTTCTCAAAAAGGTGAGTTTTTTCCTAGGTATTAGACTGGAAACATAATCTAGGCATTAAAAGCAGTCTACAGCGCATGGCAATGAAGCAGAATTATTTGGTTGAGATAATGAGATTCATTTATCAGAAATTACAGCATAACTTCAAGGGAAGACAGATTTGGACAGCAGTATCTTTGGACAGCATTCTATGCAGAAATAAATACAGAATTCCATGCAAATTTTCAGAAAGGCTGATTAATGTAACAACTTAGATTCTTTAATATATCAATTTTAAGTTTCTCTGTTCGATTTTACTCTTCCTTCTCTCCAGAACCGTGAGGTCTTTGATGCTCAGCTAAGACACTTGGAGAAGTCCTAGTTGTTTAGTAAGAATTACTCACCCTTTGTCTCCATTCTTTTCCTCATTTCAAATTTCTAGTCAACTTCAATTTATTTTTAATTTCTTTTGGTTTATATTAGAAAGCAAAGAATTTTATTTTTCTTTTAAATCAACCCCTTAATAAGGGCCTACTTTACACAGATTAATGAAGAGTTGACATTCTGTCTATAATACATCTCAGGCAGCATTGAAAGTTTTTTAATAAAGAGGAAAGCTTGGGAAATTATAGTATATGTATCATGTGATTCTCAATCAAAAAAGAAAGTAATAGTTAATAAATACTAAAAGACATATGTTACAAATCTGGCATCTCTATATAGATTCTTTTTTGCCAAGCCTTGATTTATAATACAGGACATGACATATGATAAAGGCAAATATATATATATATATATGTATATATATAGCTGTCTCTTGATCTATTGATAGATATGACTTATGAGATCAGAGGTGGTTTCTTGGCTGTTATCTAAAGAAGTCCAGCTGAAGCTGGACCAAAAGTACATTAATCATTCATGTGCAGGTACAGATAGACATGCTGTGAAACACTTCCATCTTTTCCCTAAAAATAGTGTTCAGATATCTCCCAGCCTGTGTGACATATGCAAAATCTCCTAAGATACTAGCAAGGATTAGTCTTTGTCTATTTTTGATTTAAATTCACAATGTACAATATTATACTATTACCCACTGACAACACTGTATGAAATATTTGCTTATTAATTATGGATGGACACATGAGACCCATGAAGTCACTGGTAAAATGCCAAAAGCCCAAGATTAAAGTGCAGGAACAAGTGCTAATGCTTGGGATGGAGACTAGATCTTGATCTACAGGTCTAACTCAGATGAGGAATTTGAAAATTGCAACATGGATAAAAGATATGAGAAAAAAAAAACCCTTGAAATTAGAATTTTTTTTTTCTCTTCTACAGATAGAAACCTAGGGGGAAATCCACAACATCTCCATGTTTAGTGTTCATTGTCTACTGGTTCTGTTAAAACCTCTTGGCACCAGAGCTATTAAAATCCAATCCACAGTCCTTCTCATTTTCAAACTGTATAGTAGAACCGCCCACTTCCTCTTAACATACATAATAATTATTTTCTCTCTCATTTAACAGATGAAAAAGTTGAAAATATAAAGAAAACCAGATCCTGAGATGAATCTCTTAAAGTGCAAATAAGAAAAACAAGGATGTACAACTCAGTTATTCTCACCTGTTTAAAAATGCAGCTTTTAAAACCCCTGTTAAAAAATGTAAATGAAAATTTGCAGCCTCCTGCAATGAGAGCATTGCTGCATCCACCTCATGTCTTCAGCACCACAGCTTGGCCCAGCAGGTTCTTCTTTGCTGAGAGCCCAAAGGTTTAACCTTGGGGCTGCTGTGGGGGCAGAGCCGGCAAGCTGATTGATAACACAGCACATTTTTATGTCGTGGTGCCACTCTTTGCTCTGCTCTGAGCAGCACCAAGCAGCCCCGCGTCCCAGGGCATGCCTAAGGACTCCAAATGCTTCAGCCATAAAAATACCAGGGATTATTTATGGTGAGCTTCACCCAGCAAAAAAATAAGTGTGCTGAAGTGGCCAGGTGGAAGGAATGGGATTTGCAGCTCTCTGTACATCATTCCAATGTGTGATACACTACCAACTAAAGAAGAACCTTATCCAGCATGAAAGGGTTTCATCACCTTTTTAGATTGGAGTACTAAGAAATACTTTTTTTATTCAAAGAATTTGTGCTGTAAATGCCTCAACGTGGGCAAGTCCTGATGACAATGCCTTCTAAATCCTTCGGATTTTTTCAGCTGCTTAGAAACTGCCTCTGTTGGTAACACGCATTGATTTCGAAGCTCCATTTAAATCAAGATGAATTCAAAAGTATGCCAAAAACCACCATATTTTCTAGAGATAATGGAGAATGTTCTTTGACTAAAATAAGTTTTTTGCTGCTCTGTCACTACCCTGTTATATATATGCCTCATGGCACCTATTGTCAAGCTAAAACGGTCATTCAACATTCAACTGCTTAATGTAAATTTTTTAATAAGATCGTTTATTTTTATTACTGATCATTCAAGTAGAATTTATAAGTTGTATTCCCCTCACCATCCCCAAACACAGTTATCCCCCAAAGGTAAAACATCTTGGAATGGGTATAAAAATTGAATTACACCAATATGTTTTTATTCTGCTCCAGCTCTTTTCCCCACTGTTCTACAATTAAAATTCTATGTGGAATATAACATTGAAGAAATAAATCTCACAGTGTTTAATCAGAGAAGATTCAGGGAAATAAATCACTAAGGAAACAGTGAAACATCTTCTTACAATGAATGCAAAAAGGAAAAGGTAAATCCTCAGAAAAATGGATAGCTCTGTAGAAAGGTTTTTCTTATTTTAACACACAAAAATTAATTTTCATGTCACAGACCTGACTCTGCCTGTTCATTTGTGAATGGGTGGGCTGGGACTGCTTAAGGAAGCTGAAAAACTGAAAGCAAAAGGAATCTCTGAGATCAAGGGGTGCTCAAATGCAGCAGCACTTAAGAGGTTCAGGACTGAGACAGTGGCACTGACAATGGGGACACACAAAGATAATGTGTCACTTCCTAATTTCCCTGCCCAGAAAAGCCCTTAAACATCATTAACCCGCAGACTCCTGAGTGATGTGCTTGAAGTCTGTGGATTTTCCTTCAGGTTTGCACAGAACTGATGAAGGTTTGCACTGAGGTCTCACTGAAACCCTCATACCTCTGAGATTTCCCTCATGTAAATGGCAAAGCAGAGGATCAGCAGAGGCAGGAGAAGGAATGCTGGAACAGCTGCAGACTGAGGATGACATTCCTGCTCCTGCCTTCCTGCAGGAGCTGTGGGTCTGCTGCATTTCTGTTATAGATGCTCAACCATTAGAGCAGCACTGCAAAACCAACACCAGCAAATAAAGTACCTGCCTTTCAGAAGAGGAATGAGTGAGGAAAGAGGTTCAGGAAATCACTTCTGACCTCGGTTTATTAGTCTGACTTTGATTCATTACTCTGAAAGAGTAATTAAAGGCATGACTGTAAAAGACAAATAGAAGAAAAAGCAGCAGACTGTACAGACTGAAGTATACAGCCAGTGAATCAAAATCTTCTTCATGATTCTACCTGTCTATCAGAAATAAAGTAACTCACCCAAATCTGAATTTCATGGAGCATTTGATGTGATTCTAATGACAATTTATAAATGGCAGTTAGTTTAAAAATAAAAGGAACACAAAAAATAATAAAAGATGAGGCATCTGAGAGAAAGAAGCAGGTGGGAGGACATGTTGAAAGTTAATTTGCCAAGGACTGGTTCCATGATGATCTGGTTGTACTTTGCCTTTCCTTACCCTTCCCTTACTTCATCAGCACAAAAATATGAGTCTGAGATTTGCTGATGGTGCAAAGGGGGGAGGTATTTCCAATTCTTAACATAATCACCTCATGGATGATTCAACGCCAAACATCAGAACCTCAGGAGCCCAAAGAGAAGAGGCTTTTGTAGGACCGGTGATTTCTTCCCATTTTTAGGTGATAAAAAGAAAAATCGCTCCCATTCCCTACCCGTTGATGTACCCTGAGTTCAAAGAGATGACTTAATTTTTTCTCTATTTTGCCACCTTGTATAAGAATTGGTGACATAGCCATGAAGAAAATTAAGAAGGTATTATTTACTGTCTTGGCTGGCTCAATGAAGAATTGAGCAAAATAACCTGTGTTGGTATTTTGGACAGAGTTATTCCAGATGTTCAGCTTCTGTTTTTTTTTTTTTTCTTTTTTTTTTTCCTAAGCATCAGCAAAACCTCTCAGTCTGTCAGAGCTCTTCTCTAAATATTTTGTGGTTGTTGTGTTACCTAGGGAACTGGGCAAGGAAGAGACTTTATTTTTTTTTTTCCAATAAAACAACTCATCTTCATGTCATAAAGTTTGCTATTGCAAAATCTACTGTCTAGAATTTTGTGGGCTGAAATTTATTGTCCCAGCAAGAAACACTCCCACACTGCAGGTTCTGCTACCACAAATATCATTACTAACAAATATCAGACAATAAGTAAGCAAATACCACCACATGAATAAAGGAAGAATCCAAATTCAATACGGCATGCAGAAGATAAATACACAAGTTTAAAACAAGTAGTTTCATAGCAGTTTTCATCTGATATAAAAAGTCAGAATGAGTAGTATTTAGGAATAAAAAGCATAACACCTTTGAAGTTTTTGCATTGTAGATAATTTCAGAACAAAGAGTTCAGATGAATTCTGAATCTGGAAGATGTGGAATACTCTGGACATTTTTTCCCTTTATATTGTGACTACATGTTATAGAAAGAGATAGAATGAAAAATAAAGAAAATATATCTTCACACCTTAAATAACTGGCCTTAAGGATTTTTCATAATTTCAGTATTAAATTTCCTTCTCAATGGAAGTGCTTTGAACACCTGGGAAATTATAAAGATATTTCTGAGGGGTTTGTAATGCCTTCTGACATTTAGACTGATAGAGGACATGAGACAATATTTTAGAAATAGGTAATCAACTGTTTACTTCTAGTAAGACTCCAACCTCAGACTTGTTTTTATTCACAGATTTTCTAGGCTATAGAAGAAGTATTTTCATTAAAGGACAGTTTTCGTAGCCTTAGTATTTTCAGCCTCGAGCTCCCTTTTTTGTCACATTTCACAATATTACTCTTCCCCTTCCTCCAGTTGCTTGCTGATGTTCCGCACCTCTTTGGACTGAATCTTACTGCAGAATAAGTAAAGACTTCACTGGAACATTCCCTGGAGGATTTGTTGGTACATATATCATTGGTTGGAGCAGCATCCCTGAATTACAGCAGACATCTTGCCTTGCCTGAGCAGTTCCAAATCCTTAATGCTCTTCTGTGTTCAAATTTCTCTATTTTAACAGCTGACACTAATCTTGGATCAATAAAAGGGGTGGTTTTCCCCAATGGTTTTCTCGTGATCATTGATCTTTTCTTCATAAACACACAGCTTTTGCTGTTGCAGGAACTACGGGGTGCAATTGCTCAGTTTGCCATTCTGAACTGAGGCTATTTGGTCCCTGAGTTAAGAAAACAATTAAGTATGTCCTTAAGCTTAATTGACTGAGTGAAAACAAAATGGCTGTTGCATTTTATTGAATAGTGAAGCTTAAACATGTCAATGCTCTCCTGGTTATACTCTTGGTGTATCACAGCACTGATGGAAATAAGTTTTCATGCACACATTTTTGCCATAAGTGATCAGGATTGAAAACCCTGTGGGAACCTCACCAGTCCTCACATACAGGCTGTGTCTTAATTGTCAGTAAAATTTGAATGAAATTGGAGTTTCCCTTAATTTTTTTTTTTTCTGCATCTGCCCTGCAGGGATAGAGAGAGCTAACAGCAGAATTTCACAGTCTGGACTCTGCAAAGGACAAGGAGATGATGGAAGAATTTACCTCTTTGTTTGGTAAATCATTATCACTAATGAATATGCAAGTACAGCTTTTCTGAGTTTTGAAAAAGACCTTTTGCATCACCTGAGATGAAGAGGTCAAATCTCCCATTAGAGATCCTACTCCAATTTTGCTGCTAATAATGGAGAAAGCAATAGAATAGCCAGATTCAGCAAAAACATTAAAACAGTCACTTAATGAGTAATTTCTTTAACTAGGTATTTATACTAAATAGCTTGGAATTGTGATAATTATAATTTGCACTTGTATTTTATTTTTCATCTGAGAAGTTCAATATCCTCTGCAAATATTGTAATAAATCTTTCCAAAGAGTAGCTCAGCTTCCCCTTGAGTGGGGATTTCAAATGTCTTTTCTTTCTCAGCATATATTTAGCTGAAGAAGTAAAAATATGAAAGGGACAAGTGGAATTTGAACAGACATTGTTGATATGTAGGTACCTGATTGCCTTTGAACCCTAGAACCTCAAAATCAAAATAATTCAACAGACATCTGCTTCAGCAATGTCAGTCAGGACACTTCAATTTAAAAGAAAAACTTGATCAGCTGCAATTCCTATTTCCAAACCTTTCCCATCTGGAATTTTGTGAAAATTGAAGTTTAAAAAAAAAAAAAAGAGAGAAAAAAAGTCTGTCTTAAAGCATGTTAAATAGCATCTGACAAAAATAGAAACTTACTAAAATAATATAACAGACTCATTAATGAAGGATCACTAATTGCTCTCATTTCACATTAATTGCTATAAGATATATAGTCTAATGACCTTTGATTATTAAGTCTTTGTGGAGAAAGCTGAAACCTTATTAACTTTCCTCCTCCTTCCCACACAAATTAAAAGAAATTAACATAGTTCTGGATCCAACCAACTTTTACAAAGGGTATTTCAGGAAAACACCTTCCTGTTTGCTCTGTTCAGCTAAGGATCCACATTCTTGAAGGACACACTCATTCTTCTTTTTTATCCTCTCAGATCTTCCTGGGAAGGTAATTTTTTTCCTCTTGTATTTTCTATCTGTCAACAGAACTTATCCAATGTCAATAATGAAAACATTTGTGAATGTTTCTTTTCATAACTAACTTTTTATACTATTTTCATTGAAGTCTGCATCAACAAATCCATCATACTTTCAGCATCATTTTTTTTTTCTCCTGCCAGTGCCTGCCTATACACTTCCCTCATCAGTCAAGACTGCCTTGAATTTATGTACCGAGGCCCTCTTTTAAATTTTACCTTGTCCTACATGCAGATCTTGTATTTGTTGCTGATTTTTCCATTGTTGACAGCCAAAAAAAGGCTACAGATAAGTTTAGCTATTAATTTAGTACAGACCTGAAAGTGAACCACAAAATACTGCATTTTAATGGTATAAAGCTAGACATCTTCAGGCTGATCAAGTCTTAAATCTTTTTTGCTTCTTACTGCCTCTTCGCTGC
This sequence comes from Sinosuthora webbiana, assembly GCA_013397395.1. Taxonomy (NCBI): domain Eukaryota; kingdom Metazoa; phylum Chordata; class Aves; order Passeriformes; family Sylviidae; genus Sinosuthora; species Sinosuthora webbiana. The sequence goes on along the minus strand of VXBN01007260.1, from coordinate 270,342 downwards.
TGTGTCTTGACCAACTATTGAGATCAATCAGCTCCAAAAGCATTTTCACCTTTCCTGCTTTGTCTGCCACATCTGCACAGCCATGCAGCCCTCTGCTCTGTTTGGGCTGCTGCAAATAGATGATTGCCTTAGTTTGGCAGCAAGAAGCTCAGTTGTACCACGCTCCAGCCGTGGGTTGCAATACCAGCCTTGCTCCTGAAGGGGAAGGGGTCTGAAAACACCCCCCACACCCACCATGGGAGAAGATTTTGTGGAGAATGCCTGAGAAGGGAGAGACATTTGGGGAACCATTTCCAAATTCCAGTTGGGTGGGATCGGCTGTTGGTGCAGGAGCAGTGAAAGCCCTTGGTGAGCAGTCTTGGCCACCCACCAGCTGAGGGACAGCAGATGTCTAATGGCAGTGGGGGTTTCTGTCCCTCCTACCATCTCATACCTCAGTCAGCATTAAAAACCTCGGTCAATATTTGTTTTATAGATGTATTTACTTGTACAATAATAACATAAAGCTGCAGAGCTGAAGATCATAGAAATGTGACACCTAACACTGTAGAAAAGAAAAAAAAAAATGCATTTATCCATATATGCAGAGTACTTTAATATTTTAAGTTATTAAAAAAAACCTTCCCTCAATTCCATCCGTGACCTTTCAACATTTGTTTAGCATCCATTTTACTGGCGTAGTAAAGTAAAAGGTAACTCTCTCTTTTGGCAGAAATTAAATTTAACAGTTGCTTTATTACGGTTGCTTTAGGTGGGGAAGGCCTCTCTTGAAAGTTTTAAGGCTTTCTGCAAATAGTCCCAGCACGCAGCTCAGATAAACAAAACGTGCTGGTTCCTGAAAGGAAAAGCAAATGCAGGGGTTGTTTCTGCCAGCGTTATCCCAGGTGTGCTGCAAAGGCTGCTCCACCCCGAGGTTACTGCTGAGGATGGTTCAGGGGAAGCAGGGAAGGGAGGCACGAGAGAGGGATTGTGCTGCTATTGTTAGCACGCGGCGTTTCCAGGCACCATTAAATATAATTTATATATCTTTTCCTTTGTTCTCGGCAATTGCCGGATGGGATGAACATCTCTCCTTTATGAGGGCTCACTAGGAGTGCTGCCTCACAATCCTGCCCACGGCTGTTTCAATGCTTTATAAATAACCATGTAACACAAGGTATTCAACCCAGGACTGCAAGCCACGAGAGCTTTATAAATCCAGTTCATTTTTACATTTGAAAGGCTTGGTGAAAGAAATTAAGTTTCTTAAAAAGCAGACACTGGCCCAGCAGTTTGGCTGAGCAGGACAAACCACGGGGAGCCACATTTCAGGTGTCTAATTAGAGGCTCAGACCTTGTATGAAATACAATTCCTGTGGTTCACCAAGCACTATTGGTGCTGTAGCACCTCAGGAAATGCAGTGGGTAAGTTTGAAACCCTACCAAAACCAGGCCTCTGAAATGAAGGAATTTGGCTTCTAAAATCACTTTTTACATGATAATGCCCCATCCCTGAAAGTGTTCAGGGCCAGGCTGGGTGGGGTTTAGAGCAACCTGGTCTAGTGGAACGTGTCCTTGCCCACAGCAAAACAAAAAAAATATATAATTCATAGAAAACTCATTACAAAATGCAGTGGTGGGAGTGATTGGTGCTTATTTCTGTTTATCCCTCTAGAATGAAGTAGCTTTGTCAGGTTTCTCCAGGTGGCCATAGAACCCCTCTGACACTGTTTTAAATCTGTAAAAGTCGTGAGATGGCTTTTGGGTGGATTTCTGAGGCAGACAAATGAATCCTTGATCTTATGCACGTGCACATCTCAAGCGTCCCTTAGACAGCTCTCTGAGGACAATCTTCATCTGCTTCAGCTCACTAGAAATGCAAACTAAACTCGGTTTAAGTAAGTTTGTTTGTTAGTAAAGATCAAAAAAGACATTTGCAGAGACAGCCAGGCAATAACCCTGTCACAGTTGTTAATGCAGTTCCCATCCAGCACTCAGTCTTTCTGCAGCCCCATTCGACTCCAGGAATAAGAAGAATGGAGTCCTCTCCTTTTATGGTCCCATAAAAGGGACAAAATCAGGTCAGAAAAGCTGGAAGGGAGAAGAGGGAGAAAGTAAAGAGCTACCAGGAAAAAGTCCCTCCAGAAAATCACAGGGATGAGTGTAAGATGATGCTTGGACACTATATAAACAAAAGGATTTTTTACTCTGAACTTGATCCTCTCAGCAATGAGCTCTGTTGAGCTCCACAAGGAGCTCACTGAGCTCTGACACCTGGCCATGATGAAGCAGAAATAGAGTATTTCTCTAGAGCAGCTACACACAAATTTCAAGGGCTATAAATGCTGTGGAAGATCCATCTCTGTAGTGTATTCCCACCAAATAAAATTTCATCAGACAAAACCAGTTAGGACCTGTGAGAGTTGAAGCAAAGTGTCTATTTTCATGTCATAGCACAGAAACAGAAAATACAGCAGCAAATATGCTCCAAAATGCAGTTAGGTGAGCCAGAGCTGGAGAAATTTTAATATATATTCTGCAAGGATCATAGTGGCAATTCAGAGTCAGAGGAGGAAGATTTATTTAGCTATTTTATGGAAACTTGTCACTCATTTTCCTATCTGTTTTATACACTCATTTTTTTGATAAAACAATGTGTTCTTTGGTCTAAATTTAACTGGTAGGGTTGTGTTCTTTAGAATTATGGGGCTTTTTTTTCTACTTTTTAAATTATCCTACATAACTGGTTTGGAGCAAGATGTAGGCAGTAATGTATTACACCCCCTTTCAGTTTCCTCAGATAATTACAATATCCATATTTTGAATTAAAAGCAAATAATCCAATCTAACAGTCAAAGACAGGCAAGGCTGTGGATTAATTTCAGTCAGCCACTGTGAGTCTTAGACAGGAAGGACATTTTGTAGTTCTCTGCAAATATCAAACCTTAAAAAGCATTTCGATAAGGTAATAAGCGTACGACTTCTTTTTATACCATTTATAAAGAAAATAAGCCAAAGAAAAATGGGTTTTATTATCTCGCTTTGCTTTGGCAGTGACATTATGGGAGGAGAGCACAGCTGCCATTTATGAAAAACACAACCTCCAATAACACATTTTATGGGTTTTGATTTTAGACTCTCGTCCATGAGCGTGCATAATGTTTTGAGGTATCATTTTTTTACACCCATAAAAAACCTGGTGTAAGATTTTATGTATGGCATTTTGTCACACGAATGGTGAAATGTTAAAATAAGATCAGCTGAAACATTTACCACATACTTCATTATCTCCTGTGAAATGAATATCTGGATAATTGGCAAAGCAAAAATCTTTGTTGTAAGGATTTATGAATTGAATAAAATTACCTTCTGCAACAGGAATTTCTGTGAGACTGAGATTTTCTTTTATGCTGGAAAACATCAGGAGTTATGAAGTGTATCCTAAGAATTTTCTTTCAAGAATAAATCTTTTTTCCTATTTTGTGTTTAACACAGAAACTCTCTTCCTCTCCTCTCTTGATTTCCAGGTTATTAATACTTAATTTAAAATAACCTTAAAATCTCAAATCCAGCTTCTCTTTCAGGTCTTAAATCAGCCTCTTTTGCATATCAAATAATTAGTACCCCTGTTTGACAGAACTTTTACCTTTTATTAGCAAGTGCAAAATATTCAAAGGGGACTGCACCTACTGGAGTCTGTCCCCATAATTCCAACAAAAATTTTGTTCTGATTATCTCTTTCTGATATGTGTCCTTTGACTGGAAGGAAGAGGTTTTAAAGGGTAAAGAAAAGTATAAAAATTAGGCTTACTCCACAGAAACGTGGGGAAAATTGGCATGGACAGTTGAGAGAAAATACACATATCTAGCACAGTCTTCCCATGGGACCTCAGGAAAGTCAATTTATCACTCCCTTTCAGCTTTAAAATAAAATAATAACACTTTCTTTCTCTTGACATTTATTGGGAAGCTTAGTACTAGATGTACTAATCTATGAATTATGAATGTTGAATACAGTTTTACACATAATCTAATCGTCTGACATTTTCGGCCTGATCTTAAAATATTAAAATATTTTAGCTCTGGCCACTAAAATGACACGGCTTTCAATAACAGGAAAGCACTAGGAGAGCTGCCTATTTTTTCAGGTGTGTAGCTGCCACTCCACTGCTGCTTCTGCTTCTCCTGTGGCTTCCAGCCCATGATAAAGGACTTGACACTCTGATCTTGTGGCCGTGCTCATGCAGTTCAGTTTTCCCTGAGCACAGAACAAACCACCTGGATGTGAGTGATAATGAACTCCTCATCCCAAGGACAAGCCAGCATTTACGCTTCCCAGGATTATCCCACTTTTTGCTCTACAGCTGGTCCTTATAGGCATTTTTCTCTGAATGTCACCAGGGCAAGCCACACGGTTGCTTTTTTTCCCTCACTGCATTTACACAAATGTTACCCTTGTTTCACACTATAGCACAAGCAAGAGTCCTTCAGCTTAGCATGAATTAAATTTAGGTGCAGGACACAATAGTGGCACTGTAGAGATAATCATAGAGAGGAAGGGAAGGGTATTATTTACTCCTTGCAAGTTTCTCCTAGCATAAGGCATCTCTGAAACCCAGAGGTCATTTATTGTGAGCGTAACAAATACATTCGTATCCACCAAGGACAATAAATACTGCAAATTAACTTGAATAATGACTGTGCTGTCTATTTCATTCCTACATGAGAGGCACGCATGGGACTTAAAGCAAGTCAGTATTTATAAGGCAATGTATGGTCTGAGCCTCATTCAAAGGTAGAATTGCAGAAATGTCACAAGCACCCAAATTTACTGTTACTGCCTGAGGAACAAGTGGCAAAACAAAATCACTGCAAGCAACCAATGTGTACGGAATTTATAATGAATATCTGCATCACTAACACACTTTTTTCAAGTTATGGCTTTTTTTTTTTTTTTCCTTGTGAGAAGATCTTGGCATTGAAAAGGCTGAAGGAGAAAGGTGATGCAGTACAGCAATTACTGGAGAAGTGCTACTTGCCATGTGTTTAACTGGATTGATTGTTTCAAATGTACTCTAGCTTGCACAAACCTTCCAAATATTTCCAGAAGTAACAACCAGGGAATCAAAAATAGAATCACAACTTTTGGTGAAGAATGGATGGCAGGAGGAAAAAACAGGCACTTGTTGCCACACATAAGCATAAATAACTGTAATTTAAAATGAGTTCTGGGCTGCTGGTGTGTACACAACTGAGCAAACAATGTATGCAACTGAGTTTCCAAGATTTTCGGTGGTGGGAATGGAGCACATAAAATTTATAGCTCTGCTGTTCTGACCAGCTACTTATGTGAAGTAGAACTGTGGCAGAAGTTTGACTCTAGATCCTTGTGGGATACAGAGGGAGATGAAAGAGAATGAACAAGAGACCACTCTGGGTGGTATAACAGCAAATTAAATTAGTTGTGGAGATAAGAAGATGGCAATAAAATATTAACAAAAAATAGAGGAAGTCAGATGTTTAAAAAATATCTGGTGATCTTATTTATCACATCAGACAAAGCTGGGAGTCACTGCATGTCCTTCAGTGTGAATTTTTGTAGGCTACCAAGTCCACAAATAGAATTTTACATATTAAAATTTGTAGATTCTCAACAAATTATGCAAGGCTACTGGACAGGGCCTAAGGTTCTTTAATTGGGTAGTTCTTGGTTTAGGAAGTTAAAAGCCCATTTTCTGCTCACCTGATTTCCACACCCAGAGCTTTAGCAGTTCTCTGAGGACCACAGATGTCCGGCATAAGCTGTGATTATCTCCTGCTGGAGCCCAGCACTCCTCCAAAAACAGATCTGTCACTGAGGCAGCAGGAACCTGAAAATATCCTTTCATTATTTATTTTTAAATAGTATTTACCCTTTACTAATTTTTTGTTCTGATAATGTCTTTCAAAATATAAAGAAATCCTCAGGTCCATGACAGCAGATTACTTACAGTGTTGGAAACACAGTTTTCAGTAACAATCCATATGGTGAAGTTGGCATTAGTGTTCTCCTTCCTAAATCCCAAATTATTTTTATGCCTGGCCCAAGGTATCTTGTTCTGGCTTTGTGAATCTTTGCCTACCTGAAAAGCACACTTTGAAACTCAAGGCTATTTTTAGCATGTTTTTAACACATCCCTGCCTCTTTCTCTTCCTGGGCTCTAAAGCAGGAACACCAGAACTTTTTTTCCTCCACAATGCAATGGGTGTTGTGGGTCCATTCCTCCTGGCAAGTTACAGGAGACTTCCCTTTCAGGGGGACTTTCTTACGTTTGGATTAGATTGGATTGAATTAGAATGGAATGGATGTTTTAAAATGTATATATACAGACCTGTGTTTATGTATCTATCTGTGTGAATATATATTTTATAAATATATAATCTATCTAGAGAGTGACAACTCTCCATATATGCCGATATCCAAATAGATATCAATTTAAATATATGAATATTAATATCTTTGGCTAATAGCCATTACTTGGAGGATTCTGGGTCATACAGAAAAGTGAGAGAACATTTATTAAAGACATTCTCTTGAGCAGCTCTGGTTATCAAGGCTTGTCAGAGTTTCAGTGCTTTCCCAGCCATACAGGCATGTACAGTCAATCTTCTTGGAACCCAGCGTGTGAGAGTTAATGAAATTTGACAACTGATTGATGCCAGATGCAGCATTGAATTTGGAAACCCAATTACCTCCTTCCCTTTCAAAGCAGAGGTCATTCCAGTCAACATGACTCTACTGACATGCTCTGCAATTCAATCTGAGAGGCTGCACGAGATTCTGCTCCTCAGAAAATGCCAACATAAAAGGGAGCAAAATTTTCAGATGAAGCTAACACACACTGATTAATGACTGGTCACACGAGCCAGGTGGAAAGATGAAGACACCCTTTCTGCACACAGACAGAGATTATTTCTGTTTGTTACCTGGACATCTGTAGCTGAAGGTGCAAACACAGTACTCTGCCAGTGCCCCAGTTTCTTAACTCCATGCCCTTTTTTCCCAGGGGTAATTTATTTTCGTCTGAAATGTTGATGCTTCATGCAGGTTTTTGTATTAAAGATTCAAGGGAATTACAGCTCTAAACTTCATTTAATGTGCTGAAGATGATACAACTTTGGTAGAGCTGAGACAAATTGCACCAGAAGAAAAATCCAGCCAATTGTAAGCTTTAACAACCAGATTTCCAATCTCACACCCGGTTTATTAGGCTCTGCTGGTCTAAAATTGGAACTGCTGTGACTTGTGCAGATATCTGCAAGCAGAAATCACCACGTAGAAATCAGATGGGCAGAAATGGAGACACAGTCATCTCTGTCCTTTCTCCATTCTTTAACCTGTTAGCAAGGAACAAATGAATGTGGATCTTGGCATCTGTTCTGGATTTGGTTTTTGGCCATTAGGTGCTGTTTAAAGACATTATAATGTTAATATTTACTAAAGAAATTTTTGGGGAAACCGCAGAACAGTTCCCACAGTTTCTTGAAGGGAAATAAGAAGAAATAGGAGATGGACCAGGCTGGTGGCAGAGAAGGACCACAGCCATCACAGTCCTCATCCCAGGTTTCTCTAGGATGCTTGAGGCAGTAGATCAGAGCCCTGGGTTTTTATTGTAAGCACTTGGAAGCACTGTCTGTATGAAAGAAGTGAAATCAGTGCTGGCTAGCAATTCACTGTCAGGCCTGACTCTCCTTCTCACCCACCAGTATAAATCAGGATCCCTCTGGGGAAGGAATTTACTCAGTTTTATGTTTCCTGTGTGTGTAAGATATGATTATGCAGTGTACACCCTCTTTTGAATTTACATTTCTCTAATTAATTATTAAGTGAAGCCAATAACCTGGGAGAAAGTGATACAGCCCTATTATCTCATCATTTGTTAATGGTGTTAAATGACTGGCAAAGAGAATCTATCTGCTCTTTGATAAATATGTACTATAGCTAATTAACTCAGGTGAAACAGAGAGTATCCCACAGACACCTGGCCTTCAACCTCACATATCCAATGCAATACTCCTTTTGTTCATTAAAAAAAACCTCTCTAAAAATGCTGAGGTCCAGGTCATCCCTCTGGATTCTGAAGGTTCTCTCTAAATAAGTGTTGAAGTAGATCTACAATTTCAGGGGGGTTAATTTTAAACTGGTCATGTTATTTACAAAAACATAATTTCTGCAATTTCCTCTAAGCTTTCACATCAGCATTAAAAGTTTAAGATTCAAAAAGTCTGTTCTTTGAAAAAAAATAAATAAAAAGGAATCATCAATGACCTTCCTCTAGGCTTTCAAAAGTATCAACAGCTTTTGCAGGGCAAAATACAATTTGAAGAACTCAGAATCTTCTTTTTTCTGGGATTTTAAAATTTCACCCTGTTCTAAAAAGTCATTTTTTCATTTAAACCTCTACCTTGAGGACCTCCAAACCTGCAGGCACAAATTTATCCTTTTAAAACAGAATTTAGAATTTGAATACATATGCTTCTCTTTAGAATATGTAAAGGCTTAACTAAATGGGATAATCTACCCTTCCCTTTTATGAAAAAAAAAATAAATTTGAACAGAATTACATTACTCCAAGCCTCCTTTGTGCTCTACACATATTACTGATATAATTTTCTGTCAGAGATATTAATCATTTTGAGAAATTTACCTCTTGGAAAGCTCCAGTTACAGCAGCCCAAATTGCATTTTCCAAGATTAAATGACGAACTGGCTTTCTCCCTGGTTAGGCTGCACAATTTGCATGTCAAGCGAGATTATCTTCACGATTTTACAGTTACTCAGCTCATCTCAGCTCGCTGCAGGTGATGTCAAAGTTTTACTTTTTCACACTCTGCAGCATTTGAGGCAAGCCAGAAAATGCTAAAAGCCCATCCAACATAATTGTGACAAATCTTTTTTGTTGTTTGGCTTAGTCTTAAAAAAGACAAAACTTGCACGGGACGAGTTTTCCTAACAAATGAACGTCCCTAGAAATAATTTTCATTAATGCTGCAGAAGTTATGTTTAGCTGGAACCATGCTGATTGGTTCATATTTTCCTTTATTTACACCAGCTAGGGATGCATTGCCCTTCAGTGATACATGGCTGTTAAAATGGTCTCAGCGGGGTTTCTTCTGCCTTTGTTAGATTTTCCTCTGCTAGCAAAAAAATAAATAACAAAGATAACTTTGTCATTTTTTTTCTTTTCCTTCCCCCAGCTTGCTCAGGCAAAGGCCTGGAAGGGCGATTGGAGCTTGAAAACAAAATATAAAGGACTCTGGTATCTACAGCTGGGTGAAGATTTTACAGTGAAGTATTTCCTGAGCAGCAAATGTCAGCTCATAAACAGAAACGCTCTGCAGCAGTTTGCCAGATTTAGTGAAGTTTCATTTAGGGAAAGAATAGCTCTTGCAGGGCTTTGGTGAGGAAGAGCCCGCAGACTGAGCTGTGCTGATGGAACCAAGCATGACAGGGAAGGAAAGGATGACAGAAAGAGATAAACTTTCTTTGGGAAAGGGTTAAAGGTGGGATCATTGTTAGAAGTCTGGCTGCAAGAAACTGGCCAGGCATTGACTGAGTGGGAAGTATAAATGTTGGGACACACTGGGATGGAGCTCTGCTCTTTTCTGAGCCCCACTCATTGAATCTCAGAATCACACAACAGTTTGGGTTGGAAGGGAACTACAAAAGTCATCCAGTTCTAAACCCCCTGCCATGGGCAGAGACATCTTGCACTGGATCATATTGCTCAAAGACCCATCCAACCTGACCTTGAACAGCATTTCCCTCCCTCTGAGCTGAACACAAACATATTTTCTGCCAGCGGTGGCTGTGCAGGCTTCAAAACGACGTCTCAGCAGCAGCAGCAGCCATTTTTTTCATTTTCATTCATTTATTTTCACTTCCCAACACGAAACAATCAAGAAACAGGGGCAGGGTTGATCTGAAAGCGGCAGGGGAATGCCAGGATGTCACACCCTGCTCGAGGACTGGACCTACTCCCACCAGCAAAGTGTCCCTGGCTGCTCTGCTCACATTCCCCCGTGCCTTCCCGAGTGGCTCCACTCTTAGTATGGAAAATCCAAGAAATGGTGCTATTTTCCTGTTCTCATGTTCTTGCTTGTGCACTCAGAATTGAAAAAAAAAGAAACCAAACCATAATAAAATGTATGGGCAGATTGGCCATGGGATCTGTTTCCCCTAATGCAATCTGTATTACTTTGAAAAGTCTTCTTTCATATCACTCAGGCAATGTAATTACACCCATTTCCTTATGAACACCGATGTTCCTTAACAACATTATTTTGTTTTCTTTGTAGCTGAGGCTCTTTCAAGATCAAAAGGAATTTAAGTGCAATTAGGTCAAACAAGAATTGGAGCACTGAAACCCAGCAAAGCCTTGCCAAAAAAGCAAAGAAATACAGGGCAAATGATGCAGTGGGCCAGATCTCCATGTGCTGCTCTGCACTGAATCCAAAACTTGTGCAACAAGATGTTGCTTCCTATCACTGAAAATTTGTAGCTCAGACTCTGTGTGGTGTGAAAGAGGAGATTTATTCAGCCTAACTTAGGTGGGATTTTTTAAGGATTCTATTTTTCCATCAGCTACATCAGGGAATAAATTTGCTTCTCAGCCTTTCCTCACTCATAAAAATGAGAGTCCATCTTGCAAATTTGAGAGAGTCCCACATGCCCTAAACACATATCCTGTGGTAAATTTCAGCTAAGGAAAAATACTCTTCTGTAGAGTTTGCTTTATTTACCTTAGACTAAAATTATTATTATTTTAAAACATACAGTTATCCTCTAATCATATTTATAAAAACTCACAGTATTCCTTATTACCCCTGTAGTTTGCCAGCAACAGGAAAACCTGTCACTATGAACCTTTGTGAACATTTCTGTGCACATAAAGCCACCTTGATTAACCTGGTATACCAGAAGTCTTGGAAGATTCTAGACCTGATCATAAATTGTTTATTTATAGATAAAGCATTTTGAGACTCTTGTTTATTTATTTATTTAAATAAATTTATTTTAAAAGAACACAAGGTTTTTTGAAGTCTACTTTACTTCCTGCAATGGATGCAGTGTAATCCCATACTAACAGGCTTCCAATAGACTGTGAGCTATTTTCAAAGTCATTTGGTGTTTTGAGTCCACTTCATAAAGGATTTGCATATCTTTTAAGTATCTGAGTTTCTTCTGTCCTAAACAAAAAAAGTGTCTCTAGAGGCACAAATCTCAGAAAGACTATAATGAATAAATGAAAAGCATTTGCATACTAATACAATCTTATTCTTACTTTTTGTCTTATGAGAAGGCAGCTATTTTTTGCAACCAGTTTTGGCACCTGTTGGTAAGTGCAGGAAATAGATGCACTGTCAGCACCACACAAAAGAAATCTTATCAAGTCCTGGGTTTATCTGAATTACTTACATAATGCAAAAGCTGCAAATCTTTCAGAAGACTGCCAAAGGATCACAATTTAACTGAATGGAAATTCATCTTTCTTTGCTTCCCTGTTCCTTTTGGTTTGTAGTTACATCCTTAACACTGTAATAGGAAAGGAGGAGAGGAGAGGAGAGGAGAGGAGAGGAGA
>VXBN01007260.1:215306-258607 GCA_013397395.1 Sinosuthora webbiana | reverse complement strand
AGGGGAGGGGAGGGGAGGGAAGAGAAGAGAAGAGAAGAGAAGAGAAGAGAAGAGAAGAGAAGAGAAGAGAAGAGAAGAGAAGAGAAGAGAAGAGAAGAGAAGAGAAGAGAAGAGAAGAGAAGAGAAGAGAAGAGAAGAGAAGAGATGACAGGACAGTATATTTTTTGTGAAACAAACTGCCTGGGAGAAATAAGCAACCTGGAAACTGATGCTCTGGACATAGTGGCTTTAATAACAATGAGCGTATATTTTGGTCTCTGACTGACCCTTTAAATGCTCTGACTCTGAATGAAGCCCTCAGTAGGACTGTCCCAAGTAAACACAATGTTAATTATATTTAAGGCAAAAGGTCTCCATATTTTTTGCCCATCTCTGAAGTAAAAAGGTGAAAAGATCAGATGAAACTCCCCATTAAAACAGCATTTCTTGGAAAAATCTTTCACCAAGCAGGAACATCACTGAAAATTTCCATTCTCAGTATGTCCACACAAATGAAAACCAAACATCACCTGTCCTGTTCTCAAGAATGCATTGCTGGTCATAAACACATCTTGAGAAAATGCTTAACAAAGAAAAAAACACAGTGAACCTTCCTAAAAAGTCTTTTAATAGCAACTGTAAAAAAGGCAAAAACTGGACTGAAAATTCAAAGCAAAAATAGAAAAGCACTGAACATGGGGTGAGAGGTGCAAACCCTTCAGAGAGGCTGTGCTGGCCCTCATCTGCTAAGAACAGATGTTTGTCTCATCTGCCATCACCAGTAAAAGAAAGCAAAGAGTTTGTTTTGGTGTTTTTTTTTTCTTTTTGTTGTTGTTTGTTTGTTTGTTGGTTTTGTTTGTGGTTTTTGTTTGTTTGTTTTTGGTTTTTTGTTTGTTTGTTTGTTTTTGTAACTGCTAACCATGCTCAGTATTAAAAAACTCTATTTAAAGCCTAACCTAAATCTCACTTGCTGAAAATTAATCCTGTTATTCCTTATTCTGTTCTAAGTGGGCATGGAAGATAATTTATTACCTTATCTTGGCAATAACTCTAAAATGGCTCTAATTATACCACATATGCTTTTTGATGGTTATAATTTTAACTAAATCAGGTACTTTGAAGGTTAACTACTGTGTGAAAATTATCACAGCTTAAATTAAATATAGATAATGGATCCCACTCCTAAAAATTATACATATAAAATATGAAACCGTTTTAATAATTTTTTTTAGTTTAATTAATTATCAAGAAGGATAATCGCAGGGGATTTACCTTGCAATTGCACAATTATTCCCACATATTTACAGCTGAGTGATTCCAAATTAGTGGGACACAGGGCAACAACTGATTCAAGATAAAATAAACATGGTTAGGAAAAAAGGCTCTAATAACAATTCCTGAACTTATAAGTACTCTGCCAAAATGTGAGCAATGCTTAGTTTGCATATGTGCACGGTTATGGTGACTTTGGGTAAAAAAGCTTCTCAAGCACATTGATTAAAATAAGGCTGGTGCTTGATTACTCCCCTGGGCTGTGCATATCTGTAAAAATCACTTTCCCCATTCATGAGTGGAAAGCTGTAGCAGATTCATAAAGCCTGAATGCTTTATGGGGGTCTTTGGGGAGCAGGAGGAAATGAAATATCTGCCCACAGCTCCCTGCCTGGCTTCAGGATGACTTCCCAGCCTCACCATTGGCAGCTCCAGCTCAGGCTCACACCTCCTTCTTCTCAGGTGTTGGCTCAGGTCTTTATTTTGTGCATGACCATAACCCCAAAATCTAACATAACCATACCATGATCTAACATGAACACAATCCAACATGGCCATAGCACCAACCAGACGTAATTTATTCTAAAATTTGTGCAGATAACTGCAACCACCACACGGACACTAACCCACCTTGTTTAAAAATCAGGTATCCCTGTCTCTCTCCCCTGCCCCTGGGAGAGGAGGTGTGGGAAATAAGAATAAGAATCGTTTTTACCTTTGTTAAATTTGTGAAAATTGTTAAATTCTGTTCACCAAAAGGTAGGAATTACTCCTTTCCTAGCCCACCACTGGCTGTGCACAGCACTCACAGCCTGTGCACAAGAGAGACCTGTGTGCTCTGTGGCTGCTGCAGGACTGCACTCTGCAATGGGATCAAGCCTTGCCTGTTTTCCTTCAGCCCCTCTGTCTCCCACAGGTCTCTAGAGGAAAATGTAGCTTTTGGAGCTCCAGGGAGAGCAACTGTTTAAATCTGCTCCTGAATGTGCTGTACATCCTCATGTACAACCACTCTAAATCAGGTTACAAAAGCCAAATTATTCGAGTTACGTTTTGGTTTTTGAAAAAGCCATTAACTTATTACTTCCCCATTAATGCATTGGGAAAATAAATTACGTTCACTTTTGCCATTACCTTAGATTTTTTAAGTATGATGAAGCACATTGCATGAGGCCAAAGGGTGACTTTTCCATCTGAGCATAAAAAATGGAAAAGAACAATGGAGACAAAATTTGCTCAAATTCCTCACTAGCTGGGAGCAAGTGGCACAGCTTTTTTGGGTAGATAAAAGAGAAATATGTAATGAGAAATTGAAGAATCTGCGCTAGACTCCAGCAAAGAGCTCTGACTCCCACAGACTGACAATATACATATTGTGCAGTTCTGCCAAAATCAAGGACACATCAAAGGGAAATTCTTCAGATTGCTATTCTGATGATAAAGGTCTGTAATTGGCCTTTGGCAGTGCTGTCTGTTATTTAGGCCTACTTATCTGTTTCTATTGTTATAGCATTTTAGGCAAATGCCCAGATTTTTAGTATGAGATATTAGCCTAAAGACCTCTTTGTACAAATACAGATATACATGTACAAATACAGATATACATGTACATATATGTATGTACACACCCCTATAGCTGAATAAAGACTGTTTCACAGGAAGTTAAGATCCCGTTATTTTCCAAGCAGAGACTGGAAGGGAATATGAGAAGGATCCCATAATGTGAGAGGAAATGTACCCCAGAAATTCAGCTGCTTTAAAGTACACGTACTGCTGAGAAGGAAAAGAAAATAGAAAGTGGAGGAATAATTTTGATCAAAAGCCTTAACCTTTCTTTCCTTGATACTTAAACACGTTGGTTTCAGCAGTCCAGGATAATGAGCATTGAAAATATTCAAATCAACAGCACTAAGATGGGATAACCACATTTGGAGAAACAATGAATTTCTGTACATTTCTAAACTGCAAAGCAAATAATTTCACAAGCTCAGTGCCTGGCTTCATCCTGTGCCCTGAAGAACTGAATCTCACCATTGATTTGCTGCCCAGCCTGCATTTCCTCCTTGGCCTGTTGACCCATCCCCTATGTATATCGTCCTATTCTTTATGCAAAAAGTCAATATTTAGCTTAAGGGTTTGCAGAGACCCACTCAAACGGAGACAGTAAAGGCTGGCAGGTTCTAATGCATAAAGTACTTTCTATAGAAACACCAAGTGACAGATTTGACACATAGAAAATATTTATTCTGCTTAAGGCTCGTGTAACATCTTTGATAGCACTTCATGTGTGCTCTGCCTGATGCACAGGAGAGAATCCAACCTTACTGGAAGACTGAATGGTCTCCCAGCCCCAGGACACAACAGGAATATTTCTTCTGACCTCCCTGGCTGTAGATCAGGCTCAGAGGTTTCTGTGCTGCAGCATGATAAAAGGTGACTCTCTCTAGGTTTGCTTTGTGATTAAGGTTTGATGATACTGGGCTGGCTGGCACCAGTTCTTCCATATTTAATGTTGAGGAAAAATTACTGATTGCTTCATGGTTATGGTAGAAAATTCAAACCCTGAAGCTCTTGGAGGGCTATGGAGGGTAAGTATCATTTATACATCTGGAAAATAATAGGGAAGTGAGGGAGAAAGCTGGAAATCTCTACATTCCCTTCCCATTGCCTCCCCACCCTCAGACCTGAGTGGAGCCTCATTTCAGCTGCAGAAGTTCACCTGCTGGAGCTATTTCTGCTGGCAGAACAAGGGCTACGTTCCTCATGGACATTCAGAAGCAATACCCCCTCTTTAATCTGAAGAGCCCTACTCGGATACTCCTGAGCCTGCTACTGATATTTAGTGATAACTCTTTAATACAAGATTAGTTAATTTACTGCTTTTTTCCTTTGCACAGCCTCAGATAAATTTGGCTTTGTTTTGTGCTTGTTTTCACTGGAAGAAATCCTCGCCCACAGCCCTCATGGCAGGAACTCCACAACGAGAAGAGGAGTCTGTGCTGGCAGAAGTCAGGGGCTGCTTCTGCCAAGGAAGTGCTGGGAGGCCAGGGCTGCTCACAGTTATATCTGAGGAATTCGAGGCTTGATAGGACCATAAAATCACCAGAAATTACTTTCTCTGTGAGACTAACTAGTACATAGCAGCTGTGTATCGAGCACAATAACTTGCTTTTGGTCAAAATGTAACCCTTTCTTCATTAATGTGAATCTTCCTGGGAGTTATCCAGCTGACATCTGAGGAGATGGGAAGCTCTGGTACCCACCATCACCTGTGAACAGCTGTTCTGATGGTAATTCTCTCCACACACATTCAATTATTTTCCTCTTCTCACTCTCCACCTCTAGAAAAACCCAACCCCACCCCTCGACGCTGCCCCTGTTTCCTAATTTAGAGGCTTTCACCCTTGCAAAATATATAATTTATGTTTTCCGGATAAATGTTATGTTTTCTTTTTCTGCCTTAGACTACCAAGTTAAGGGCAGTCAGTACAACAGGTTGGGGTCTTGTCTTCTGCTGCCAGACTTGGCAAATAATATCTTTGTGGCTCTTCTGTGCCACCTCCCCGTTTGCCAGCAGTGTTTAAAAACTGTTGGCCATATTCAGGAGTGTGTGTAGTTTATCCTGAAAATGAAACTGCTTTAGGCAGAAAGGCTCTCCTTCATCAACCTGAACCTCATTTTTAGTGCTTGAGAAGTTCTTTCAATTACAGATTTGGAAGAAATGTGCTGTGTTTTAATGATAGTCTCCTGGAGTTTGAGGGCTAGGAGCAAGGGGCTTTCTTGGCTTCAGTTGTGCCTTAAGGGAATGAAGCACTGTCAAATTTGTGACTGTGCAACCACACTGTGAAATTATGATTTCACTTTTATATGCAGTTCTTCCTAGGGGGATGCATTCTGCTCTCAAGATAACTGAATTGGTCTGCAAAGAGATGCTCTGCATTCATGGTGGTGGTACTGGAAGAAGTCCACGAGTTGTGCAATGAGATATTTTCATTCTAGAAATACCATAAGGGAGCCACGAGTTCTGGAGTTCTGGTTTTCATGGCATTTTGTCCTCTGGCACACAACTGACTTCTTTTCTGGTTTATATCTGATTCCATCTTTCCATGTCTGAGCTGGTGAAAATGTCTCCAACCCCCTCTATCTTTAGTTGTTTCCAGAGAGAAGGTAGGTGTGGTAATATAAAACATATCCCAAGGTATGTTTTCTAAGGTTCTGTGGTAAGGAGATAAAACATGGTTATTTTCTCAAGAAATTTCATCTCCACAGAAGGAGAGACAACCCTTGAAAACCTCTATTTTCTTGCTTCTTTCCTAAATGAAGGCTACAGTATCATGATTTTAGCTGTGCTTCAACCTTTCATCCTTCAGTGACACCTGTTTAAATTTAGAATTAAGCACTGAGAAGAGCCTAAGTTATGGTTTGCTCTCTTGACTGACATTTAAGAGGCTTTCTCCATAATAGCAGTCCAAGGAAGGCTTTCACCTCAAAGAACAGTTTTATGATCCAGCTTTTGAGCACTTTTAAGCTGAATCCTGGGGCCAGGCTGTAGTCATGGTAGTTTTTTCATTCCTGAGGAATTGCACCTTGCTTGCTGTCACAAGCAGTTCCCTGGGGACCATGAAGCTCCTCCTGACCCTCAGGGGAAGCAAAAGTAACTCCACCTGCTCCATGCTGAGCACTTCTGCCTCCTGCTGCCATTCATAAACACATGATCATTTATCTGGGATTACTGGGGCTTTATATGCACAAGATGTCTTAATTTGATGCCCCATTGCAACACTTGTCACCCAGGGTGATTCCCAATGCTCATACCAAACCACCCAGGTCGTGCTGTTATAAATTTAGAAAAGTATATGAGGATTCATATACTTATTGAGCCCAGTTACTCTCCAAAACTCTCTTGGGGTCTGAGTAAAGAAATAACACAAATTAGAAAGACAGATTGTAAATTTTTATCTCTCAGGCTGTGAAATAATTTTTTAAATCCCCCCCTTTTTTTTTTTAAGGCAATTTCTCTAACTGGCTGTAGGAAGGAATTTCCATCTTGGAGATGTCTAGTTCCTTGCTAAGAATTTTTCCTGTTAACATAGTGAAAATGAACAAGGGGAAAAAAAAAAAAAAAAAAAAAAAAAAGAAGAGGGATTACATATAATATAGTTTTCTCAGTAGAGGCAAAAGCACCAAATGCCTGTAAAAAATGCAGGTAAATAAAGATAAATGGTGGCTTGGGACTCCTCCAAGTGGATGATTCATCATCTGGCTGCTTCTCTGAGATATGTTTGATGCTAACAATATTTATGCAATATACCCAGGCTTGGCCATGGCACCACCTGCCACAAAAGAATAAACACCCTCCTGCTCCACTTGAGATCTCTAAGATGTATTATTACCTGTTGTTACTACACTAAATTGGCAGCAAATGAGTCTTTTCCTATATGATTATACATCAGCCTCAGTAACTTATTTTTGCCGACGTAAAATTCTAGCACTTCCTAATCTTTTAACTGCACCTGTCCTAGGATTGTTTTATTATCCATTCAATGCCTCACATGAAATAAAAGTGATGCCAGGTCACCAGGGAAGGGACCATGAGAAAGAATGAGGACAGTATGAAGTAGTGGCTATGCAATCTGAACTAACATTTTCTCAGTTGTGGCACTGATGAGTCAAGTGTAAACTGCAGATGAAAAAAAAAAATCTGAAAGGTTTTGATCCAACATACTCCACCAGCTGCAAACACACATTTTAGAGTCTTTCTTGACTGACATAAAATCATGTGCAAGGAATGTTCAAGCGATTCATATCATCTTGATCAGACTGAAGAACTAAAATGATGTTTTTATGAATGCAAGTTAGGGTTGGGTACCTGCATCCCTTTTCATGTTGCTGATACATAAGAATGCTCCTCTTGGGTCAGAGCAGAATGTTCAGTATCCGGTTGCTGAGAAATGCCTTTTCACGCATCCTCTGTTAGCGCAGACAAAAGAATTAGAATTAACTTTATCACCAATTTAAGCTTCTGGAGATTCACTTTGTGTTTAAGTGTTGTCATGAAAGATGCCAAACAATGACTATTGCTGCGTAAGGCTGCAGTAGTGGGGAAATTGAGAGGCAGAAAAAGGTTTAAAGACTAAAAGCCAAAGTGTTACAGCAGCCCACAATGCCAGTGCAGGTCTGTAGCAGCAGAGGTGTTGTGTGAAGGATGCACAGATTGCAAGGACACAAACGCTGTGTTTGGGTGAGTCTGAACCTGGCTCCTGGATGAAAAAACGTTTATTTTCCTGGGCTGCTGTGGGACCTGGCTGCACACCTTAGCTCAGCCCCCTCCACCTCAGGTCAGGTACCTCATACCACAGAAAATGGGATGTATCAAACATCACTTTTGGGATCTGCACTCGTGGTTTCCCAGACCACAAAGAGCTCAGAGACCTGCCAAGGAAATCCCCTCTCTTCCACAGCAGAGATAAGCCAGAGCCATCCCAGGAAAGAAAGGGAATATCCAGATCATTATGGCTTTGAGGGAAGCAGAAACAATCCCTTCAGGAGCAGAGCCCTGTTTCAGACATCTTTCATCCCAGCTTGGCTGCTCCTCGCAGCACTCCCAGCCCCACTGGCACTTCTCATTGAACTTGGAGGAAAGATCACACTTTCTGTACAGCACCCTGGGTTCCTGCTGCTTCAAGGAGTATTTTGTAGCTGCTCCCAGACTTCATGCAACACAATTTTTCAGTGCTGCAAAGAATGCAGCTTTTGCTGGCTTAGACATAGGGCACTCAGCCTACAGGAGGTGTGGATGGGAGCAGACCTATTGATTGATATTCTTCAAAATTTGCTCAGAAGGCACCATTTTAATTCCAATTATAGACAGAATTATGTAACTTCATCCCAAATTGTAGCATTTCCTAAAATATTTTATTTTTAACTATTTGATAAAACCCACAAGATAGGACCTCAAGCACTCACTGGTCAAATATGATCATATATTTCATTACTCTATCATCTCTCTCACCAGCTTTCTTATAATCTATCTATAATTTTCACAGCATTTTTTTTTATTTATTTAAACTCATTTGTTCCAAACAAATCTTCTTTTGGGGCTTCTAAATAATCTTTCCCTTAACTTTGGAAAAATATTTTTTAAGCTGCATCATCCAATGTTTCTAAAGTCGCTTTTGGATCAATTTCCTGTCAGTTACCACCTCTTCATTCGGCTGACTGGGGCTCCTGTGGAGGTAATGAGCATCCTTCCACCTCAATTTGTTGGGTGTCAGCACCCTCAAATCAAGCTCCTTTTGAAGAGCTTGGTGACAACTCCTGTCTGTTTCAGCTGGCATCAGCCTCTGAGCCCATTCCAATGCACCAGTGGATGGTCCCTCTGCCATACCTACCTCTTCCCCCTCTGAAAGTGAATAATTTGGTTCAGTGGAGCCTGAAGAGCGGTGTTTGATCACAACAGACACATCTGTGTTTCCATATTAACAATTCAATATTCCCCAGTGCCTCTCTAAGGACATGAGCCGTCCAGCAGGAGCTGGCTGTAAAGTGCAGCCAAGGCACCCCACTGGCATCAGCCAGCAGCCACTGAATTTCATCTGTGTTGGGGCAGACCCCAGGTCCTTCCATGTTTTATCATTAAAACTGTATCAAGTTTCAGGTTTCTTATCCCAAAACAAGCAATTGGGGAAAGCAATCGCTGCTGATTTATCTCCCCCAACCTTGGGAATGAGAACAACATTCCTGCTTTTTCTTAAATCATTAATTTTTGTCCGCAAGATCATTACTGTAACTCTCTGTGTAAAATCTATGACTCTTCCTAGGTATCCCTTAATGTTTCCTGAACCCAGCCTTGATGTGCATTGGACACTTGGGATTCATTACTGGCGTTAATCTGCAGCCATTAAAAATGCAAGGTCGTTTTGAAGATGGGAAAAAAAAAATCAGGCAAGCATCTTTCAAACCTGTACCTACTTCTTTTCACTCCTCATTAAATTTCAATTGGTGAAACCTACTGGTCTCCCTCAGTCTTTTGTCAGGGGGGACTGCAGCACACACAGAACATCTGGTGGTGAGCAGAGGGGCAGCCGCACTGAGCTCTCAGGGGCTCAGAACAAACTGCCCTAATATTGCCCAGCAGCTGCCAGTTCTGGTTAGGAAAGTCAGGCTTGCATTCCTGTGATCTCATTCCTCAGGCTCAGCCTCTCAAGCAGTTTGTGGGATTGCCCAGATGTACTGATTTTGTAAGGGTTTGCCATAGCAATCTGTAAGCAATGCCCTGCGAATGAACTTGGTTGCCCATGTGGTAAATTATAATATCTTTTCCTGGGAGAGCTCTGCTTTTCATCAGGAGAATCTGCCTAATGCAGAATCTCTGGGGGGATAAAGTCTTTGGGGGGAAATTCACCACAGCAACACAAAGCAAGTAACCAGAGATGCTCAGTAAGGGCATCTTTAATGCTAACAAGCCAACATTTGAAAATATCATTCATCACATCTATCAACAAAAACACCAGAACATTTCAGGAATCCCTGATAGTTAAACTGATTACACAGGATTGATTAAATTAACAATCAAAAAAGTGCTAAATTTAATGTCCTAGTTTTAGCATACAGGGTGTATATATCATACAGCATCGTTTTAAGTGCTCTTCCATTTTCCATTTGTAAAGTATTATGTGACCAACCCTTATTTTTGTCATTGTGTTTAATGTTTTGGAGAGATAAAAGCTTCACTACTACTTTACTTACTGTCTCCTAAGGACATGCATCTTTATATGTAGTTTGTGAGGCAGAAAGGCCTCTATACTCAGAGTTGGAGTTGTTGTCTTTAAAAATATTTATGGCATCCTTTTTTTCTTTTAAATTACACCTGTCAGTCAAACACAGCACTCACTGAAGAAGCCTCAATCCCAAATCTGTGCAATTTGGGCTATTTTCTGTATTTCTGCAAAAGAACAGAGATTGCCTATTTTTCCTGCTGAGCAAATGATGATCTTGTATTGATCACATACATTTCCTTTATTTGACTGGGGTTTTTTTGTTTGTTTGTTTGTTTGTTTGTTTGTTTTTAGGTTTTTTGGTTTTGTTTTTTTTTTTTTTTTGTCTTCCAGACATCAGCATGCTTTACAGATGGATATAGGCTGTTATCCATCCATTTCACACTAGAAAAATCTAACTTCCAGTGTCAGGAGTGAGCCAGGTCACCACTGATGCTGACAAAGCCATCTAGTGAGGCCACTGGCAGAGTCTAAGGGACACAGGAGCCATCACAAAAACCCCTCCCCAGGATGTGTCAGAGCTCCCTGAACCCCTCCTTGCAGTATCCCAACCATTTATCCCACAGGAAATTTTTGACAGAGAACTGAGCGAGAAAGGTGATTCTTATCAGTCACTGTGTGCAGTAAACCAGATCTGCATGCACAGGCTTTCAGACTGTGGGCTTTTCAGAAGGCTAAGTTATGCCATCTCACAGATTTCAATATTTACACCACACCTGCAGTTCCTCTCAGTGCTTATCAACCCCCAACTAATCAGCCTTGAGAGCAGCAGAAGCCATGATGTGCACTGTAACTGCCCAGAGAGTTTTCACTTGTGGGTCCACAAGAAGCTGTATCCCACACATATAAACATATGTATATAATACATATTTAATATATATTCCCATATTCCCATATTTGGGAATCTGTATCCCATACCCCACTCTCAGCCCCTGAGCCCTTGCAGAAGTGCCCCAGGCAGCCTGAGATGCTCCTCTGCACTCCCTGGCCCCCTCCCAGTGCTCTGCATGCCCAGTGGGCAGCTGCATGAACAAAGTCCAGGCATTGCCACGACCTTACAATAACAAATTAAAAAAAAAGAAAAAAAAAAAAAAATTAAAAAAAAAAAAAAAATCAAGAGTCAGTGGGAAAGAAATGTGAATGAGGAGCAAGAGTTCAGACATCCTGGTGAGGAGAGATCCCTCAGTAACACAGAAAACAGAGGGTTTGGTCCCTCATGCTGCATTCTGTAAATTGTTGAGTGATTGTTTTATATATTTAAGCTGGTAAATTGCAATTAAATTCTGTTGAAAAGAAGCAAAAAAAAATCTATGACTATTCCTGTTAAGACTGGCAAAAGTCTCCATCAGAACTGTCTTGTAGAAAGAGTTGTGGGAGATGTTATTTGTCTCCCATGCCTGTGTGAAACACCTGTGACAACTACAAAAGCACAAAAGGGGGAGCATGAGACTGGAGATCAAAAGCTGCAGAGGTCACCTTTCCCTCTCTGTGACCCAGCCCTGGCCCAGTCCCACCTTCCAGCATCCTGCCTGGAGGCACATTTGTCACAATACAAACTTATTGGATTTATTATTACAGATTTATTAGTTTTGAGGAAAGGAAAGGACTAACATGATCCCTCAATAACTCAAATGGACAAAGGCAATTGCTGGACTGATCACAGGTTTTGAGACCCAAGTCATCCATCAAACTTGCACCTCCTCCTGCTCTTGTTATCCATCAGCCTTTCCTTTAGCTAGGCTGTCAATAAATTTTGTGGCAGCAGGTCAGAGAGGATGATGCAGTTCTCAGATTCAAAGGGCTTATGAAGCAAAAAAACAAAGGCAAAGGACATCAGGAAAAGTGTAAAACACTTTCTTTGCAACAGCAAATACAACTGCCCACATTTGACACAGATAACAATGCTGGCTTGATCAAATAAACAAGAGATAAATAGATAGACAGACAGAATATATTTATATGGGGGGGATGTATACAGGTGAAAAGAAGGAGATGCATAGAGGTATTAAACAAAAAGGATAATAACCCAACTAGGTCAAACTTAATTAAATAAGTAATTCTGGGTTGTTTTTGTTTTTGTTTTTGTTTTTGTTTTTGTTTTTGTTTTTGTTTTTGTTTTTGTTTTTGTTTTTGTTTTTGTTTTTGTTTTCCTTTCTGCCTACATTTTACACATCACAGTTCTCAGAAACCCTCCAAACATCCACTAGAAACATTGTCTATTTTGGTAATGACTGACTCAATCAAACTTAGGGGAAATGTGAAGATGTGAGTTTCTGGAGGATCCTGGGTAGGGATATGGAAATAAGAGTTAACTCTGATGCAAAATAAAAGTAGAAGAGCCAGTCAAGGAGAGCCAGAGAGGGACCTGCAGTACTAAAATATGTAAGAATCATTCTGAGAGGGAAAGTATTCAGAGAATGTTATGAAATCAGCAAATAGATTCACTGCAGTCTTACTTTATGAATTACAGTAAAAAATCCAGAGCAATTCCTCAGGCAGATGAATACAAATGTATATGAAGCCAAATCAGAATCTGTCCCTTTCCCTGTGACAATACCATCTTCCCCTCAGACTAATGGTGTGCACAGCACAAGCCACCTTCTATAAATGAAAAAAAAAAAAGAAAAGATACTGTGTGTGGTTTCCAAGATTGAACAAGACATTCTATCAACATGCAAAATGAACTAATTCAGCCATTGCAAATGAACAGATTCACAAAGCAAAAGATAAACTTTCCACATCTCATTTAATTTATGCTGTCTCACTGCACTGAGAAAACAGCTTTACCCATTCTCTAATGTATTGAAATGTTAGAAACTTTAATAATCAAAACAAAACCAAATAAACATTATGAACTGCTTGAGAGAATATTTTAAATGAGCAGGAGAATAAAGAAAAGATTTGTAATTCACAAGGGTTTGCAGTTTCTGCACTAGAAATCTCCCTAAGGTTGTATGTGAAAGAAATGAGCATGAACTGGATGCAGTAGGGAACCTATTGCTGGGGACTGGATTTAGGTTTCCACACACATACTCTCTTATTCTAAAAAGAGTTCTAAGGGTATACAAAACCTTTAAAACATGTAATTTAATTACTGGGTTTTGTTACTTATGTTAGATGCAGGTTGAGAGACATTTTTGAGAATGGTTCTATACAGAAAATCGGGGGTTTGAACAATCCACTGGTCTTTTTGAGGTTCAGTTCCCTCTCACACTCCCACTTTCTAGTTTTGTTAAGCAATTTCAGATTAGCTCTTGCCTTCATCCCAAGGTGCATTTCCTCCCAGACTTCACTTGTAATTTTCTTTAATTAAGCAACCATGAGGGAGCTCCCAGCAAAAAGGGGCACGAAATAAAAGAGATTTGTTTTTAAGGGCAAAAAACTTTTTTGCTCCTAAAACCAGATATCTTTTTCAAAATGTGTAAAAATAAAACTCTTCAATCTTCTTTTTTTCCTTCATCTTCAGTAATTTTTCAATTTTCATTCTTAGGATTCATGTAAACCGGGCACCTGCCCCTCATTTTCCCCGCAGTAAGAAATAAACTATGTCATATAATAAACTGGATAAGCAGCAATGAACTGGAATGATGGAAATACCTGCTTTGTCTAGAAAACAGCAGGTTCCTCGTTACTTTGAGAGGTAAATAAGCGCTTAAATACATTTAAGGTACCCAGATCCTAAAGTGAGGAACGGAACCACCCACTCTGTGAGGAGGACTTGCTGAGGCTGGATTCTCAAGTTATTTATCTGTCAGGCCACCTGGTCTGGGACATCTCTTCTCAGGGTTTTAGGCACCCTGGCCTCCCCTGGATGATGTTGAATAGCAATTCTTTCTCACTTCTGTTTCAGCAGGGCTTCAGTTCCAGAGTCCTGGCAAATCAATGGCACTTCACATTTCTAGGTGTATATATTTTCTTCAAATGTCACAGACCATGTGTATTTTCCTTTTACTTGCATTATGAACTGACCTTTTATTGTTCATCTGAAAAATCTTTGGTTCTATATCTTGTTTTCCTCAATTCATTTATTGGTCCATAATGATAGGTGCTGTTCAGTAAAGTACGTGAAAAATTACCACTTTACTCTAATAATGTATTAACAGCATGATGAAAAAGCAGTTTAGAACATACTTTAGCATTTTTCGGTTCTATTTTTATGGAATGGAAAACATTTCAAACAATTTAATGCTGTATTAATTTCTAATTTGCCTCATCTATGTGTAGTTTATCATATAATTCCACGCCAGGACTGAGGATTCCTTCTAAGTCATACCATGCAAATCAACAAAATAAAATTTTAAAAAAAAAAAATCCTAGTATTAAATAATGCTTCATAACCTAGATTTTTATTAGCTTATATAAACTTTAATTAAAGCTAAGTTTAATTAACTTCACTTGGCTTATCTGCCACTGTACAGAGCAATGACTGCTCTGCTGCTTTTGTATTCCTGTTTTATTTTGACATGAAGGAAGGCACAGCAGAGTGTTGAAAGGTGTGGAAATCACACTGGGAACATCCTTGGATGTCAGTGGAGTGGTTTGACATTTACTGTGATGTTTCACAAGGGATTGCACCCTCTGACAGTGACACTCCAGGGAGCAGCACCACTGTATCACTTGGCACGTGCCTGACTTAGCGGGAGCTGAAGGACAGTGGGGGAAAAAAGCAGCAAGAAAAGTGGTGCTGGACCATCAGAAGGTGTTGGGAAAATGCCACAACTGATAGGTTGCAGCACCTCTCAAACCAAGTCCTTTCTTTCACCTTTAACAAGGATCTTGGTGCAGTGCCAGCTGTGCCAGTTCTCCTCACTCACCCACCACGTATCACCTCACACAGCAGAGCCCCCATGCCTGTGGTAAAAAATGCACGAACCCAACAATGTGTTTTGGCTAAAATTGCATGATTCCTCCCTGGGAAAATATTCAATGCTCTTAGACCAACTTTCCCCGAATTTTCACTTCATTTAATAAGAGTTATAACAACTGAGTGTTTTTTTACTGATGGTATAGGGCAATTCTGATGAATATATTCTCTTGGAAACATTTCAAGCAAATCTTTAGTGACCCCAGCTTCAAGATTTGGATGTTGAGAAGGGAGAGATTTACTTGTTTTGTGCATCATATTTATAAATTAAATATTCACAATTTCTGACTACTACATTAAATATTCACAAATTCTACTACTACAGTGTTTCTAGTTCTATCTCACCTTTTTTTGAGGGAGCATAGCAATACCCCGGGTATTCAAGACTTTTGGATGGCTTTCTAAAATCTGACTTCTACAACTGCATAATAATGTTTTCTCTTTCTTTTCTTTACGTGTCCTCTATAATCCCTAATGCTTTACTTGGCCTTCCTGCTGTTGAACTTCGTGCAGTACCCAGAGAACAACCCAGAATGATTCCGTGATCTCTCCCTTGCATAGTAATAGTGCAGTTAGAGCCTACCATGCACAAAAATAGAACAATTTCTCCCCTCTACACATTAATTTGCATTATTGCCGCTGAATTTCGTTGCAGTTTTATTGCCCAGCCATCCAGGACTGCAGGATCCCTCTGTAAGTGTTGGCAGTCAGCTCTGGGCTTGTCAGAACAAAGCAGCTTGGTATCATCAGCTGAGTTGTTTCCTTGGCTTCATTTTCTTGTCTTTTCCCTTTGTTTCTGAACATCTCAAACACATTCCAACACTGTTTTTCCTGGAACAACGAAATTATTATTTCCCACCTTTGCTTCCCATCTTTTATGTAGTCTCTAACTAACTCTTCTGTGACATAAAAGTTCAAGTCAATAAGAGAATTTGGTAAAGGACCTTGCTGGAAAATCCACAACTGACATATGGCAGAGCAGTTCTGTGCACATGCCTTGGCTCGTAGGCCAGAGGGGGTTTCTGCAAAATTCTTGGCACCTCTTTCCCACAGCATCATCCCAAAACATGAGTCTTTCCCTCCCTTTCTTTACTATTTTCACACTGGATGCAGAATTCAGGCTTCCACCCCCCTCCTTAGGGGCTTTTAAAGATTGACATCATTTGCCTCTCTCCTCTCTGCTACTAAGATGTATTTAAACACTCCATACTGCCAGAAATAGTTCATCAGCTTTACACTTCAGATCCTCTGAGAGCTTTAGGGCACAAGCATCTGAGCCCGGCAATTTGTAACTGTAAATTTTATTGATTTGCTTTAAAAACATTTCTGCTGAGGCCTCAGCATGGTCCCATCTCTGCCTTGAACTCTTGTGCAGAGATTCATTGCACCTGTCCACGATGCTCCCTCACACCCCTTCCTCCACTCCCACCCCAGCCCCTCGGGCATCCTGCAGGCTCTCTGTCTCACCAGGATTTGGGAAGATTTCCATCATCAGCTTCTAGGCCTTCAGGAACCCACGTCTTGAAATTTCTTCCAATCCATCTGCTGTGCTTTACATTTCAGCTACCATGTATTTTTTTTTTTTCTCCCGTTCTTCCATATCATTCACATTTTAAAGTAAATCTTTATTACTCCTAATAAGATCTTTTACAATGCTCTTTTACCTGGATGGCTGGGTTGTTTTTTTTTTCCCTTTTAACAAGGTGTTTATTCCAGGCCTCTATTAGAACATTTTAAACAAGCCTTATTGCCTGTAAGCTGCTCCTTGAACTGTTTTTCTGAGTTTAATGCCATATTGTTTGGTGTGTGTCTTCCACCTTGAGGATGTTGCATAGAAATGTTGTGTGTTCACTGATACAGATGGGGTCTTCTACAGATAAATCACATGCCAGGGTCAACAAACTACTCACAACTAAACCACCCCCTGATTTTCCTGCTCCAGCTTCTGAGAAAGAGTTATTAGCATCTCTAAATATGTCACCCCTTCACCAAGTTCTCCATGGCATAGGAACAGGAAGTATCTCCTGCCCTCAGGAGCGTATTCTCTGGACATCTCTAGATTCCAATCTTACCTTTTAAACAGCTCCAAGTTATTTGAATTCAAGTCTGCTTACTTGGTAAATGAGAGTAGGATAACTAAGGGGCACAAGGAAAAGGACAGAATAATGGCTCTTCCTACATCAAACCTTGACAATCCACGATGCTTCCTGAGGTGTCAGCGCTCTCAAAGACTTACTCAGCAAAGAAAATCCTCAGGGATGCCAAAAGCTGATACAAAGATCATTCAAATGAGAGTGGGGGGAATTTGCCCCAATTTTCTCTGTCATTTTCCTTTTTAAAATAAATACTGGATTTTACTGCACCTTACCAATCTGTAGTTACACATCCCTGTTGTACATACGACCTCACATCCCTGTAAACACCTCTCAATACAAACCTAAGTCATTAAAGTTATAGGCTGATATTGACTGACATGCAAACTAGGATGTCTTCAAGGATCTCAAAACTCTCCTATTACAGACAGGACAAATCCTGTTACTGCCCTCCCTCCACCACCTCTCTGAGGACTGCTCTCCTACTCAGCAGGACACAAAATCCTCTGGAGATTCCCAGCACGGCTGAAAATTGCTGTCATCCCACTGATAATCTGGCAGATTATTATACTTTATTATTATTATTATACTTTGCTTTTCTGAACTGGCCAGTGTCATGAGAAGATCTTACNTCTGGCAGATTATTATACTTTATTTTTATTATACTTTGCTTTGAGAAGATCTTAACCCAAGTCCCTGTGGGTCCAGGAAATCAGTGCAGCCAATCCTCTGAAGCTGAGCAGAATTTGGGACAAGGTGGCCATAATTCTCAGGGAACTTGGCTCATGGCATCAGCTCCTGGGAGGACTAGACATGAATAAAGCAGGAAGATGCACATTTTGAATGCCCATCAAATAAGGGAGCATCAGTTTTTCTCATTGGTTTTCATCAGGATTAAGAGCTCAAAATAATATTCAAGTACGTTTCCTGAAAGTAAAGATTTGGCAGAAAACAGAGCTGTCAACAGCAGGAGAAAAAAACGTGCTCATCAAGAGATGCTTCCTAAAGAGAGAGCAGGGATGTCACTGAGAGAAGCTTAGGGATGGATGAGTCCTGAAAACCATCCTTCATTTTTTAAACCACTGATTGCAGCTGTCAGAGACCTTCAGTCTCTTGGAGAGGCAGCGTTTCAATCTCCTTTACAGGCAGAAGTGTCTCTATAAACACCAGGAAAAGGGGTTTGCTTGCATTTGGAGGTGAAACACTGGTGGATTCATTTACCCAACGAATCCAGAAAACCTTTTCCTAATCATTCTGAAGAAATGTCCTCAGACATGCATAACCTGCAGAGTGGATTGATTTAAACAGCCCACGTGATTTATCATTGCAGATACCAGAGGTCATTTCTATCCACGGGTGATGAGTGCAGGAGCAGGTTTTCCCCCAGAATAGGCATTTTCACCCCTGATTATTCTTTCTGGTAACCTCCCATTTGTGGGAACTGACAAATACAGTCTCTCAAAAAAACCTCAGAGGTACTGGGGAGGATGGAGATGGAAAATCAAAGCAGTCACACAGAAGTTTTTCCATCAGGGTGGCAAAGGACCTGACTCCTCAATAGTCCAGGAGGAGGGAAGTGTGGGCAACAGCAGGAGGGAGGGAAGTGACACAGCTCTCTTTTGTTTTTCATTGAGTCTATTGTAAAATTTCAAAACCATCTTAAAACTAAGAGGAATGCAACTGGCAACAACCACAACACACATGGGATGAGAAAAGGCAGCCACTGAAAGGAAAACATGGAGTAAGGTGCAGCAAGTTTTTTTCTGGGCCACTTAATTGCCGTGATATTGTTTATTCCTCCTTCTCTCCTGTTAAACATTTATTGTTCCACACAGCACCCAACCTTGTCTTTAGTGAGGATGAAATCATCTCCTGACCAGGAGAAGCCCATGTTCAGTTTCCCTCCCACACTCCAGTCTCACCAGGCACCCAGGAGATGCTCAGCTGGGAGTAAAATGTTCCTCCTGCCTTTTATTCCCACCTTCTGATAAAAATAGGATGCAATCCACAATGGTAGTATACTCCAATTCTGCCAAAATAAATGCTCTGAGAATCAATACAAATAATTATTTAACCATATGTATGATGTGGGTGGTTTATTTTTCTTGTTCCCTTTGCCCTTATCCTCACAAAAACTCGGCTGGTACAGCAAAAACAGGCAACATGCCAACACATTGAAGTGTTTAAGGTAAACACATCACTCCTCTTCTGTGCATTTTCACATCACTGTGTGCCTGTTCCTCTGCTGCACACATGGGGAACCAGAAGCCCCAGCAGTAAGGCTGTGTTCTTATTATGCCATGACATAAAAGATGAAAAGTAAATGTGTGATACATTTTGAAATTTATGATGTAAACTTAGCTCGGGGGAACAGTTATCTTTGCAATTTCACTGGACACAGTGCTTGGTCTCTCAGGTTGGATGAGCTGTGCTTCACCACGGTTAGGAATGGGTTAGGGAGACTGTGAACAAGTCAGACTAAATTGGCTGAAACATTAGTAACCCTTATCACTCCTCCTTAGGGGTTGTTTACAAATGGGTGAGCAAGACTTGGAGTCCCACATTTAATACTTTTATTCTGGCAGGAGGAGCATGCACATAGCACACAGCAACAGACCTCCCTCTTACAGGAGAGACGTTGGAAGCCAGGTTGGAAGCTACTGCCTCACATAAGGCACCTGCAGTAGAGGATAATACTGTGTCTATCACTGCCCAAAATCTCTGCCAGGGTTTGCATTGGCTTCACTCGCGCACAGATCACAAACCTAGAAACCTCTTGAACCCATTCAGGTGATGAGAAAAGAACTTTTTTAGAATTAGCAAATTAGCAAAGGCAATAGGCAATTTTCTCCTCTCAAAGGAAATTAAGAACTCTTTAGTGGCATTTTCCCAGTATTTTGTAATCAGACCAACGCGGTTCCTTCTGTGTTGTCACTGTAGAATTTGCACCAGACCAGGGCAGGGATGTCAGGACAAGAGAGCAGGAGAAGTCTGATCCAAACCCACTGAAGGCAACTGCAAAGGTACCTGCTGATTTCATGGGCTTTGACTGCAGCCCTTGGAGCATCACTCACGCTGCTGCAAGAGCCCCTAGAAGGCCACATACCTCAAACACTGCAGGATTCCCGCTCGCTGAAATCCACTGCAGAGCTGGTGGTGGGGGCAGGAAGGCTGAGGAGGGAGGATGGGGAGGGAGTCAGGGGACAATTCCCACACTCCCACCATCAACTGCTCCAAATTGAACCCTAAATGCTGAGTGAGAGACTTGGAGAGGAAACCTACATGTAGAACACAGAGGAATCCACCTGCAAAGATGTCGAGACAATCAACTAGGCAGGATAATGCTTTGCTTGTTTTAAGAGCAATTATACTGAAAAAAAATTAGCCTTAATGGTTTATGCATTTTTTTTTTAAACTAATTGCTATAGAAACAAATTAAGTACCCAAATTATCTCCTTCCTGAGCTATCCATCAAAAGCCTTTGTGGTGTGTATCTCTCGCATTTTAACAGGCTAAGGAGCTCATGGCTGAGCCCTCTCTGCTTCTGAAGGACAAACAGGTTGTATGTACAGGGAGGGAGAAGGAAGAGAACAGGTAAATTCTCTGGGTATTTTCCTTTGGGCACAGTAGTTCATCATAAAAGTAGGGGTTTTAACATTTATGATCTCCAGCAGAATTTTAGTTTCCCATTGTAGGCATTTTGAGATGTGCAATAAAGTGTTACTGCATTCACCTGGAGAGAGTCAGAAGTTTGGTTCAGGAGTGTTCTTCTGAAAAACTTCATGCAAATGCTTTCACTCATAAAGATGGATGGTCCTGCTGCTGTGTCTGAAAAGGTGTGTGATGCATGCTAAGGAACAACACGAATGTCAAGTAACAGAATAATTAAAATACAGAAGGAAACACAGGAGGTGAGCGGGATAAACTAAATTTGTTTTATCTTATAGTATACAATTACATCTAATATAACCTTCCTATCTCTACTAAACCCTTAGGTCTGGGACTTGCACAGATTTTCCACAAAGCAGCAACTGTCTAAAACCTCCTTCCCTTTTTTCCTCATCCCTGTTAATCTATTCTGTATCTGTGGTCCCTGCATCACCTGTAGACACATTTCGGCATCACCCAGTGGAGTTTATAATTCTCTGCAGCTCTTGAAATGGTCAGACGTGCCAGTTCATACATTACATTGTACAGCTGGAGACACTTAAATGAGACTGACAATCTGAATAATCAATTTACTTGGACAATCCCATATCCCCCCTCCACAAGCTGGATGTGTTCTTTCACTTCCATGACATTATTGTAATTGCTTGAGCCACTTTTGGTGGGGTATTTTTTCCAACCTTAATTACCTTGTCATTTATTATTAGGCATTTTAATATGGCCATTAAATGTCACACATAGCTTTCAGTTTCTTTCTCTCTGTCTGGTTCACAATCCTGCAATTTAGAAAGGTCCAGCCATATGCATATTTTTATACTTTGACATGTTTTAAACTTTGCTCAATGCCAGGTTTATTACAGCATTAAACTGATGAACTTGCTCTAATAATCAATGTATAAATAATCAATTTAATGCTGTAATAAAGGACACATAAAGCAGCCAGCTCTCTGTTGAGTGTGCTGAGGTGCAGTGACATTTGGTGGTCATGCATGGCAACGTTTGTACAAGCTTCATTTAGAGAAGGTGGCAGGTTAATTGGGACAGAACACAAATGCAGTACAGCATCCATAATAAGCAGCCAGTGCCAGTGATATAAAAAGGGAAAAAGAACAAGAAAAGTGCTTCCACTCCTTCCAGACACACCCTCTCAAAGTAACATTCAGAATGCACAGGCATCTTGAATTAGCAGCAGTATGTTTTTATACATTTATCATAAAACACACAAAGATCTCTGCACGCATCAAGCTGTTTTTCTTCATCTACAAAACAAAAATAATGTTTGTAGCTCCAGAGTCCCATTGCAGTTGCTGGAAGAAGTGCAGATATGGCTTCCTTGTATTCAATCCTTGCTTCCAGAAACTGATGGAAACCAGAACCAGCATTGGAGGGACAACACTAACGAAGTGTGTGTAACACAGTGTTCCTTGGTTTGCTGTTTACACATCCTCACATACATCCCCTCACCCCAAACCTGTCACTGAGAAAAACCCAAATCATGATTTGATGAAGAACTGAAGGCTTCTATGGCAACAACACCAATATTTATCTGTACAAATTAGAAGCTTCAGCTAGGATGTTAGAAAAGGGCTCTTAAATCTTTCAGATTGATCAACAGCCGTATTTTATGCTGCAATTTGTGCCATCAGTATTTCTGAGATGTGCTCTCTTCCCTTCCCAGGGTGCCACACCAGGACAGTTACAGAGGAACCAAGGCTGATTTGCTGAGAAACAGTAATGGACAGTCAAAGTTTTCCCTGGAGATGGATTAAACTGTAAAAGAGACTGCTTTGAAAAAAAGCGGGTGCTTATTACTGAATCAATTTTTTACATGCTCAGGTTGACTGCATTATCTTTTTTTTCATCAAAACCATAATCCTAAACTGAACTACCAGAAGAGGTATGGTGTGCTTTTTATTTTCTCTCTTGAAAGAAGAGGGGAAAATAAGGGGCAAGACATGGCAGATACCCTTCATCCATCACCTCAGGAGAGGTGAGGAGTGGCTCATCCTCTCCAGGACCAAGCAGCTGACACAGACAGGTCCTTCCCTGCAGGACCTGAGGACTCTTTGTCCACTTCAGCTGGAAAAACCTCATGCAGGGCATAGGCAACAACTCTGCCTGCAGGTAAACAGCTCCTGGGGAATTTTGAATACCAGAGTTCTCTCCTCTTCCCTCTGGACATTGTCCCTGCATACAAGATTTGCTCCAGCTCTGGCTGTGCCCAGATGATTATTCCATAGTTCCAAATGCTTAATTAGTGTAATAATCAGGAGGGAGGAGGTATCACTGCTGTACAGTAACTTCTTTTCATGTGAGGAAATTCCTCCTTGCACATGAACAAGATTTTGGGCAGAGCAGCCAGAAGTGTTTCTTTGGGAACATGGAGAGCCCAGCTGTACCAGTGTGCACACAGAACGTGTGATAGGAAAACAATCCCCAAGTTAAAATGTACAACCAGTTTGATGTTTAAATATGTGGTGAGCCTTAAGACTCAGAGAAAGAACATAATTATTGATAATAAAATAGTATTAAGGGTGAGGAAAAAACCATAATTAATCCATGGTTAGATAAACAGTAGCTCTACCTGCAGCTGGTTTACAACGCTGGTCCCGTGTAGTTTTCACTGAAGTTTCTTTCCTTGCTGAGCACGAAGTACATGAAGGACTGGAGGAGTTGCCTTCTCCCACAGCCAAGCACCACCACCCACTTCCCAAACACTTCAGGGTCATGAACACATCTCAAAGGGCCCCTTTGGGAAACTTTCTGCCTTGGAAGAGCAGGATTTTACCACCCACTTTTTTCCAGAACAACTCTGCAGGGGCAACAAGATGAGATGTGAGAACCATCTTCTTCCAGCCTCAAATATCACCCCAAACACTCACCTGGACAGGTTCCCTGTTCCCCAAGAAGGGGAAGCAGAGGAGAAGTTTCTCTTTTTGACTACACAGCCCCCTTTCCCTCTCCCCCTTCCCAAGGAGGCTTTTGGGCCACTGCTGCCAACACTCCCCCCACCATGGCTGCTTTTAAACTTTTCCCTGGTGCCATGGGAAGGCAAGGCAAACATTAAGGGAGCACTGACATATTGTTCTTGTCAGTGAACCACACAGCACCAGATGAGTCTGGCCTCTAAGGTTTGGTCTCTGCTATAGTGAATGAATGCTCATTAGCACACCAAAGAAACTGGACCTCCTCATCAGATCATAGCAAGACAGAAAGTCTTGTCCTAATGCTGTTTATGAATCACATTTCAACTTCTTCACTGGGTATAAACAGCACCTTGCTTTATTTTCCCACTGTGCTGAGACCTCTTCTTGAAGCCCTGTACTCCTCAAAGTCAGATGAACCCCTGCTCTTTCAATTTTTTATTGCTGAGCTCCTAGCTTATACTCTGGGCTTTGATTTTTTTTTTTTTTAAATATATATATAAGAAAATGACTGATAAAGATGCAGGCCCCCGTTGGAAAAATCTGCCAGCAACTTTGCTTCCAGCCTCATCTTAGAAAGAAGTTCTTGAACAAACAAAATTTAGGATAAAACAAAGCTACAAAATTTGATATGCTCTCTTGCAGTGCTCCCTTTCAAGCCTAAAAGTTCTGCCTAAATCAGTTTTCCATGCTGCCTTTTCTTTTGTCTTGCTTAATTCTGATTGTACTGGAAAATTACTGTATTTGTTCCTTCATGTTCCTCACCTTCCCAGATATGCACACTTTTTTGTATTATCTTCCATATTTTTCATATGCTATTCTACAAGCTCTCCTTCAAATATTTCAGTGGTATTGAGATTATAGAGTGGTATTTCCATAAGCAATTCCTACAAAAAAAGATAAGCTCCCCTGTCCAAGCTCAGTGCAATTTCCACTGCAATTAAAAAACCTGTGTGCCCAATAGATTTAGTGTCTACTACAACCCAAAAAGGAAGAACAGTTAACCTGGCAATGTAAATACCTTTAAATGTAACAATCTGCACTCTTGAAAAATGAAATACTTTACTGTAACTTCCTGTTTCAAATGTGAAATTATATTCAACATAATTCTTATCTTATAATGACTATCTGAAATGTGGGATATAAATTAAACACAGGACTGAAAATCCGTAAGAAACCAGGTAATTCATCATTCCTTTGTGGAAATAACAGAATGATCTGGCTTTCCTGCCTTAGTTGAAAGTTTATTGAATCGAGCACTGGCTACACTTAGTCTCTAAGGTTACCACTGCACCACTTTATTCTGGAGAGACACCTCTGTACAGAGCAACACATTGCAATGAAGTGTCCCTGTGCTTGTCTTCCCAGAACACTTTTCTTTCTTAACCCTCTCTTAATGGTGCTGAAAACCTTCTTAAGGCTGGACTCTACACACTCTTTTATCTGTCAAATGTACGTGCCAGGAAGAGGCTGAGTGGTGGAACAAAGCAGAGCCCTTCCTCAGGCACGCGCTGCTCTCCATTAGGATTTTGGAGGCATCATTTTATTAGAAGAGCTTTTCTGCAGCATTACCAGAAACAAAATATTCTGTCCACGCATTATATGCCCTTTCCTTATTTTTTTTTTCCCCCCCCACAGTGAAGCTGGAGCATTGACAGAGCCTGCTGGAGCTGTAATTGCTGCCAGCTGCTGTGTCAGCTGGGTGTGTGGAGCTGGTCACCAAGTGCCCTGGCCAAGGTCCCACCCTCACCTCAGACAAACTGCAGAACAGCATCCGTCACTTTTAAACAATATTCTTCTTATTCCCAAGGCAACAATTTCACACCTTTTCCTACCTGCTCTTTGATGGACTAAACCCTTGGATTATGACCCCCCTCCACAGAGAGCTGTGAAGGTTCTGCAGTGCCTGGGAGATGGGAACACCTGCCTGAGCAGGTACCTGCTCCCCACAGGAGCCTTGGGACATCAACATCTAAATTCCCACAAAAGCACCCCTGAGAGCTGCACTTTCAGCTCACTCAGGACATAAAATACATTACAGCAGAAAAAAATTTCCTCAGGGAAATTATATTCTCTGTGACGGTTTTATCAATCAAAACCTTTTTTTTCCTCCCTCGGCCCCCCCTTTGGTCATGAAATCTAAATAAGGGCTGTTACCACTTTATGAGATATTTAATATAAAAGAATAGTGTGTATATATATATACATATATATACATATATATACATATATATACATATATATACATATATATACATATATATATATAATTTGTGTCCTCATAGATTACAGGCATTATTAAATCAATTTTGTTGTTGTTAAGTTCCACTTAGGTAAAACAGGATATTGGATTTCTAAACTAATTATACAGGAAAGAGGTCTAGTCCTGAGTTTAATGGAAACTTTGGACTGCATACACCCAGGTGGTTTAATTTCCTTAATTCTATCCAAATAGACAATCTAACAACACTGTCATCTGCAGACATTGGAAAACAAATACTTTACTCACCACTGCACATTAGGTGCTACATTTGTGAGATGTCTGTAGTTTTACCCTCCCAATGAGAGAATCACTAACACTTGTCATGCACCTACCTCCTTGAAGCCGGGCTCCTTCTCCACTTTCATGTCTGAAATTCAACAGAGAGAAGTTTAACTAAATTCTTTCTTTCCTTTTCAAATCTCCAGGCGCCTGGGAAGTTGTGACTCTCCTTGGCCACATCCCAGGAGCTCCCCATTCTCTTGTAGCACTCTTGAAATCATCCAGAGGATAAAGAGAAGGAATCCTAACGCCACTGAAGAAGTGCAGAAGATGCATCAGTAATCAATACCAGTGAGGTTCTTCCTTCCCTCGAGGCAATTGACTTGCCAGGATGAGTTACTTGCAGTAAAAATAAAACACCAGGACCACTGCACCTTGCCTGTGTACTTTTAAACTGTACAGAAGAAAGTGGCATTCAGGATCTCTGGGTCGTCTTCCTCTCGCTTGTTTCTTCAGTAAATCTAATAAACCTGCAAGGAGGGATACGAGGTCACACCTCTTGTATCCTCTGCGTTTTATTAAAGGAGCCAACACTCAGTATCCAAGTTTCCAAGGAGAATCTTTGGCTTCAGATCAAAAAAAAAAAGCTCTTCTGTCTTAAAAGGTGTGATTTCCCAACTAAATGAACCTAACTGACTCCATACTCAAAGTGCCAGAGCTGAGAGAACAATCATCTTCACTTTCAGCCACAAAGAGAGATCTACATATGCCAAAAGCTGAGCAACAAGGAGCAGTTGGTTACAGCAAATCACAGCAGACACTGATAGAACCAGGTCATAAATAATTCCATCCTTGCTGCCAAAAGATTAAATAAATTAATTTTAGAAAAATAATCAGCCTTGCTTTGTACTCAACAATCTGGGGAAAGTATTCCAA
This sequence comes from Sinosuthora webbiana, assembly GCA_013397395.1. NCBI lineage: Eukaryota > Metazoa > Chordata > Aves > Passeriformes > Sylviidae > Sinosuthora > Sinosuthora webbiana. The sequence continues at coordinate 231,617 of VXBN01007260.1, read as the reverse complement.
TTGACATGCAGTTATGCCTGGTTGTGTAAGATAATTGAAATTTCAGTATGACCTACAGGTTTCATATATTTTGCAAGTTGTAGTAGCAGAAAAAGGAGAGAGGAAATCAAAAAGATAAGCTCTAGCAGGCAGTAATGCTGATTCCCCATCTTTCCATAAATTAATAGGTCTCCTCTAGTAAGTCATACTAAAATGTCATAATGGTGCTTAGCAACAGATAAGCCACAAAAAGTGTACACTTGTGCTATTTTTGCTCACTACTGTAGATCACTTAGAGTAATTAATGATTGCCATTAGTTATGATGTAGAATCTGATTGATAACACTGTTTAGTTGTGCTATTAAGTGGAAGGATTATTACAACAGGTCAGCACAAGTAAAGGGACATCCTACAGCAAATTCTTCAGTCTAACCTGCAGAGCCTGCATCTGGCAAACATTTTTGCAATATCTGAATTCAACTCATGCATAAAAATATCAGTAAAAGCAATTAATTTGTGTCTGATGCTCACCCTTGTGTACACAATAACCGAAAAATACCTGTATTTGTAGAACAGTGTGAGAATCATGAAAACATTAAAAGCATAGCACATTTCCACCCAGATTTCAGATAACATGTTTTTTGAACATACCAGTCTTGCCAAAGGCACTCCTACAGAAGGGCATGTCCTAGGACACATTCAAAGTCTGGAAAACTGGAGGTGGGATGTTGGGGTAGAATGAATAGGGAATGGGGGCCTGAAACAGAGCTACAGGCAAAGGAGGAAAGAAGGTGCGGGATCCAAAGATCTGGGATAACCCATTTCCTGAGCACTTGCTCCTGCTGAGACACAAGCCTTGCTGGCTTCCTTTTGCAGGTAACTAAACACAAGGAAATGTGACACACAGCAAATACGAGCATGGAGTGGCTGCTTTGCAGAGAAACACCAACACATTTTGGGAGAATTGGCCTTTTCCTGTGTCCTCCACACACCAAGTCCATGCTCAGCATGCACCCGCAGTTGGTGTTTCCTTCATGTGCATTTGGCTCAAATTGGGAAAAAAAAAAAACACCTCACTGAACTCAGCTGGAAGATTTTAGGACCTCATTTAGCATGTCTGGTTAGGAGAAGCAGCAGTGTTGTCAGGTGAGCGTTTATTAAGTCACGGTGTAATTTATAAAATCACAAAGCAGCAGTCCCAGCCAACAGAAGACCTGAAAACGCCGCTCCTCCATAGAAAACAGGATTTGCAAAACTTTGTTTGAATTCTGCTCTTACTTTTTTTGTTGTTGCTCTGTGTGATCTTACTGTAGTGCACATCACAGCCCCCATAAATCATACCCTGACTGCGCTATACATATGTACTCCATATGTCCTGTAAACTCCACAAAGCAAAGCCACACTTTGTGGTGACACTGGGACCGAAACAAGATATCGTTGCACATTAAAATTGTATTAAACTAATTGAAAAATAGTTGAACATTGCTAACAAAACAAGAGAATTACTAAACATTAAAAGACAAGAGACTTTTCAGTGTTCCATAAAACCACGCCTTTCAGACAAATTAATTATTTGCATCATAAAAAAAATCCTAACAGTGAAAGAAAATATTCCAGAAGGAATTGATGAGTAAAAAAGCTCCAGGTGATTTTTCATTACATTAAAAACAATTCCCATTCTCATAAAATATGCAGAACTTTACATCTTAAATAGCATATTTACCTTCAAAAATTACTTTCTTTTTAGTCTTGCAAGAAATTAAACCTTAATTAGATAGGAAAGTATTTGGAATATATCCAGAAATAAAAAAACTACAGCTATTCCCCTATAAGTGGCACAGCATCTGTCAGGAGTTTTCACGCATACCTTCAGAAAGATATCTCAGATTAAACCAACACTGTACTTGCTCTCCGTGATCAGAGTTAATATGCTGCAGACCCAAACTGGCTGCCCTGTTTATTTCAAAGTTTCAATTTCTATTGCTGCACTTCACCCTGGCAAATAAACGGATGCAGGAGGGGCTCGCCCTCCAAATAAATAATAAAATCTAACCTGTCAGATCTTCCTTTGCCTCGAATGAAAAAACATTTCATTCCTCTGTGATGCTGTTGAAGCTTAATCTTGTTGCAAGAGACTGAATGAGCAGCCTTGGAATAAGAACTAACGGTGTGCTCGAGCTACATCACCACCTTGATGCACATCAGAATTACATCTGAGACCAGACGGCAGGAAAGGAAGATGCACTATACAAAATATGTCTTCATTTGGGGAGTAAAGTATTACTCAGTGGCATTTTACATTGTTAACAAACTTTCTTTATCTGAAACTATAATTTAATATTTATGTACCTAATTTACATGTGACAAAGTAGCGTATTCTAAAATTAGAGTGTAACCAGCAAACTATTAACTACTATAAACAATACCAAAAACACAACTCAAACATATTTTAAGGAAACAATACTGGGGGACTGGGGGATGGTTTCAATTGCAGACATTGTTTTAAATACAGCTGTCAATTACATCTTGAAAAAATTTCTTCCAGCTCAGAAAGATTTTCTGCTTAGGGATTCCTGGGTACATACATAAAGACCAAGAGCACACCACCAAAAAGTCCCCTATTGGTTACTAGTAGGTACAGTAATAATTGTAAATGCTGAAATTGTGTGGGGGAAATAATTTTCAATACCCATGTCATATGATGCACTAGACAATATCCCCTTTGAGCAGAAACTAGAGAAAATATCGTGCCCTTTATTATCTCAGTGGTTTCTTACGTGTAATAGACAGCAGAAGAATTGCACTTATTGTAACATTACAGTGTTAGATTGCAGTTCACCTTTTAGAATATTAGTGGCCGTAATACTTATGATAGGTTGTGCCTTATGCAAAGATGGCTAAAGATGTGCATTTAAATTAAAAATAAAATAAAATGAAATAAACAAGCAACCACTTACAGAACCAACAGTGAGGCTTAACATAACAAACATGCACTAACCCTACACTTATGCAAAACTAAGTTCTTCCAGGAAACTGTAACCAACTGTTGACCTTCCACAAAGGTAAAGGTTTTGTCCCTCGGTAATATGTTTGGACTTTGTAGTTGAATTCCAGTTTATTAGCTCATTGTCTGTAAATGTGCTGTTCCACTGTGGTATCCTTTAGCTGCCCTTGAGCTTCTGCAGAATCTGCAATCTTACAGTCACTTTTATTTAAGGTTTTATTGAGCCGCAGAGTAAGTCCCCTTCAGCACTACACAAATAGGCTTCCTTATTCATCCTCTTCAGGTTCCTGTGGTAAAATTGGTGTCTCCTCCTTTAAACAAGCACTAAAAAACCCAAGGATTGTGCTGTAAAGGTGATATTTGCTTTTCTCGGAAGCAATGTTGTGACCTTCATCCGGGTAGATCTGGCAGAGGAGAAAGGAATAAAAGTAAATAGTTTTTAAAGGCTTTTCAAATATTTAGGGCTCTAATTTTCTTTCTCTGATCTTCAACATGCTTTAGATGACAACAGGATGATAGCACTAGTATTTATGGCATCAAGGAAAGCCAACAAAACCCCAAGTAAGACTCATTCTCTTGGAATTTGAACTTACAAAAAACAACCACCGCAATGGGATCTGCAGAAGTGAAAAAATTTATATTCTCAGCCATTGTGCTTACAACAGTTTACTTTAGTGGCATTTTCAATAGTGCCTAGACATCCAAATCCCATTAACACCCATGAGGATTAATTACCTCATGCTTTTAGGGACCTATCAATATTTCAACTTCTAAGTGTTTGGCAAAAACCCTATTTATTCATATCTTAACTATCTTCCTATCTGGTCTAAAGCCCATCTTCTCTCGCTCCTAGGGTGGATGTGAGCATTTTTATCTCTTAAAATAAACACCACTGAGACTTTCTCCCAAGTGAGGCTGAGCAAACATTTGCAGGCAGCATGAAGAAATCCAGACCAGAACACAAGAGACCTGAGGAGGCCTGAGGCACAAAAAGCTTCAGCTCTTCAAACCCAGGTCATCACAAGGTTGTGTGAGAACAGCTCAACAGGGCTCTTCTGGGAGAACTCTGTCCTTCCTGCTTCTTCCCCTCTCCACAGGCCTCCACATGACGTCAGCTGCAACCACAGGGGCAGCAGGGACAGGTTCTACATTTAAAATCCTTTTTTCTCCCTCAAGTGGCACCAGCCCCCTTTTGCCTCCTCCTCCCTGACACAAGCTCACACTCAGACCACAGGATCATCCTAAGCCCAGCAAGGTCAAGGTTTGCAATGGCCAACAAGCATCAGGAGTATTTGGAGATACTGATTCAATGAAAACCCTCTGCCAGCAGCACCCATGTGCTCCGGGCGGGTCCTTGACAGAGGCTCTGTGGTGCTCTTTCAATTAATTTAAATGTTGAAAATAAGGGGAAATCACTCTCATGGGACCAAACACCCTTTTAGGCAAAAAGGGACCCTAAGTAGTGACATCTCCATGTTACAAGGCGTGCCTATGGATTCCAGAGTACTCTGGATAGCACTATAGGATAAACAGCCGGTAAAAAGGACAAGAGAGAGTAGAAAGAGCCCAGGACAACAACAACATGATACAGGTCCTGATATCCGTATTAATGGTGAGAAAAATGGGATTAAACAGAGTTCTAACTGCAAATTGAGGTAATACCACTGTGTTGTGGTAGGGAGGGCCCTTTGCAGTGAAGAAACAGCAACAGGAGGTTAAATGCTGAACTATGTTTATAGGGAAAGTCACAGGTGCACATACCTGCATAGTGTAATTAGCCCCAGCTTTTATTAGACGCTTAATTAGTTCTGCTGAATGCTGGAAGTGAACTTTAGCTGAAAGAAAACATTTGATATTATTAGAAACAGCTACCTTTATATGGAATACCTATCTGTTACACAGCTTTGGCTGAAAACATTTCCAGGCTCTGTAATTACTGGATCTGAAGCTGACTATCTCTAAGGCCAGCCCCACCAGCAGCAGGGTGCTACAGCAAAGGTTTTGGAGAAGGAGCTAGAAGCCCCAGGGGAAGCCACCATCCTTTGCAGACACTCAATGAGGAATCATCTGTTTACCTTGATTTACACACCCTGTGATAGCTTAGAGATGTGTAAAACCATTCTGTTTGCACATTGTGGCATTTTCTAACTTGCTTGAAAGAAAGCACACTGGATTTTCTATTACACAAGGTCGTTACACCCCACTCTTCTTTAGGTAATGGATTTTCTGGAATCTGTAACCTGACCTTTGTGTGGTAAAAGCACTATGACCACACCCTAACCCTGCAGAGTTTACGCTGCAAGTGGGCTGGGCAGTGATATTGAGCCTGTGATATTGAGCAGGGGCAGCAGACCATCAGACTCCCAGGCCAGAGCACCCTGCACTGCTCAGAGATCTATCAAAGCCCCAATTCCCTCCAGCACTTGGTTCAGAGGGGCAGAAATTGCTGCTGCCTATTGCAATCAGAAAATCCTGAGCCCCTCAGACCTGCTCAGTCACCCAGGATATTTTCATCCCTCCCCCCTGTGCTCTGGGGAGAAGCACTGGACAGGGTTTGCACCCCTCTGGTTGCACTTTGGATCTGTAACCCAGGTTTGGAAAGCCAGGGGTGACAGTCTGGCATTGTGCCAGCTGTGCCTGGGCACTGCCACCTCAACCCGTGCCAATGAGAGGCACTTATCCCTTCAGACTGAGTAACAAACCTGGTATTATCCCACATCCACCAGAAAATACCGGGAAAGAAGTAGGCATGTCAGCCTGTACAGAGCAGCTGTTTGCACCACTGCAATTTGTGCCTGCATCAAAGCTCATTCTTTAGACATCAGTTAGGAAAGTTCAGAAGAATGCACTGCAGTGAAATCTGCAATTACAAATTATCTCAATTGATGCATCTTATGATTCCATCTGAAGTGCTAGAACTTACCCTGTATTACTCATTCCCTTCTTAATCTACTGCTGAAAGTATTGGTGCTATTAAAAGGTTCTGTGTAGCTTCAGCTTCAGAAGGTTTGGCTGTACCTTGTAATTAATTAGATGAAAAGATTAACTTCCCATTTGGTGACGTACTTCACCAGCTGTACTGGTAATTCTGCAGAATTTGTATGAATTTAAAGCAACATTAAAAATGTATGTTGTTCCATTAATAATTCACGTAATATCTTTCACTAGCAACACAGCGGCCCACAAGACTTAAACTAAAATGTACAGCACCTAAAAGGTGCAAATCCTCAGCAGAGAAAAGCATCACCGGTTCAGAGTTAGAAGTGACAGTTGAAACAAAAGAAAAAAATCCTACAAGAGGGAAAATGAAACTGCAAATGTACTTGCTCGGTGAGTGCCTCATCTGCCCTTGAACACCTGCCTATTAGAAGCTCTGGCTCCAAATCAGCTGCATCTGTAAATACTTACCATCAGCTGTCCCATGAACTATTAGCAAATCCACTTCTTTTAAACCATGGAGATTGTGCAATACACTGGATGCCTAGTGAGTGAACAAACACACACAAAGCTGTAAGAGAATTGCATTTTAAGAGCAAAGTGGTAATTTTAAGTTACTTGTTTATTCTAACTTACCTGATAGGTAATTTCATCTTTTGATGGAATCCCAAGGTATCTTTCTGAAAAAGCTGATGCTGTAAAAAATAAAATAAAAATAAAAATTAAAAAAAACCCCACCCTTGTGAATTACAAGTTATTTCTATTTTAAAACTCATCACTTCTGGCCTAGAGTCAGAAGCTATTTAAACCATGAAGTTGAGATGTTCATTTAGAGACAGAGAATGTACCATTTTGATGCACCATTTAAACCCACTTTTAAATAGTTAAAAAAAGAAACCAACCAAAAATCAATCAACTCCCCTCGCAAAAAAAAAACCAACAAAAAACCCCAAAAAACTAACCCCAACCAACAGCATGAAAAACCCAAAAGAAAACACCAAGCNAAAAAAAAAACCCCAAAAAACAAAAAAAAAAAAAAAAAAAAAAAAAAAAAACCCAAACAAAAACCACAAAAAAAAAACCCAAAAAACCCCCCCCAAAAAAACCCAATGAAAAAACCCCAAACCCAACACCAACCAACAATAAAAATCCCAAAGCCAAAAGAAAACACAAGCTAAAACCCAAAGAAAGTCTAACAGACCATTAAAGTAGTCTGGTCTGGTTCCCAGTGTATCACAGTTCATAGCCTGTGCCCAAAACTTCACATACAGAACCTGTGATTGAATGACCACACGGCTCATACTGTAGGGTATTCACTGCTAACCTTAAAGGATTCATTCCTAATACAAGAATTGATTCATGCTGATATACATAAAGGATTCTTAGGAATTCTTGGGAAAATGAGGTAACTGTAAAACCAGTGCTGTCAATAACACCACGCCTGTTGCGGGTTTTGGTGAAGCGTCCCAGCATCAGCTTTAGTTTCTTGTAAAAAGAGAGCAGGACAGTGAAGTGAATCTCGTTAACATTGTTACATTATTGGTCCTTAGTTAAAATAAATAGTAGCCCCATGAATAAAAGGCATTTGGAATGAACTATCACACAGGTTTAGGGCAGAGAACACTCACCATATAACTTCATATCTGTGATTGGTGCCACCACAGCCCCACACTTGAAGAGGCGCTCGCTGGATTTCAGGATCATCGAGGTAATGTAGCCACCATACCCCTAACAATGGCATGGAAATTTTGGTTCATTTATTTCATTCTAGCAAGAATAAAGCTAAAGGCCATTGTGCTAATCCAGTGGTATCATTTTTACAGTTTCAGGGTGCATAAAGATCTCATTGACCTGGTCATGAGTTTTAATCTATGCGTGTAATAATAATGAGCGCTGCACATTTCTTCACCATCTCCAAAGTCTAACACATTTCCCCTGGAAGAGCTGATACCAGAGAGTCATGAAACCTTCGTGAAAGCTTTAACTTGAACCTACAGATTTCCTTGAAATGACACTGGCAATCCATTTCTGTACACCTGTAATCATTGTAGACTCAAAGAAAATGAAATTCTGAACTGTGGCAGCTGGAATCGATGATTTTCTCACATATTATGGGCTCCTCAAATTTCTCTACTTGCCATCTTTGTTTTCCCTTCATCAGTACTGAAAAATTGGTATTTCTTCAGGTATTTATTGTTGTTGTTTTGTGTTTGGCACAACACACTTCAGGAAGACAAAATTATCCCATGACAGGGAAAATATAATGCAAAACACCAGCTGATCCAAAAAAAGATTATGCATCAAGTGCTTACAGTTTTCTCATGGACTTTTACAAATGCTGCCTGCTCCTGTTCTTCATGTCTAAATATTTGTTGTTGATCACATGCTTTCTGTGGAAGAATGGTAATATTTAAAAAGCCTTTAACCTTATTTAAGAAATATAAGCAAAGAGGTTTCTTGTTCTTTGTAATCAATCCATATTAAGTGGGAATGGACGCACCAAAGAAAATACCAAATGGGAGCTGGATTTTCAAAGGAGTGTGAAGAACTGAGTTATTCCTTTCCCATGCAATTTCACCCCAGGAGGCCAAGAGCCATCCAAATCTGTTCATGTGCAGGAGTAGATTTCACATAAGACAGAATTTCTGAGTTGGGCACCTGTAATTTGTAAAATTCAAAGAGTTTATGAGAATAGCAACTTTCCTCTGCCTCTGGGTTTTCTCTGCTTTTACTTTTGTTTAATATTCTGTTTGTGTCTTGCCCAGTAGCTCCACAGCACAATTTTAACCCAAGGAGAGGTATTTCCAGGTTGTTTATTATTTATTCCATGTTTTCATTAAGAGCTTGTTTAATTCTCCTGGGAGTTTCTTCCCTTTGTGCCTGTGTCCTTGCTTCCAGCCAGGCTTTCCAGGACAAAAACACTACAGAGTGAGGTTTTTATAAATCCTTAGAAGCATTTCAGAGTGACATTGCCATTCCATACACCCTGATGCAAGAGAACATATGTTGCCTCGGTCATCTGCTGGGTTTCTGGGGTTACAGCCTAATTGCCACATTTTCAAGGAAGTTGTTGGCTGTAGAATTGCAACTCATTTTTAAGCTTTCTTTTCACTTCCATGAATAAAACCACAAACTCCATGGAACCACACCTGGCTGTCCAGCAGCTCAGAAAGGCCCTTGGGTCACGAATCACTTAGGCTTGCACCCCTCACAGGGATAAGCAAGGGGGCATTGGCAGATTGCCTGGTAATTTTCCCCACTGTGCCCTTCTGGACAGGCTTGTTCCTCTTGTGCCTCATTGGCATCACCAATTGTGACAAGAATTTTACTTCTGTGTGGTTCTGAAACCTTTCAAAGAGCTCCCTGAAAGTCTGCATAAGTCCAGCTTACTGAGATCAGCATTAAGCCATTCCAAAATCAAGTTCTTTTCAAGCTAAATGTATATTCTGTTCCCATCAGTAAAGCAGATTTAATCCACAGAAAGAAAAAAAAAAATCTAGTTTCCCTATCACGTTCTTGTATGTCATAAAAAAGAAATGAGTTTTAAAGTAGATTTTTTAATCAACTCTAAAACAAGGAGAGTGGAGGAAAATACAATTAACCCTAAGAAGCTGTTAAATAGATCTTTTTTTATTATTAATTATAAAACTGACTTTTAAATTTTATGATTTTTTTTCTTTTGACAGTAAAAAAAAAAACAAAAAACTCTGAAAGTTTAACTTGGAAAGGGGAGATTTCCCTGAATTCAAAGCAGCATTGAAAGTTTATTGCACTTCCTACTCTTCATTTCTCAACACCACTTTCAGAAAATAAATGCAGGGACATGGCAATCAATATTATTTTGTGAAAGAAAAGAAAATTGGGGGTAGGTCTTGGCAGATGTGTAGAGCCATGGTTACATGCATGCTCTTCAGTAACAGTCTCATTGCATCACTCTTAGACAAAAAAGATACTGATGAATCTCCGGCAGAAAACAAGTGGGAATTTTCAAGTAGCAATGGAAAGAATTTCTGCAGTCAAAACCAAACAATTCTGGATGCTTAGGGATTTCATTCCAGAAGCAGTATTTTCAATCGAATGATTGAAACAGGAAGAAGATACAGAGAAATGTTGAAGCTTATATGCACATGTACTTTCACACACATCAGTAATAGGCATTAAAACCTGAATAGAAGTGTGTGCCATGATCACTTGGTGGATGAAATTGGCCCTGCTTGTACATCCTCAGCTGGAAAATCTGTGGCTGCTCCCTTACAAGCCAAATACTGGTTTTGACCCAAGTGAAATTCTTGCAGTGAGAGTTTCTTTCTTAGCCCAGGGAGTGCAGCAGGATTTCAGATCTTTGAGGAAGGTCATGTTCATGTGAAATGCTAATAACAGTCACAAGCACCAGCCAGTCCTCAAAATGCTGCCATGCAGGAGGTAAATGTCAATCTCCTCATCCTGCATCCAGACAGGCTGACACAGGCAGGTTAAATGACTTGCCTGAGGCTGTGGAGCAACTCAGCAGCAGAGTGAGAACTAAGGCACTTCATGGTGAAACACATGCTGCTCTTAAAAGTGATGACTGGGGGGTCCTTGATCAGGGTTTGTTACTGCCTTGAGCTCAAAGGCAGAAAACAGCTTCATTTTTAATAATAATAATAAAACCTTAAAAAAAACTACAAGGTTGCACATGTTCATAGATGAAGCAGCAGTTGTGTGGTGTTTCTAATTGCTGCTTTTCAATAGACATCAGTAAAATGCTGTTAAGTTTGCTGCTAAAAGCCGAGCCTTTGCCTTGTTGTGTCTCATGCTGGGGGCAATGACATGCAGCTGATAAAATAGCAAAGGCAAGATTTCTCACTGGTGCAACAAGGAACTTGCTGACAGCACCACAGGGTAGGTGCTCAGCTAAGCTCAAGGGTCAGTAAAACATTCAGATATAAAACCTGTATTTTATAGGACAACATGGTCGGTTTAACTGCAGCCCAAATATAAAACTGTAAGAAACAAGCCTTCACAAAACCCAAGTCCCTATTAAAAATTTCTAAAGAAAGCAGAAAGTAGAATTTTTAACAAATACTTTCTCCTTCAGATTCTGAAATGCAAATAGTGTTATACCATAAAACTGATTTTATTGACTTAAATACCTGTTCTGAGAAAAAATACGGTACAGAACAGACAGTAAACAGACAGTAAATGGCTTTTCCCCATGTTTTAATCACTAAAATTGTCTTAGGAAAATATATAAATATATTTCTTTATGAACTGACAGCACTTTCTTAAAGAATCATGATGGTATAACCAGATATTTTTGCACATTACCTTTCCGAATATACCCAGTCTCTTAGGATCAATGAAGGGCTGTTTCAGAAGTGATCTGAAAGGGAAAAAAAAGTTTCTTTTTAATTTTGGCAAAGTCAAATGGTGGCTTTTACTTTCTGAATATAGTACATAAAGAACATTATCTGTGCATTAAGGAATTGCCAAAGATGAAGATCAGGTAGAAGAAGAAATTACATCCATACAAGTAGTAGTGCACTGGGAAATGGGATTTGTTTCCTAATTCCTTTTTTATAAAGCAAACAGTTGGTGTTTGGCCCATCTCACCTAATTTAGACATCTGAATTTAAACATCTTGTCTAAATTATCCATTTACATCTGCTTTTCAGTTAATGGAGAGAAGAGAGATACTCTTAAGCATTCCTACACATGTTGGAAACTTCTCTCAGTCTGGGGAGGATCATCCTTCAGGAATGCCAGGATTTTCCACTGACTAGAGCTTAAATGATTGGCTTTGACCAGGTGCCCAGCACCAGCTAAAGGAAGATAAGATGAATGGAACTTCTTGAATCTACATAACTATACAAATATTTAATTCTCTTATCAAGAGAATTAATCATCTATGGTGAATTTTATACAGAAAAGACAGAATAACCTGAGGGGAAGTATCAGACACAGCTGCCTATTCATGGAATGGTTGAAGCATCAACCTCTTTCAACAGAAGAAAAAGTATCTGGCTTAAAATCTATCTTTGCCTGGGAAACCCCAGAAAAAGTCCACGCAGACCTTAGTATGAGCCATCGTGACACGTGCACCCTGAGTAAGGAGTGTTCTCAAAGCAATGCATGACTACTCCACAGAGAGAAATTCCTATTTCTGCAGCTGGTAGACTTTTGTCAGCCTAAGGACGATAATGCAAATGAGAAATAACAGGGACTTGCCCAAATTTTTGCTCTCATTTGCACCACTAGAACTCCATTTGGTCTGTGGGATTACTCCAGAACTCTGTGGTGGAAATGAGAGCAGTATCCCACGGTATAGACCTAAAATATTGTAACACAAATGCATTTATATGTTAATGTGGGCAGCAAGAAATTTACCTGCAGAATATAGACCAATATGAATAAGCTCAGGTGGCATGTTTGGATTGCACAGAGTAGGACAGCTCTATCAAAGAGAAGCACCAACTCAAAGAAAACCCCAAAAGCACCTCTTTGATTTTTTTACTTGCTGTTTGTAACGGAAGGATTACGGTTTCAAAATTTGCAAGTGCATTAAAAAAACAAACATTAACAATGGGGAGAAAACATTCTGGGCAGTTTTAGTCCAAATGCCCATTCATCCAGGTGGAGGCAGGGTGAAAAAGAAGAGTTTGCACATACGTACTCTACAGCTGCTATTTGGTCCTTCACTTCCACTGATCCTAAGCACCGATGGACCTCCTGTAGGATCTTGAGGCCTTGAAATCCACTCCCTCTGCCATCAAATCGAGCTACGATGACATTATCAGAGTTGACAAGCACTGAGTCCCAGTCAATGTGAAACTTATCTGTAACCAACTGGCTGCCTGGAGCTTCATCACTGCAAATACCAACACACCAGACACAAACGAAGACTATTGACAATGTGATGCGCCGTGCCGAGCTCTGATATTTTATTTAACCTACGTGGTAGAGTTCAGTCGGTTATGCAACCCTGCTGAGCTACTGTCACTTCCATCAATACCATCCCATTAGGGCTGCAAGCCCTGCAGCAAAATAATTCAACTTCATAACCACTGCGCTGCAATGCTGCCAATACCTGAATACGCCTTGTTGAAGGACACAGAAAATTAAAGCAGGTAGTGCTCTTTATAATAAAGTCAAGGAAAAAAAAAACCCAAACACAATCACTAATGGCTGGCTCAGTTCTGAGAAGGCTCGTGCAGAATTTGTAAAGTCTCACTGAACACACGAAAAGGTAAAACTCATTCAGCACCCTGATTACCATTTTGTAGGATATATAATACTATTAAGAAGGATGTCATCTGAGAAAACAAAAATAATTGCATTATTGTATCCTTGAATAGATTTTTTGAAATAGAGTACAAAGACTCCAGCATACACTGGAGAAAATTATATTTTCTCCATCCAAATTCATAGGAAGAAATGGATGCAGGCAGGAGTGATAAGTCTATTTTATGACCAAAAGATAGGTGGCTTACAGCACAAAAGGTGAAATAGAATGGGAGGATGCCGTTTCTAGAAGAACAATAAGATTTTCCATTGAAGCCAAATACATTATTTTACTTACAAAGAAAATAAAATGTCAGTTTTAAAAGGGAAGTTTGTCATTATTTTTCCCCAAGATAAACACAGAATAGAAGAACAGGCTATCATGAAGTTGTACAAAATGCAAAATAGTTCTATGCAGGCTGCATCTGCCAGTGGAATGCAAATTAAAATGCAAAATTGTCTGTGCTGCCTGTATGGAAATTAAATTGGATGGTCTGTGGGAATATCCTGTCTAAGGTGAAAGAAAGATGAAGACAGAAATTATTATTTTGCCAAATAGACTTATGTAAACCCTGGGGAGGAAAGAGATAAAATATCCTACACTAAGTACTGTCTTACAAATATAATAACGTGCTGATTCAGTACCTGGCTTTGGCTGTGGATAACACAGATCATCTTCAAGGTAATCACTCAGTTAATTGGCAAGCATATGATGAACGTGTGTGTTCTCAAATTCAGCCAGACCTATCTGTTTAGTTGCTGTCTCATGTACTGAAATCAGGATTACTCAGTTACAGACTCAGCCACAGCATGTTATGCTTGATTTACCATTATCTTGCTCATCAGGTTTATACTTGCTTTATAAAAAGAAAAGAAGGGCATTTTTGGGGGGGTGCTTAACCAATTCAGTTGTGATTACACTAACTACTAACACTGAGAAGCAATGAGCCTGGAAATATTGTCAAGTGAGCTCTGCAGAAAACACATGATTCAGGAAATATATAGTCATTATTATTTGCAATCAGGAGCAGAACAAAACTTCCAGTTTCTGCTCATTGCACAGAGCACAGTTTTCAGAAGCACTGCCCACTGACACAGATGCATTCACAAAGTATTTACCATTACTTCCAATAATAGGAGCCTCAGACCAATTAGAATTCTTTGTGAGTTCTTCCAACTTTTCCACAATAATACATCAGGAATACCCATATTTGACTAGGTAACTTTCCAACAGACTAACACATCCCTCACAAGTGAAAATATTGTTAGCTGGCCTGCTTTCCTCCCTTTAAATATGAGAACAAAACTAACACAGTGTTCACATCTGATTTATACATGTTCCATATCTAGGTTATATATACATCTGGTGTATATAGATATATTATATTTCTAGACACTTAGGAATAGGAGAAGAACCATTAAAGTTACAAGCCTTTCTCTAAGCCAGAAAGTGCTTAAAATCAAAAAGTGTTTTAAATCAAAGGTGAATCAAAGGTAGGTTAGTGAATTTCTTCAATAAAAAGAGAACAACAAACAACCTCAGCAAGTTTCTCAGTGGGTGAGAACTGACAGTGGTGGCTTCTCCAGCTCCTTTTTGGAGGTCCCAGCTGGGCTATTTTTGGGCTCAGAGTTTAAACACTACACATCATCCAGCATGATAGGTTGTTTGATGCATTGCTTTAGGAAGCAATTTTCCAGTGGGTAGTTTATTTCAAGAATGTCCATGTAAGTAGTCTGTGATAAGCATTTAAGATTATTTCCACTGAGGTACACATCAAAATTCTCATTAGCACTAAAATGTCTCTACTTTTCAGCTGCCCCTGTAAAATGATGCTGAGTGTCTGAGGTGTGCTTCTGTCCTCCACAGAGAGACAGCAGACATATATTTCCTAATACTTGCATTATGCCTCTCTATATTTCTTCTAGTTTTTTAATAGCTTGTTCTTGAAGCTGCATAAAAAATTCACTTTCCAACCCCACTGTCTTATCTTGGTATCAGTCCCAAGAGCGCATTCACTGGGAGTATAAACAGGTCTGATTGTTTGGGCAAGGCCTAAAACTTTCATCAGCTCAAAACCAGGTAAACCAACTCCTGCTTATGGCCAAAATTTAGGAAAACAAGTACACAAATAAACAAACAGAAACCTCTTGGAGAGAATTCACTGCTACTTTGAAGAATACTGTGGTTTTTTTCCCTCTCAAATACCAGGACAATCTTTCCACTGATTCAGTTTTACAATATCAACTTACATATTGGACAACTTTAAATGGCATTAGTAATAGATACTGATATTTAAGATACATTATCTACACCTTTGAAAGAACAAGGTTAATTACGATCAAAGCAAAATAAAGAATGATTATCAACTCTGATTTTATTACCCAGATTAAATGCCAGAGTCTTTACTTAATCATTTCCTGTGTGTTACCGAGAAATGTATCTTCCAACTTTTTTAATGAGTAAGGTGAACCATAATGAGGAAATCAAGGATCTGAAATTTAAACTTTGATCTTAATTATATAGAAAAGAGATGGTAATCACTTTTTCAGGCAATTACCGTGCAGCTCTCCAATATATAGCTACACTCTGTAGCTATAAGGAAACTGAGTGTGAAATGTTATCAGTGGTTTAGGAGAACAAATGGAAGAAAGGAAAGTGTTTTAATCTATTTAATATTTTATGGGCTACTCATCACAGTTCTGGAAAGAAAAGGAGTGCCAGCCACCATAACTGGTTTCTACACGAGATCTGTTAGACAGTCCAGCCATACAGATGGACATAAATTTTAACACAGCAATACAATGACCTACTATTTGAGTATTTATCATTGCTTGTGTCTACATGGAACTGTACTCAGTTCACACCCAGGTTTCACACCAGGACCAGATTCCTCTGGTACAAGCTTCCTTCCAGGATTCAGCCTTAACACTCAGGCATCTGGGGGCCATGTGCTGAAAGTTCAAATTTACCTGCAGACATCCTTGCATGAATACAGAAGCCTTTTCATAGCCATGCATCTCTGAAATGGCTGCTAGCTCTCAGTGATTTGAAAAAACCCCAAACAACAGATCACACCAAACGTCATCCCCATCATAAAACCACTCATTGCCTTCCTTCCTTCCTTCCTTCC
>VXBN01007260.1:53530-207107 GCA_013397395.1 Sinosuthora webbiana | reverse complement strand
AAAAAAAAGAAAAAAAAAAAAAAAAGTAGAGTTGTGAAAGAAATAGAGAAAAAAACATGAATATAAAATGAGCTATTCATATGTATTTCAGATGAATTGTCCCCTACTCTTTGTACTCTGATCATAGCTATGAAAACATACTGGGGGGATAGTGTCTAAAATTTTGCAAGTTTCAAGGACAACAGGTCTACCTGGGTACTTTATTATGCATTGTCTCGTGCTTTTCTGAAGGGTTTTGTTTTTTTTTTTTTTTTTATCACTTACATATCAGTGTTTATTTCCTGTGTGTAGGCTAAAAATTTTTCTGCGTGGGATTGTTTCAATTTTTTTGTTTATACAGAAATTCTGAAGCCAACTGGAGCCATTTAGTGCTACTGGAATGCAGCTAGCAGTAAAACACTGTGAGTTATTTATTACAATTGAAATGATATAGAGGATCTGTCTCTGGGGAATTAAACCACAGCTGTTTTCTGGTAGATACACCCATACACATAATTATGGGATATATTGTACATAAATGTGTACAAACACTGCTAGAGGACACAGGCCCTCACTTTTTAACTAGGCATAGCCACACAAGATCAATCCCAATATATAAAATAATTGTTACAAACCACGGAACCATCACCAAAATCCTGATATTTTTGGTGAAGGATTTCTATCTAGGGTGAATGTAAGTTGTTCTTTACTTGGACAGAGGGGTCAGGATTGGAGCACCTTTCTGACATCACTCGTTATTTAGCTATTTCACAGAACATCTTAGAATAGCCTCTGCAGAACTTTGAGCAACCCACTGCTGAGCTAAATGTTAGACTCCAGCCTAATGCCCTTCTCAGGGGAATCCATTAATTCAGAAGCCAACAGCACCCTGTGCATCTGCCTTACCTTTACAGTGCAGGAGAAAATGCCTGTTCATGGGGCTGAACTTTGCACTGAAGTATGTGCACTGCTCCCTCAAGAAGTTACACGAGAGACACTGACGGTTCAATGACCCCACTGTTGACACACTGGGGGAAGAAAATGATCAGAAACATTTTACACTGGAATAAAACACAATAAAGTAAACTTAGCCTCGTGGACAGGATCCAAAAGCTGCCCAAAGCACCAATGGCACAGCAATAACTCACAGTGCTGGGGGGCAGCACTAGCATTAGTAGGAAACCATGAAAACCTCACTAACCTCAGATAATTAGGCACTGAAAATGAGGTGATTTCCCCCCACACTTTAAGTGACATGATTAAACCCTACAAATATTTTTATACAGAAAATTTTACTTAGACTTTGATTACTTTTAAAACACGGTCAGGTTAAATGTTGTATTTAGGTTTAACTTTTTAGATGTTTATAAAGGACTAGTGAAGATGTAAGTGGTAAAAACATTTTGTGTGAGAAACTTTTCCATTTTTTAGAAAATGGCAATGTTAATTTTGAAAAGCTGTGGTTCTTTCCTTATTGCAGGTCAAGCATACTAATTTTTACACAATGTAAATGATTACCCAAGCACCATAGCACTTATGGCTTGGGATGAAGAAGCTGATAACACAGCCCTATGGTACCTCTTACCTGTGAAGCTGTCTTCCTCTTGGGGACTCTTCAGTGCTTAAGAAATAACTGTGTTCAAGAGAGGAAAAAAGTTAAACTCAGTTTGATAAACCATCTGATTTGGGTGGCATTTAGAGAAGTGAGAGACACCATAAGTAACATTTTGAAAAATCAGAAATTCACAAATATCCATGAAGATCAAATACCTTTATATAAACCCAAGTTCCAAGAGTCAACTTAGATCCAATATACAGATTAGTATTTATATCTATTTACTGATATATCTATATCTATATATTTAAACTTTATATCTATATCCTATATAGATATATCAGAAGCTATACAATTTCCTGTTAAAACAGTCATGAAAACAGGATTTCATGGTTTTAATTCCTATCATGCCCAGGAGCTCCAGTAGCAACCAGGACACCTCTCTCCATATTGAAAATACAGAAGAGAATTTTCTGCTTCACTCCAAGAGTTTGCAATATAATTCCAAGCAGTAGATAAAGGTCACAGTGAAATTATGCCATATATAAGTCTTATGAGATCTGAGAGCCTCTTTGAGCTGTAAAGCAACTTTTTCTTCTACCTCCTTTGTATGGGTGGAAAGAGACTTTGCAAGAACACCAAGACAAGCCTGATGAGATCCCCACAAAGCTTCTGCTTGAGGGGCAGAAGGAGGGCAAGGCAATCCCCTCAAGTGGCTGAGGCAGCCCAGGTGACATCTGTCACCTAGGAAATCCTCTGTGGTTATATTTTCAAAACCCATAGAAAGACTTGTCAAAAAAAAAAAGGTTTTCTCCAGTACCAGTGGAAAAGACGGGATTTACTGCAGCCTCAAAAAAGTTCTTGTTGAAATATCATTTATTTTAAAGCAAATGAGAACTGGATATGCTTGTGTATTTTTTGCCATGGACAGATAAAAGTGAAAATTAAGCAAGATCCACTGAAGTCAGGTGAAGCCTTCAGACATTCTGTGTTTGTTCTAAACTCCTCCCTAAAACCACCAAACAAGTGTGGCATTTCCTTCCACTCTATCACTAAGATGGGCTGTGGAAAGATTTCTCTGTGGGTGACAATCAGGAGCTCCGATAATTTATGAAGTTGGATCAGATCCCCAACTCTGAGACCTCATGCAGTAAAGGTGTGATGTTTTATCAACTACTAAAAAATTTACTATGACTCCTTATCTGGATTCCAGGAAAGAAGTTACCAAAATGTCATTACTGCTGCACTTTGTTGATTCCTTTTATTCTGAAAAATACAGAGTCAAGTGATATCACAATGTGATTCCTTCCCTCTGCATAAAAAAAAGCATTTAGGAAAAGAATGGCAGATGAATTGTCTTACAACTGCACTTTATGTACTCAGGTGTGTCAAAGTTATGGTAACGCTCCAAAATGAAAGAAATATTGCTGTTTAATTTTGATTTAAACGGACTCAACTTCAATAATTTGAATTTTTTTATTAAAAAAGGGAATAGTGCTTACATCTTTTGAGTATTTTCATCATATGCCAGGATTTTGATAACTTCCCAGTTCCCGGACGTCAGGTGTCTCACACTGATTTGTTCACTTTTAGCCTGTTGAGAGATGGAAGACATTAACTTTCACCTTGCTACATTCTTTTTTGCCTAGCAGGATTCCCTGCACATCTCATTACTGATTACGGCTTTTAAGCTTTAATATGCAACATAACATCTTTAAGACACAAACCTCACATTTTGACAGGCCTGAGCTACACTTATCCTTTCCCTCCTATCTATAATAAGCCTCTCAAAGTCATTAAAATAATCTCTGTTTTCAGCACAATTTTTTGTTCAGTTGCCCCTGTGTTAACCAACAATAGAAGTGAGGATGCAATGCAGGTAAAGCCAACTCTTTGGCTGGAAATTGCAGCAGACTCTTCATCAGACACAGGTTAAAAAAACAACAAAACCTAAGTGAGAAGCTCATCTGAGGGTATTTCCTAGTGCAAAAGGTAAAATCATGGCTTAAGCTAATGATTAAAACTTCAACTAGCTTGGACATACTTCACGTGGATTATTTTTCCATATTAAGGTTATTATGTTTGGGCTGGACATACATATTCTTAGTTTTCAAATTCAAGACAAACTTTATAAAGAAAAGAGGTGACACTTCAGAGGTGACACTCAGTGGATACAAGGCCTACAAAAAGTCATAAAGGAAAAAGGTTGGCCTTTTTTTTAAATCCATGTATTTCTGAACTGTGCCCTGAGCTCCACATCAACAGCAGCAATAACTAAGAAGAAGCCAATGCTCAGAGGTACCATGTGAGGCATGTTGGGAGCTGGAAAGGAAGAACCCAGTCCCTTGGAACTGATCTGTTTCCTAAGAGATCCTCAAGGGAAGAATGATGTAGCAGCTCTACAACAAGCCTTGCAAGTACCAAATGAAATCAGGATATTGTGCTAGGTGCTGTACACAGGTTTATGATGAGGGCTCCCTGTTCAGGAAGATTCTGATTCTCAGTGCTGTCTCCAGGAATGATTAAAATACATATTGGTGATTCATTGTAAGTGACTATTTCTTCTCTAGAGAGAGAGAAGCTGCAACTATTGAAATAGATATTTAAATATTAAGATCACAGAATCCAACAAGAAACAGCAATAAAAAGCGCAGCCAAGCGTTAATAAACATGGTTATTTTTCAAGGTTACAGCCATAATACATAATTTATGAAGCCTGCAGAAAGTTATCGTCTTGATCCATTAAAGTTGCTTTATAATTCTTATTTTGTGGTTGGGAAAAAAAAAAAGAGACTTTCTAGAGTTGCAAAACTCCATGAAAGAAATGTCTAGACACATAAGACATGATTCAATCCCATTTTGAGATTAGTTTCTTTTAAATATTTCATAAGTTACTAAAAGCATTTTGAAAACAATAACCCACACACATGCAGCCCTCTACATTCAGACAGTAAATAATCCATGATAGACAGTAACCTTTCAGACAGTAACTTCTCCCTGCATAAAGATTTAATTAGATGCCTTTGCTAACCTGCTTTGTGTCATTGACACGTGCTTTTCTCAAGTGCAGTCATAGAAATGCAGCCTGAGAAAGACCAGCATTTGTTGCAATATTGAGCAGTCAGCATCAGTGATTAAATTAAAGCAAACCATTAAAATTTGCTTCTTTATCCCTGCAAGTCCACATTCGTTCTGTTTTAACTTTCCTGCGCATGAAAGCTGATTTCTGTCAATGGGCTGATGTCTCTTCTGAGTGGCACCAGAGAAGGAATGAGAATCCCAGTGCCAAATTCCAGAGTTAACCTTTTCCATCAAGGAAATGCTGCGACCACCTGGGTACTGGTGATCTGCTGACTGCTTTGAATTCTGCAGGGCACCTCACCTGCTGTGCTGCTGTGGCTCTCACAAGGTGTGACAAACATCTAATGTGACAAAGGGCTTTATGTGCAACGGTTAACATACTTTTTATGCCTCTGTGTTTGCTTTAGAAATAATGGACAATCAGATTAATGCAGTGTGTAAAGCACATCATATAAACATATTTCCTGCCCTTTACTGCTCTGTATCAGCCCCATTACCACGCAGAATGTTGCTTACTGATGAGTAATGGCTGATACACGGGATATCACATTTCCTTTTTCTCAGGAGCAGCTACATGCTTAAAGCCAAATTTGTCATTGGTGATACCACTCAGATTTGTTTATTCATGCTGATGGCAGGCAGAATAGTATTATTTTTTAGTTTTGGAGCTGTGTAGAACCCAGGGCTCTAATTCTGCCGAAAAGGGACAGAATACGAAATTCTGAAGCATAGCTTGACTTTAAACATTATTCTGCTTTTTTTATTTATTTATTATTTATTTATTTGTTATTGACTTAAACATTATTATTAAATATGTGTAAAAAAGTAGGCATGTATTTAATTACCTTACTGAATAGGAGTGGACTTAATCTTTGCTTAATTTTTTTCCTGAATTAGAATCAGGTTTCCTGG
Source organism: Sinosuthora webbiana (assembly GCA_013397395.1). Classification (NCBI taxonomy): domain Eukaryota; kingdom Metazoa; phylum Chordata; class Aves; order Passeriformes; family Sylviidae; genus Sinosuthora; species Sinosuthora webbiana. The sequence continues at coordinate 201,580 of VXBN01007260.1, read as the reverse complement.
GCTTTTTAGTATCAAGAAATGTCAGAGCCTACAAAGTTAAGGCAAATTTGATTGTATCTGTTCCATCCTTGGGAATGTTGCAGATGAACCTTCAGATCCAGAGTATTATTATTTCATGTATTTTAAAGGTACTTATTCATACTGTGAAAGATACCAAAATAAGACTTGATTGACTAAATGGCTTTTGCTCAGGTGTGAATTTTTATGTGGTTATTATATCAATACACCTTTACCAGACTGTCATCTGAGCTACTGTTTTCTTTAGGAAATAGAATTTGACATGTCTGTGATCCCTTTTATCTTCACTGACTCTTTCCTGATGTATTTACTCTAGTGAATGAGTATCTTTGTTCTTGTTTCTTCAGGTTAAACTGCCATTAAAGTTCTATTGTTCTTGTTCTGTCTGCAGTGCACTGTGAGCACGTTTCAGACTTAATAATGTTCATACCAGAACACTGTCATAAAGGCAGATAACAGAGCTGCCTGGCAAAAATCTGCTATTTTGATGTTTTGGGTACCTTGGTAATCCCTCCTACGTCATATGGCACTGCTAAAGCACCTGGATTGATGCTCTGATGATTTAAATAGATGCCTTGGAGTGTTCCGTTCCAGGGCATAATTTCCTTTATTAGTTCATCACAACTTCATACTGGTGACCTTCAAAGTCACAGTGCAAATTTATCTTCTTTCAGATTCTTCTTTGGAAAAGGTAATGACCCTGGCAAATGGAAGCCTCTGAAAAATGTTGCAAAGGGTAATAAAAGTGTCCCAACTTCCACACAAATTTTAAGTTTAGGTATTGTCTGCCTTCACTGCTCTGTAAGAGCAGATTCCGAACAGACATTTAAAATTATTTGTTATTTAAAAATATGCATGTATAGTGTATTTAGAGAAGGTAGAATTAGTGTTTACTCTGGAAGAAGTTATAAACATGTCCCACTGCACTGAGAAACAACCTGGACAGGACAAATGACCATGACACAGGAGTTCTGATTAAACTGAAGTTCAGGCCTTTGCCTGGGCCACAGCGGAAGTCCCAGATAACCAGTAGGATATTAAAACATCCTATATTTTACATTAGAAAACATATTAATAATGAGGATATATGAAAAGCAGCCTGAGCAGAGCCTTACCTGCACGATGAACATGGCTATGTGGTGGAACTCGCCGCGGCCGCCCTGCTTCACCGGCACAGTCATGAAGAACTTACTGCCGTCCTTGGAGAAAACGGGTTCTTCGTTCTGGAAATGCAACACTCTGTCAGGCTGGCACACTTTTCACTACACTTCTTAACAAAAGATCAGCCTGAATTTTATTGTCTCCTTGGTTTTGCTGCGGTCAGAAGTCAGTTGGAGAAAACATCTTTAGGTTTTAAGTATATTCTGTTAAGTTTAACAAAAATGTGGCGGCTAAAGCTGAATGTAGTTCATGCCATGAACTATTCATAGTTCATCCTGTACTAAAGCGTGGGCTACGGCCCTTGCAGAACTCTCCCTCACAATGAAAGCTCTGGTAATCTCTTTCCTAATGCAGGGGGGACTGTCCAGGACAGCGTCCTTTACAGACATACAAATAATGGCAGAGATAACTCCTACTGCTGAGGAGGAGAACAAAAGTCTCAATGGTTTGGACTCACTGAGTACATGTTTAACGCCCACTGATCTTGATAGAGTTGTATGGAAAAAATAAGCACATTCAAGTGATATTCTGAATCAGGGTTTAACCACAAATTGTAGCCTGATGTGATACCATCTCTCCGTGTCTAGCTTTGCACAGAAATATTAAAGGAAAGTGGCTTGCTATAAAAGCATTGGGGGTTTTTTTTGTTAAAATGATTTCTCATTTGCACATTGCGAAATGAAGCCTGAAATGTGGTTTAAATAGAATGTGTTTCATCCAGTTATTGGACAGTTCTTCTGAAGCTATGAAAGTGGAATAATTGGCTTACATATTAGTTAAACATATTGTTCTGGGTATGAATTTAGAAATATTTTACTTTCTCAGTCCAATTATAGCCCATATGACCTCTAATCTTTGAACTCCTTCTGCCTTAATTTGATGAGATCATTTTTAAATCAGAAACAGATCACAGTAAGTAGGACATGCCTGGAATGGGATTCATCTGGTCTGTCTTGCACCATCCCAGACTTAGGGAGTTGATCAGCTGTTCATCTAAATGCCTACTGAACTGAATCCAGACAGACCAGAAACTGAAGGGAATATTGCCTCCAAAACCCTCACAGGTGCCTCTGGATTTTATTAGCTTATAAAATAGCAGTTAAATAAAAACACAGTTAAATAAAAATGACAATGAAGCAATTATGCATTATGCATCCAGAAATAGCATTTATACTGTACCTGTTTAGGAAGCCACAGGTCTGACTGCATTTCATATTTCTAAAAAGAAAAAAAAAAGGAAAATTGCTCTTATGGAATAGCTATAGATAAAAAAAAAAAAATCCCACATTCAGCAAAAGGTCTCTAGCTATTTCATGGGGTTTTTTTCTACTGTGTTACAATCTCCTCGTCTCTTTGCTGGCACTTGTCGGGAAACAAATGATAATTTAATTACAAAGTCAGCTGCTTTATTCAGAGTTTTTGGTAGAATTCCACAGGGGAACTGAGAATGCCATTTCAGTCCTTTCCGATTAGCTATCAAGAAGCTTTACACAGGCAGTTGTATTTGTTTTTTACCTCTAGGCATCATCTGACAACTGGATATTTTATGTCCTTCATCAACACTGGGCAAACAGCCAGAATCAGTCTCAAACTGGGAGACCTTTTCAAATCACAATCCCATGCTTTAATGGGTTGCAGTGTGGCATTAGTGATGAGAAAAAAAAATAAAAACAAATGATTTTTATTGTTCATACTCATACTTCACATCATGCCATCTGAAAAAAAAAACAACAAAACAACCAAATTTCATGCACATAATGTTGGAAAAAATATAATATACATCAACTGCTGCAAATTGTCATAGTCACAGTGAAGTAATGAAAATTTATTAGCTATAGAAGAATCTGTATGTATATGGCCTGAAAAATGAAAATCTGTAGCTATTGCAGCAGTTGGTTTTACACTTTTTCCTTTTTGAAACTGAGGACCCGTGCAACGTCCTGGGGAGAAAAACAAAAGGTTTACAGCTGAAATCAAATGGTGTGATACAATGCTAAATTCTCAGAATATTTACCCTTTCCTCATTCATTAGGGATTTCAAGAGCATCACTTTATCCCAGAGAGTGCAGGGACCCTCCAGGATGAGCCAGGCCTGGGCTGTGCTTGCAACAGTGAGAGTCCATCACTGTCCTTCCTCACCCCCCTGAAAATGTCCTTTGCCACACTGTAAGTATTCTGCATGGGATTTCTCAGTCTCTCTCTCTTACATTATGTCCTGGATTACAGCTCCCTGGATACCTACTTCCAACTAGTCCAATTGACCTTGGAGCACATAAAGGTTTCCCTCTCAGAAGCAGCTGCAGTGGTTCAGCACCAACTTTCATAATAAAAAGACAAAAGGCTCGCAGGAACCAGGTGAAAAGCAACCAAATCTCCATGGTCACAATCTGAATGCATACTCTGGGGATTCATTCATAGTTTCTGAGTGAGGAAAAGCACACTGTAGCATGCAGCAAAAGAAGAAGACGAGCTTGCAAATAATCTCTAACACTTCAATATGACTGACTTCAGTAGCAGACACTTTTGACTCAGAGGGCAACATTAATCACTCATAACCATTTGCACTCCCAAATTATACCCTCTGCTTTGGAGCATCTGTTGGTACTGATATCAGCATGTATAGAAAATATTTATACTTTTAGCAGGTTCTGGGAAGAGATTGTGACTCAGAATGGGAAAGCAGCCAAGTGCGTTCAAGACGCGAGACTGACTGCGAAAATGGGGGATGTAATGCAAGAGTGTCAGGAGTCAAAGTCTGGGTCCAGGGGTGGAATGTGTCTGGATTTAAAGAGAAAAATGTATTTCAGCCTGGCTTACATTCAAAAATGAAATATCCCCGTTGCCTTTCAATTTATTTTTTTTTATCCTAAAGTTATTTAATTCTGTGATCAAATTTGAAGGAGTTGTAGGAATTTTACACCTTTTCCTTAAGTGTATGTAAGCTGCGAGAGACAGAAAGATCTAAAACGAAACTCTGCAGTGGGAGAGAGGAGAAACCAGTCAGCTGAAAATATCTGTCAGAGGACAAGCTTGTCACTGCTCTAGCTATATCCCAAGTACATGATGTTCAGCAACTGCAGCTTCCAATGAGGCTAATGAATGAACAAAGCTGAGTAATTCTGAAAATGTCACTCAAAGTTGCTAATTGCATGAACTAATTTCCCCATATTTGGAATTTTCTCACATCTATTTCCTCCCAGTTGACTAATTATATTCAGCTTGCAACTACTGCATCTGCAAACTGATTTCCAAATATCTTTTTCTGAATATGAAAACAAAATGCAGAAGAAACCTTGAAAAGAGACCTTGGGAAAAAAAAATAGCCCAAAAAACTTACCCTGGTACAAGCTCCAGTTGTTGTTTCACAAACTGTAAGGATGGAGATATTCTGAGCTCTGTTTAACCATCTCACCACAGCCTTGGTGTTGCTTATCCATTTCACCATGGTGATATAATATTCCCTAAGCAAAACATTTGAAAACACGATGTTCAGATCACTCATATTTTGGATTAGACTTTAGGAAAAAAAAAACCCATATATACAGTTCATTCAAATGCTGAATTTGTACTGCATGACAGTGCCAATATTAAAGGATGGAGAAAATAACCCCAAATGTCCAGCATCTGTGTTCCTACAAGTGGGATGGCTCAGTCCTTCAGTGTGATGTTCCCCTGGGAAATTTTTGCATATATACACAAACTTTACCAACTGTGAAACATATGCTTGCAAATGCACATGAACTGTGTACTTTCCAGCCAGCTTAGAAACAAGCGCTGAATTCCAACAGAAGCCAGGATTTTTTCTACCACAAATAACTTCAGATGACACAACATTTTTTTGCAAAATAATCCAGTCCTACTGCCAAAGGGGAAAAAAAACAAAAAAAGTTCTGTAATATTAGAGTGCAGCTAGAGCCCACTTCAAAATTATAAAATAACAAGTAATTTTATAACAGGACTTCTGGATAAAAGAGAGGTCCCTCTCACTATCAGTGTGTTCCTGTCTCGGTTTTAACAAACAGCTCATAATATTGGCCGAATTGTCTGTCCCTCACCAACCCTGGCTGAGCACATGAGGCCTCCTGGGCCCATGGTATGGAGGGTCTGCGTTCTAGAGGTTCTAGGGTTCTAGTTTGGGTTCTAGTGCTCTAAAGTTATAGTTTGGGTTCAGGGGGGTGGGGGTGAGGTCTAGTGTTCTAGGGTTCTAGTTCGAGTTCTAGTGGTTCTAGTGTTACAAATTTCTAGTTTGGGTTCTAGTTCTACAGTTCTGGTTCAGGTTCTGTTGCTCTAAAGTTCTAGTTTGGGTTCTCAGGGAGACGGTGTCTAGTGTTTTAGTGTTCTAGCTAGGGTTCTAATGTTCTAGCTCGTGTTCTAATTTGGGTGTTGGAGTTTCGGTTCGGGTTAGCGTTCAGATTTTGGGTTCGGATTAGGGTCTGGGTTCTAGGCTTCTGGTTTTAGGATTCAGGTTCTAGAGTTCCAGTTCAGGTTTCATGTTTTAGGCTTCTAGTTCAGGTTCCAGTGTTCTAAAGTTCTAGTTCAGGTTCTATGGCTCTATCTTGGCATCTAGCTCAGGATCTATGGTTCTCACTTGGGTTCTAGGGTTCCAGTTTGGGTTCTAGGGAGTCCAGTGTCTAGGGTTCTAGTTCAGGTTCCTCTCTCCTCCCAGGACCCTGCTGGGCTGTATGGCTGAGGTTGTTAGGAGAAGACCTGTGGCTGTCACCCCAGCCCAGCTATTTCCTTGCCTCCTCCACTGGTGGCAGCTGGCAGCTCTCACAGCCCAGCTGAGTTATGTGCAACAGTGGAGCGAGCTTGTCTGGAAAAAACTCACACTCCCCTTTAAAACAAGGGGCTTAGCTTGAGTATAATTAGGCTTTTAATCTATTACTGATAGAGATCTCATTACTCTTTGACAACAGGCTTTTAATTATACATTCAAAAGCCTCCTCACTGGATCAAAGACGCTGAGCAGTACCAGCTGCAGAGCTGCACACAGGAGAGGCAGAGACAGGAGCGCTCTGTGCCTTCACCCAGCCTGGTGCTGTGTTGGCAGAACACACCCCAACAACCCAGCATGCACAGATTCCTCTGGCTTTCACACCTGACTTCTAGTAAAACAGAAATTTTAACATCTGGATACCAGAAGGATAAATAGAAATGGGGACTTCAAGTGTGTTCTGAGTCTGATATTTACCTTTTTTTTTTTTTTTTTCCTTAACAAATATTTAATCTTACTGAGGGGCAAAAATGTATTCACAAGTAAAACAAGATCTACCGTGACACCAGGTGACACGAGCAGGAGACCAATCTGTGTCTCCAAGCTCCTCATGCTCTACTGTACACACCTCCAGCTTCCCCACAACCCCACTTTAAAGAGGAAAAACCAATTGCATTCTGGACAAAGGCCTGAAGCAAAATATTAAATGATGTTTGCCACTGAAGAAAACATAACTGTACACATGAAATGCAAGCACCAAGGGGGAAACAGTAATTGCATGAAATACAACCACGGATCTGAAGACTGTCAGGTTTTCTGTGGCATTAACAGTGCACAGTAGGTGGTAAATTTTTCTACAGAATGAAACTTTCAGGAGTAAAATTTACAAGTGCTATCCCTATCTTTATATCAGAATAGCCCGAACAGCACTTGGGAAATACTACCAAGCACCTTTACAGGATCCCTAAAAGAAGAAAATTAATTTTTCATTGAATTTATTCATTGAATTTTTCACTGAATTTATTCAATCTTACATGAAGTTCCCAGATGCCGCAAAAATCAGGGAAACAGTTTCATGTCTTCAAAGGTCCTACACCAGACACAATTTGGGACAAGTTGAGAATCTGAATGTTACTTCATGTGGTTAACTAACAGAACGTCTTTCCCCTGCCTTTTCCGCCCCCTTCCTGTTGTAATTCTCTAGGGGAATGGTTCCTCCCATTCTGACCCCCTGGAAACCAGAATTACACCACCTTCCCATTTCTGTGGTTTCTCTGTGTAGAATCTCTCCGTAACAGCAGATGGTTATGACCTGTACAATACCAATTTCTAAAATGTTTCTGCCCTGAAAGATCCTTAGAACTATATGGGACAATGAACCATCCAATTTAATTCTGAAAGTCTCCCATGACTTATTTACTAATGACTCCATAATGAAAGGGTTAGAAATGCACTGAAATAAATTGACTGCTAAAGGTAGCTATTATTTTTACTAAAAGAGCTAATACTTTGGAAAAAAAAAACCCTCCCAATCATTACAAGCTTCAAATATTTTCATTCTAGCAAAGCCTGTTTAAAGCACATTTTTCACACCTCTATATATATTGATATAAGGACATATATGGGTTGATGACCAGTGTGAATGAAGACTGTTACCAAAATCCTGACTCAAATGCACAATTTACAGTAAAACTGGCTCACAATTATACAATCTTTCTAAGTTTTACAGCATGGAAATTATACCTTAACAGTTAAAATGAAGAAGAATCTAGCTTTTCCCCAGGTTTAAATAGATTTACTCAATCTTCTCATGCACTAGCAAGCCAGAATTTTAATCCATTCAACAACAGCAATATCTTTATCAAGAACTGGCAAAGATAATCCAAAGATTTGGCTTCAGTTTCAAGAAGACCAAAAATGTTTTAAGATACTAACATTCATATTTGAGTCTACTATTACTTTCCATCTGCTGAGGAGGCAGAATGAATCTGAAAACCCTGAAGTGAAACCATAACATCTCAGCATTTCCACGATTATCTTTTTCTTCAGGATCTTTTCTCACACACTGCTTTTTTGCTTAACTTCTTTGTGCCTTCTGACACTTAAAGATCAACTTTAACAGCATTAGGAAGAGAGAAGATGCTGATCTCGATGGCAAGAAATCTCTTTCAGGTCTTACAGCACTGTTGAAATTAATGAAGGGTTAGCAAGCAGCAGCAGATTTTGTTATGTTTTTCAGTAGTGGCCCATCAATAGAAAGAAATGCTCAACTCATTCAAAATAATTTCTCTTACTAACACAATCAGTCAGCATTCCAGTTGACACTAATAATTGCAAGGCATAATTCACTATCAAATTATTCCTGCACAAATTAGAGTACCTCAATTTGTGTAGAAGAGAGCTACACCAGCCTAAGATTGGTTGCAACAGTTGTGAGTAAGTGGTCACCATTAATAACCTGATTGTTAACAAAAAAACACTTCATCATGAAGTTATATACCTTGACTTAAAGCTGTCAGGTGGCATCAGTTCCAGGGTGTGTGCTGGTCCATACAGATTAACTACAAACAGCTTTACTGTGGGGTTTGTTTGACCTGCCTTTGGAAAAGAAAAAAATAAATAGGAGTTTTAGAGGCACTGAATCCGTGACAGCTCAGCAGACTCACCTGTTAACATAATTCAATATCTTTATAATAATGAAAAGTTATTGAAGTTCAAGTATCTTAAATCTGAAACATTAATTCCATAGCCATATGAATCATACAGATAAGAAATATGAAGTGTTGAGTGATTCCCTCACCACCCTTTCCTGATGGAAGACCTTCCTGTGCAGATCAAGTGACCAGCACTAGAAGTGGCTTTGCCCACATCAGTGAAGTCAGCTGCCAAAACACAGTCAGTTCCTGAATCTGCAGGTAAATCCACTCTCCAGCTAAGCCTTTTTCAGATGCTATTGTTCCTTCTGAAAAGCTTCTGCACTGCCTCAGTCTGGGAAAGCATTCCTCCTCTCCCTCTCCCCTCTTTTTCTTAACCATTTTCCCCTCAATCTTCCTTCTCTTGTTTGCTGAGCTGAAAATCTCAATTTCTGGCCTGGACCAGGAGTTGCAGGCCAGCTCCAAGGGAAACGAAATGCTTCTTGTTGCTAAAGGGGAATAACGTGGCAGTTTGATAGATGTCCACTGGGAAGAGTCTGATAAATCTTGAGGAGCTATGGGGAGGTGGGGATCATCCTTCTCCCATAACATGGCTTGTTAATAAGGGATGCTCCTGAGATGAAGAGAAAGCAATGGAAATAGGAAGAGAGGCCCTGAAGGGCTGCAAGGAGGTGCTACTGCTCCCACATCCCTGTCCCAGACATCCCCAAGTTCCAGTTTCATGTCACAGGAATTACACATCAAAACACCCTTGGGACACAAAAAATGAAGTGTGCTCCTCAGTGGAGCTGACCCCTGTTTAATTCTGGAAGGAAAAGGTAAAAATAACAGATTCTACAGTTTTACTACAGTAAACAACAAAGTTGAATACTTGGCTCTCCACAGGCTGAAATTCACCCACAGATTCCTTTTAGAAATTTGGTTTATCTCAAAATAAAGTCTGAATGCTGTATTCACTCATTTCTGAGTGGTATGGAGCACAAGAAAGTGGCATTTCTGTATTTTTAACACTGCTAGGACAAAAAAAAGTTTTTATACTTTTTTTTTTAAGAATACAGTCTGTGTGTATGACATGTACACAGACATGGATGAGCATGTTCCAGTGGTCACAAAAACATGTGTGTTTCATTTTATTTTTCAATCCTAGTTATAATTTTCTCTGATGGTTGCGCTCTATAAGAAAGACCAAATCTTTTTTGTAATCTCCGTTGCTACACCACCAGCTTCATTACCAATTAATGATGTTTAACGAGTAGCTAAATTTGTATTAAATGGAGACATTAAATAAAGATAATGTTTTTTCATTAATGAGATTACTGATGTAGTATTGTGTATCACTTTTATGCTGAATTGCTAATGAAATAGAATTAGTCCTTTCTTGTTTACAAAGCTGCCTTAAAAATATTCCTTATTCTTTTCTTTGCTCTGTCACTCAAGGCCTCTTGCCAATGCAAGTATACAAACTACCCCTAAAATTACTGTTGGTTCATAATTTCAGAGTATTATTTCATAGCAGAAATACAGTCTATTTATATAATGTATGTTATTGTTTCATAGTACCTGGTACAGTCTAAGTGTTCAGCCACCAGGAACAAAGGTTCATCACCAAAAAGCAGCAGCAGGAATATTTTCTAAAGCTGCAAATGACCTTCCCCTGCATGCCAGAGGAGTACCATATGAGTGGACCTGTCAGAAAGGAACCCAGGCACTTTGAAACTGTGTGCAAGGGCTGGATAAACTGAACAGCTGGAAGATCAAAGCAACAGATCTGGAGGCACCTCACCAGAAAATCCCCAGAAAATGAGAAGTGATTTCAGGCATTACCCCTGTCGGGGCTGTTCTTTCACTTTCCAAAACTAATGCAAAAATTCTTCTCTAAATCTTCTGAAACACTGATAGTTCTAATTTTTTTTTCCTCTTTTTGATGGCCCTGAAAATATGTTACCATGGCTTATCTTATTCAATTCCAGCCCGTCACACTTATTAATAACAGCACAATCTGCTGAGATCTCTGTATCTGGGAAGGAACTTGCCCTGTGCTCTGCACACACAGTGCTGCTGGGACTGGATCTTTTTCCTACAAAGTCCTTCCAATGCATTACCCTTCTCTCTGAGGTGCTGGATTGATTTTACCAAGCCTAAATATCAGTGATGAAATTACTTCAAATTAGTTTCTCTGCTGTCCCCTCACCCAATAATTTCTTTTCAGGTGTTACAGTCTACTGAGAAAAAAAAAAAAAAAAAGTAATTATTATTTCCTGAAAAGCATCATGAACAAAACCAGCCTCTGTTAGTGTCTGGAAACACTCTTTCCACATGGCTGAATATTATCAGTGAGCTCAGAAGAGGAGGTGGGGGTTGCATTCACACTCAGCTTACCTTAGGGTACGGATACTGCTTTCCCTTTGGGTACAGACCTCCCGTGAACCGGGGAATAACCATGTTGGGCACCAGAGAGTCATTGATGGTCAGGAAGGCCAACCTTTCCCCGTCTGGAGACCACCAGTGGGCAATGTGGGAATGAAGAAGCTCCTCTGCAAAACCAGATTTCCTTAGGGTCCATAAAAAAAAACACCTCACACGTAAGTGTCCAGCTTGTTCAGCTGGTACCAAGTTATTTCATCCCTGTGCCAACCTGAAACGTGTCTGTTGTAATTTCAGTAATTTCACTGGGTGGAATGGTTGGATAACAAGGAACACTGAAGGACCAAGCCTTAAGCATTTTCCTCAAATGCATAATTCCACTAACATCAATAAATCATCTAAACATGAAAGATGATTGTTACTGACATATGCTTAGTTCTATTGCATTCCATTACAGGTGGATTACTTAAATTTTAAATAATTTTAAATAACTGGCGGGCTTGGGGTATTTTTGGGGATTGCCAATTCTTTTTCTTCTCTTCTTAATATAGAATTTCAGTATACCTGATTTCTCTGAGTTGTGGCACTTGATAACATGCAGATCTTCACACAGTCATATTTACATAATCATTTTGAAGTGCAATATTATGATTTTCTTGTCTCAGTCTAGTGGACAGCTTTAATTCTTGTGAAGTTCAGTTTTTCCAGAGTGAAACTTTTTGAAAGTCTGAACCAAACTTTTATTTTTATCCAGATTTTATTTGCTTTCCAAATGAATCCAATTCTCAAGAATGTCACTCAATGTTTTCTTACATTTATTGTCATTGTATATCACAGTCAAAATAAACAAACCAGAAACAACCACAGGCACAGAATCCAAACTCCTGGAATGCCAGTACAGCAGCTCCTGAGAAATTCTGAATTCTCTTTGTACAAGTCTTCTGCTTCCACTTGGGAAAGGCTTAGAATTTTCATTACGTATTTGATATGTTGGCTTGTTTAGTAAGGATTTTGTATTTAAATCTGAAGAATTTGGCTGGAAAACTAATTGAGAATAGTGTACTAAGGGAAAAGGCCTGGCTGCATACCTAATTTGAGAGCCTACCTAGCAAAACTGCTTAAACTGTCAATAGAGACTTTCCAAGTTGCTAATCGGATTCTGAGGGTTTTGAAGCAGCTTAATGGATTGAATCATCTAGGGTTAGGTGAAATGAAGCTGGGACCTACAAAGTCATATATTCTGGGTCATGCTTCTCTCCCTGGCTGGATAACTAAAACCTTTTACACAGGAGAAGAGCAGAGAACAAATGGTGAATATCAGATAGCAAAAAAATCACAATTATGTTTGCTTTAAAATATTACTGTTTGCACTTAGGCAAGGTTATTCACACAAAGAAAAGCTATTCCCAAATGCTTTGTAAGGTAAAATGCTAATAACAAACTCATGAAGTGATAAAAGAAAACAAATGAGGTCAAAGGAGGAAGAGTGCTTGAGTCAACTGAAAATCACTCAACTTCACCAGGACGATATTCAGCCTGCTCAGCCTGTGATACTGTTAAAAAACTCTGCTGAAAGTGGAGCACTGCTCTAGGTGAATGGGAAAGGGAAGTGTGTTCCTTCATGCCAGCAGACCTTGGGCTCTCCACCATGCACAGACAGAACTCCCTCCCACCCTGACCTCCACGGTGTTAGAGTTGGGAAGGGCTCCCCGCCTGCCTGCAGCCCTGGGAACCCAGAGAGCTCTCTGCAAGTCAGGAAATGCATCAACCCACTTGGGATCAAAAAACTTGGAAAACAAGGAGCAAAGAAGGATTCTTCACTTAAAGACATGCTTCGTGAGGAAGGCTTTGGGATCATCTCCCACAACACCTCAGAAACTTTCCAGTCCCAAACAAGACAACTTTTGCCTCTCCTGACTATGACTCATATTCACTTCACTTTGTTTTAGCAAAAACTTGATATACTGCATCAACTTCCACGAGCTATATCAGCTTAAATTCTTCAATTTGCATGCTGCTGTGTTAGATTTTGAGATTATTAAGTGCATACAAAATGATATTCCATTTAAAACATGTTCTTTTGTTTTGAAATGAGCTGCCTCGTTAAAACATTTCAAAACACTAATGGAAACGTTGGAAATGGGAAACTATCAGACACAGGCTGAGGGATGCAAATTACCATTCTGACTTCAGAGATCCCTTGGGCAGAGATTTAAAAAAAAACCCCATGGTGAGCTGTTTGCTCATAACTACTGCAATGCCAAGACGTGTGGATAGACCATTTTTAAGGTGAAGTTCCTTGCTGTATGGCATTAACACCATTCCTAAAAAAACTCCCCATACAAGAAATTCTACACCTCAGGTAACTGAGTATTTACCACCAAGCTATTTATCTATAAAATGCATGAGTCCCATAGCAAGAGTAGCTGAAATGTGTATTAATTTTAAGCTGTTATACCAAGGTAGATAATCTGCTCCCTTTTTTAAATTTTCTTTTCCTTGTATTTACCATTATGTTAAAAGCATTTTGAGTGCAGAGAGAAACATTCTGTGGAACTGGCTGTACAAGACAGACTGAGCTACCGGCCACTCAAATTTGGGTTCCCTTCCCATGTTCTCTGCACATGTTTTAACTGTAAAAGGATCATCACTGTTGTCCCTTAAAGCAGCAAACTGAGCCCTTTTCCTGCTCAGTTTTACATGGTACCGACTATTCATTTGGAACATTCTGGCTGGAAATGAATTCCTCTTTCTCAGCAAACGCTGCTGTATGCAAGCCAGCAGCCAATACAAAGAATGAGCGGATACAAAGGCAATCCTGCAGGAAAATGAGAAGGGAAAGGAGCAAACCCAACCTCAGCATTTTCTGAAATGAACAGATTTGTGCTGTTGGGTCTGTACAAGGACCTTTCATCTGTTTTAATAAACAGAGATATTCGTCCAGCTTACCTTCATATAACCAGTCTGCAATTCCATTAAAAATAATTCCTTCTTTTCCTGAGGATGTCAGGCGCAATGAGCTGCTCTTTACATCAGGCTGATAGTAGATGTTATTTTCAAATATATAAATCTGGATGAGGTAAGAGAGACGGAGAGAAAAACCAATGTTTTGGTAGATATAAATGAATGTTCAGCAATGAATACATAATTTCCTCAGGCTCAGAATGCTCTACAGAATAATTCAGCATGAGTTTCCACCAATGTTGTCTTCATATTCCATTTTATTATAAAATTAGTCAAACTAAACAAACTTTTAATACTTATGGCAAGCAAAGCCTTCCTTTGAAATTGTCTTTCCAGCTGAAATACTTCTATTCATTTTAAAAAAATATTATTACATTCCCCAAAATCATACAGGAGACAAGTTTTACAACAGCTGAATGAATAAAGGAAATTTTCATCTGGTTTTCTAACAGCAAAATGAGACATAATTCTGCAAGGACATGCAGGATAGTGCATACATCATAAATATAAGTTACAGCTTTATATCACGGTGTGAGAAGACACTGGAAAAGCAAAACCAATAGCAGCCTGCAGCAGTTAACTTTTCTCAGCTTGCTGATGACTTCTGACTGACACACCAATGTTTTACCTCAAATGTACTATAGAAATGCTCTCTATTTTTCAAGTCTGAGCTCTCCATCCTCCTTTTTCCTTCTTCACTGCCACTCATTAGCCTTGCCTGCTCTTCTTTCCCTGCTCACTTTGTTGCGAAGGGTACCGAGTTCACTCACTTTGTGAGGCTGAGCTCCAGGTTCCGTGACAAAGTGCAATAAATCACAGTGGCCACGTGTGCACTTCCACAGGTTAACACAAAAATCAAAGCAACAGCAAGATTATGCACCACCTCAATTCACACTGAGAAAAGGCATCTGTGACAGGGCTAAAGAAGCCCAGCGCCACAGAAATTTTTGTTACGCCATTTCAGCACTGTACACTGATATACAGTGTCTCAGAGAGTGTAACAGGAAGTAAATGTATTTCCACCAAAGACTATTTAAAAAGGCTGGTCATTTATTATTCTCTCATACTTCTATAATAAATGACTTATGGGAAAATACTAACCAAAGAGCAAAGTTTTATTATCACTATTACTGCTGTTCCCTTTGCTTCTAAATTACCATCTGAAAATAGATTTCCCTCTGAGTCCCCAGCTAAGGATTTTTAACAGTAGCCACTTGATGATTTCTGCTGCAGAAAGCTATAAAGCTGGGGTATTTCCATACCATGGGCAATGCAATGATTTTAGCCATTACTGGGAACTGGGGGTGACTTGGAAGTAAGTCCTTTATGGTCAGAATTCAAAGCTCAGCTGTGAGCTCAAAACTGACGCAGAAACTGTTGAACCATTTTGAATATTCCACAATGTACTGAACATTAAATTGGCACAGAGAATTTCTGGGAAGCTGATGCATCACCCAACATCTACAGCAAAGAAAAACAGCAGTGAGAGAATGCTGGACGGATCAAGCTTTTGAAATAACAAGAATTTCCTGTAAATGTGTATTTCCACACTAAAAATGCACTTTTATTCCTAACATAAAAGAAATTAATATGAGCAAAAACAAGGCATGGTTAACTGTTTAACCAAGAAAACCAAAATAATTTAGCCAATTATTTGTTATTGATGTCAACTAAAATTATTGCTATCAGACTCCATTATAGGTAGACTAAGTAGTGAACCACTCTAATGACTACTGCTTCCTATGAAGCAACTTCTAACAGCTGAAAATCTCTTCTTATTTAAACAGCAGCTTTCAAGAGGTTACCAAAAAAGCCTGCTTGGTCAAATGATTCTATTTTATTTAATCTTCTTGAATTAAAATAAATCAATCTAATTAATTTTTGAAGATCAGGAGGATGATTTTTGCTTCTCTCCCCCTTTTTCAGGCTGTTAGTGCTCCTAACGGTGAAGGTACTCACATTGTCTTGTCTCTGCAGTGAAAAGTTTCATTTAAAGTGATCAGTGACAAAATACAGGATTAAGAATTACTGGTTTTATGACTGAACCCTGAGAAGGCTTTTAATCCTGTTATTACTACTTAGCAGGCATTGCTAATTCCATTTGACAGATCTCGGATAAGTAAACATCTCTGAAGGATACTCATTGTTGGGCCACTGATTGTGGCTGTATCAGCTTTATTCCTCATTCATTTCATAAAGCAGCTTTGTCTCCATCCTAAACCAGTTCTCAGTGACCCTCTGCATGTCCTCACAATCTTAGTCTACTCTATCATCCAAAGTTTCCCTTCTTTCCTCACCACTCCTGACACATGTTCCTTCAATTTTGAAAGCTGCTCCAAACCCCCATTTTTTTTCTTGAATGTACCTATTGGAACATTTTAAAGTTCTTGAAAAACTTCGAAGTCACACAGCAGCTTGTGCTACCTGATTGCTTGCAAGCCTTGAGCTCACTGATTACTTGAATTTAACATTAAGAAGGAAGAATTCATGTTCCTTTGCAGAACATTTATGAAATACAGCCATTCATGTTCCTGAACACAACTGAACTGCACAGAAGTGCAGGTGGATGAGTGGTTGGTGCTCTGGCAAGTGTGGCTCTGCACTCACTGCCTGCAGCATTCCAAAAGATCAATATCCCAAAGCCTGTAAATCACCTTAGAAAGATTCACACTATGGTTAGTCATTTAATCTCATCTGCCATTTTGAATATGTGTTCTATTTCAGGAGACAACATTTGGAAAAGCCCCTGGACTGCTCTTTGTAGGACAGGAATGCATCCTCCCTGCAGTGACAGAGCCTGACCCCTGCAGCAAGGGCTGCATTCTCCCCATCCCTGACCATTCATTGCCCCTGAACCCAAAGGGCTCATCTGTAACTATTTAACCCATTCACCACTTGGAAATAAGGACTTGGGAGTTAAAATGTTGATTTCTGCAGCAAAACAGGCAGCAGAGGCACAACAGGAGTGACAACATTTCTGTGAAGGCTACTTAGTCATGGCCTGAGAGGCTCTCACTTCTCCCTCAGTGAATGCAGGCAGTGGATTCAATTAAGCACAAGTGCTCTGTGCAGCCACAGAGCCCAATCTCCCATCAGCTGGCAGCCAAGAAAGGAATTTCCAAAAGGCAGACTGACTTTGAATTCTTCTTCCCAGTATAATACTTATATGATACAAATATACCTTACACGTAGCTCTAAAATACTGAAATTTTAATGGATTGCCCCTTGAAATGAATTCTGTTCCCAAGATTGTGAGTAGATCCTGCTTGCTTTTGTCTTGGGCTTGCACATACAACACCAGCCAGCAGCAAAAGGTGGTGAATGTGAAGTGGCTTTAGGAGGAAAACAGACACTGACTTTATTTTATGTGAGTTATCAAGAGCCCACAAACTAAGAGTAGAAATGGAACTATTCCTCAGCTGAAACATGCAAAAAAAACCTCCAGCCCCAGAGGAAGTCCTTAAACACCAGCCCTCCCCTCCCTGCACAATACCCAAGATCTTTTTCTTTGCCTCACATATTTTTCTCTTTCTTGGTCAATTTAAACATCACCACCAATGCTTTCTGATGAAACCACCTTACACTTCTGGTTCATTCTACACTAAAATTTATTTCCAATCTGTTTTTCAAAAACACAGAGACTAGGTGAAAATTTTTATTTTTTAAAAGGTTCCTGCTGATAACTTGCAGCACAAGAATACCTGGGAATTTGAATTTATAAGCCACAATCTGTGAGTGAAAGAGAAAGTGGCTGGGAGAGAACTCAGACAGCTACATTTCCTATAAGAGAGACTGAAACTCTCAAACACTGCAAGGTGTATAACAAATCACGACCCTGGGATAAGAATAATTGATCAGAACAAACGAAAACAAACAAATCCTTGGAGCACAGTCTTGCAAACAAATGTGCCTTACCTGACTTCAGCAAGATGTGTCCAAAAGTTTCCAGGAAGGGGACTTCACACACTCCATCACTTTGTATATTGTGTTGTGAGCAACATCACATAAACCAAAATTTCCCTTGTTGGTCTCTCTCCACTCAGGTATATGGGAGCAAGTAACAGTAAAAGGCTTTTCTTAGTATACACTTGGGTCTATTTACTACATCACAAGTACTAAAATGTTGACTGCAACTACTGAATCTTCCTGAACTGCTAAAAAAGGAGTTGCTACTTGTGTATCAGACAGGTATTCTCAAGAATACATCAGTGACTTTGTGCCCAAAAAGCTCTCACAGCTTTTAGGCATGATGATAAGGAAGTAAATTGAAAAAGGCACAAAGTGGAACCAGGATATGCTACTGTATGTGGAAATTATTATGCTTCTTTAAATCTCTTCTCTTCTAACCATCTTTCCTGAGTATTCTTAAAAAAATTAAAACAATTTTTAGTTGAGACCCTCAGCTAATAATGCTGTAAATGGGGGTAAATGTCAAAATCTATTACCTGGCTTTCTGTTTTCTGAGAGATTTTGCACATCAAGTCTTAAACCAAATGGAGAAAAACTCCACAAAATTTCTTTAATTATTTTATTAAGTATTTTCCAATTGATGAAAAACACCTGCAAGAATGTTTTGGATTAGTGAGATATTAATTCTTGGTAATGATCACATTTATTTCCACTGACTGAAGAATCTGGGGCCCTGCTTACTCCAATGCTCTACCCCAGCACTAATCCATCTCATTCTTCCACATCTGGCATCCTCTAAACCATTTTTTTCATAAACCTTCTTCTAAATTAATTCCTTCCAAAACACTTATTTACTGTTTGCAAGATGTTTCACAATTACAGGATTTTCAGGCTGAGGTCTGGAGCAGAGCACCCAGTCCGGGTTGGTTGCAGATGGCAGACAGCTGTGAAAACAGAGACATCCACTCCCCAGATGAACAGCAAACCTACTGCCAGTAGCTGGAGAGGCCCCCCGTGTGTCTTTAATCATTTCAAACACTACAGGCAGAGAAAAGCTGCTAAATTACAGAAAAATGCTCCACTTTCTTCCCTTTAGGTGCTCCACTGAAGCCTCCTGCATGGCACATCCACACTCAGTCCCTCCCCTGATTGCAGGGCAGCATTTCAGGGACAGCATGAGCCTTTTCTGCTCCAGCTGGGCAGCAGCAGCAGCCTGCCCAGAGCTGCTGGAGGTCACTCTAAAACCCAGGTTTTTTAGGTGGAAGAACAGCAGAGCTGGTCTGTTCAGCCTGAAGGAATAGGAGACTGAGGGGAGATCCCACTGCAGCTAAAACTTCCTTCTGAGGGGAAGAGGGGCAGACATTGATCGGTTCTGTGTAGTGACCAGGGACAGGACTCAAGGGAACAGCCTGAAGTTGTGTCAGGGCAGGTTTAGGTTGGGTATTAGAAGGTTCTTCCCTCAGAGGCTGACTGGGGAGTAGCACAGGCTGGAAGGAAAGAAACTGCCAAGCATGGCTACAGGTACTGCATGCCATTACATGGATTTATCACCTTGTTCAAAGAAAGTGCCAACCAAACTCTAAAAGCTACAGAGCAGACACAGCTGGAAAGGAAAAAAAGAACTCACCTGTATTTATACATCTTTGGTTAGGGAAAAATCTGTACAACAAGCACTGGTCTCTTTCTGTACAGGTGAGAGTTCTACCTCTGATGAGAGAAAATCATCAGATTCTTCCACAGAATCTGGGACCAATAAATAGATAAATAACCACTCCAATCTGGAACAACTTCGGCAGTCCCACTTAATACCCCAGAGAACGTGATAGTCTTCCTTACTTTTCAAACTGAAAATATGAGCTGTGACAAGGCTCAGGAATTTCCGATTATGCCCAGAAGGAGACCTTCAGGCATTCAGGGAGATGCTTCTGCTGCACGACTCCTGCAGCTGCTAATGACAGCGCTAAAGACATCGACCCATGGCCTCCTCAGCCCTGGCTCACTCCTCTGTGACCTTGGCAAGGACATGTAGGTCACCCCTCTCTGGGCCAGCACAGGTGTGCTCAGAGCCCAGCTCTCCATGGAACAGAGCACTGAGCTTCCCTTGTGGCTCTGCAGAGGGGCAGTAACATTCCTGCTGCAGAAACCATCACCCTGTGCCCCCACACGGACAGCTCACACAGCCTCACCTCAGCACAGGCCCCACCAGCCCTGCTGCCTTCCTAAGCATTCAGCAAAATTCCGTCCCTTCTTGTGAGACTGCCAGCCAATTAGCTGGATAATTAATTCTTCAAAAGCTTCAAGATGCTTTTCCATCTGGGCTTGCCTCTTACCATTTGTTCTGTCTCCTGTCTTACCATAGATTAGCCAGGGCCAAATCCAGCTGCCCCCGGTCAGATCACTCACTAAGACTTCCAGATCAAATATGTTTTCTCACTAAAAACCATTAATACAAATAATATCAGCTATTCATGAGCAGAACAAAGCCAAATAAAGAGTATTTTCTTAGTTGCCCTGCAAATATTGTACTTTGCTCCTAAGAGATTAAAACACGACTTCTCCAGTTTCAGGGACGCTGCTAAGTTTATACTGCATGATAACATGCATGCACACATATATATTGTATATATCCAAAGAGTTGATGCCCTTTTGATCTAGAACATATGGAAAGTCCAGCACAAAAAATGGTCTTGCATAGAAGAAATAAGTAAGTGGCATATCAAATGAAATAATTAATTTTAGAATTATTTTTAAGTCATTTTTATTCTAAAAGCAACCTACTGTTGCTTTCACCATAATTATGGGAAAATGCAGATATCCATGCACTTCCTTTGACTTGTAAGTAATATTAGACCTAACTTTGGATTGCAGGAAGAAACTAAAATCAAAGCCCTGCATACACATCGGGACAATTTGGTTGCCAGCTTTCAAAAGCTGCTATTAAAGTAGCAAGTTTAGTTTTCATTCAAGTATTTAAAGTATTTGTTTCTACCTTCTGGTTCACAGATCTGAAAAATTATAGAAATAGATCCACTTCAGAAATTTACAGTCAGTTTTCACCAATTTAAAAAGTACTGCAAATCACCCATAGGATCTATCAATGCAATAGCTTTCAAATGAACACCTGGCTTGGTATTTTCTCTACCACCATTCAGCATACTCCAAAGTTCTGAGAGATAATTTTTTTTTCTGAGAGGCCCTGATTATGTTATTTTTAGTCACAGTGCAATATCTGCTCTCTTCTTCAAGTCCAAACTGAGCAAATATTTTCTTGTCATCTGTGATTTCACTTACTATACCCCTGGGACTCCCAGACTTAAATCAAGATTGTCAGACTATTATTATACCCACTGATACAGAAGATAAGCACCCCTTCCTGCTCTTTTTCCTTGCCAAAATCTTATTTACTTGAAGCAGATTCCTGCTGAAAAACAAGGTGTAGTTAAGATTACGTGTTCTGTGTGCCAATGCAACAACAGTGTAACCCCTATTTTCTTTTGGTTTTTTTTTCCCTTTCACAGTAAAGATAAATGCTCCTTTGGGGAAAACAAAACATCATCCAGAAGGACTGGATGGAACAGGAACAGTAGTTTGCTATACCAAGCTAGAAGCTCCATAATGGCAATCCAAACCTCCTGTCTGTGTCAAAGCTCCTCTGTGGCCAAGAGCCACAGGGCACATGGTGGAGAGAGCCATGGAAATCCTTCAAGGCTCTATTTGGGAGCAGGAAAGAGGTGGTTTTTCCTGTTCTCTGTGCTGACCTGGGGATGTGATGTCATTTGGCTCATTTTTATCTACAGAGTCTCTATCTAGAGACATAACTCTGCTGGCACTGGGGTGGTCACTCAAACTGCCCAGGGTCAGGACAACAGGTACCCCACCAGCCTCCCTGTGACAATGCTCTGGAGTATATCCAAATTAGGAGCTGGTTTACTGCTCCACACAGGTGAACTGAACACACATTGTGTACAAAATCACGTTGACAAACCACATTTCTGGGAGGTACTTTGCACTTTGTTGGAAAAGGAGCAAAATCAAGGGTCAGTGTCTGCCATTCTTGCCCACAGTAATCAGCTGTGGAAGAAGCTCCATGGTCATGAAGAGGACGCTCACTCATTGAGAGGGAAGTGAAATGCAAGGTGCCAAACTACCACCCCAAACACTCATAATGCATTTCACTGGTGGGACTGATTATCCTGCTAATGTCTTTCTTACATGTCCCACAGACATCTCCAAAATTATTGTATTTCTCTAGAAATATCTAGAGAATTATTATATACTATTATATAACATCTCTAGAATTATTATATTGCAGAGAATATAAACCACAGGAAAGTGGCTTATAAAGCTTTTATAGGTGTGAATTTTAGAAGGTTAGAATAAGATTCATTGCTGACTTAGCGAGTTACAATTCTCCAGACTTCTTCCAAAAGCCTTTTATTTTTTTTTCTTACATCTTACAAATTTTCTCTACAGATTCCATATGTTACAGGATTACAATTTCAAGGGAAGTTTTATGGGACTGTATTGCAAAACAGCCTTATTTCCTGTTCCTTTCCCCTACATTATATCTGTATCTATTTAGATTGTGAGCTCTCACAAACATGATTGCAGGCTACAATGTCTGATCTAGTTTGCAATACAGCTGCTTTGCAGGTCTCCAGGAGTGCTTAAATGGTTCTGATCTCTGCTCTGCAGATGTTTTTGTTTTTTGTTTTTTTTTTCTTTTTTGCAGGTCAATCTGTACTGGCACAAAATTTTCAGAGCCACTCAGCTCTGACTTGCTCCAGCTCTTGCACCACAGACTACTACTGGCAGGTACTGGCACCATGAGCTACCTAAGCAATACCTGGCAGTGGACAAGTGTCTGCCCTTACACAATCCATGCATCCAAAAAATCATCAGACACATTGCAAATGAGGTGGAAAACAAATAATAGATAATAACAAAATTATTATAATTGTAAGCAATAAGAACTATATTCACTCTTAAAGGTACCAATTTTCTAAAGGTTGTGATTGACCTGCACAACAATCCTTTCAGAGGAATCTTTAAATGTTTAGATGATGTTGTAATCAAGGGAGAGGGGAGGTAGCTGTTGATCAGGAGGAGACATGGAGACCTCAAAGCACAGACACCCCAAAGTCACACACGACGTTTTTCTGATGTCAGTTACAATATGTTAATTTTATTTTTGCAGTAATCAAGCTTCCAGACATAGCAGGAAGAACGGAACACTGAAGCACCACTTTTCTTCTGTCTAGATTAATGCCACTGCATCACAGTAATGTGTTAGCACAATCGTTTCTGAACAACCACAAACAATCTACAAGGCTATTATATTTAATTGCTATTAAGATAGTTTATAAATCTACTGTAAACAATAGCGAGGATGCACTCATAATGCAGCTATAAGATTAGTTACTAATGTCATGACATAAACCAGGCCATGAACTCAGAATATCAGCAACTCCATGATAACTCTGATGTTTATGTCCTTGATTTCCAATAAATGCGGGGAAGCGTTGCCCTCTTTTGTCTCAACACACATTAATTATGTTGCCTTTCCAATGATATTGGATCATGATGCTCACTAAATTCACACCCTGCCTCATCCCATGGCAGCTTACCCAGGAGAGCAAACACAGCGTAATATGCTATATAAATAAAATCACATATAATATCTGAACTACGACCTACGCAGAGAGCTGCCTCATAAATCTGCTGCACAGATCACAGCCAGACTGCCTTTCCCCCAAGCTGATGGTCTGGATCTGCTGCCTCCTCCCACATGGAGCTGCCTGAAGAGCTCTGCTGGCTGCAGCACCGTGCAAAATGTCTCTGAGGATTGGGCTGCTGAGCCCTTCCATCTTTGTCTAAGTGATGTGAAGAACAGACTTACACACAAGCAGTGCATGCTCAGGAATTCACACTTCTCCTTCCTCACACTTACTGATTGCTTCTGACTAATGAGCCAGCATGCAGCTTATAACAAAATCATAATCTTTCCTTACCATAAAATCTTTTAAAATCATCTCTGGTTATTTCAGGCTCATCTTACACTGATATCAAGCATTCAATTATGTCCAGACAGATCAATCCATAGCAAGCTAAACTGAAAAATTTTCAACCTAGTTACTCCAGAAGAAAAAAAAAAAGGCAAGGTTGGGGGACATAAAAATATCTAAGGAAATTGTAAGGGCTTTGTATCAGATGAGGAATCCTCTGTTTTCTTTGACAAAATGTAAGGAAGTAGCATTATAACTGCAAGAACAAAAGTAAAAAGATATGGAATTGAAAATTCTGAGCTGTAAAGACATACTTACATTTTCTACTATTTTCAGAGTGGTGGGCAATCCCTGAGAACTTTGTATGAAATACAATAGACCAGGGTGCCTCTCAGAATCTCCTACACGAGAAACCCAAGCAAAGCTAAACACAAAGGTTTGTGCTTCCAGCTGCTATTTCTGACCCACCCATCATGCTGTATGGGACACGTGCCTTCATCTCCCCACTGCACACAGGGTTCAAGTTCCTTTTGTCTTTATGATGGGTCAAAATTTTACTGAATGACATCCACCTGTACAGACTCCACACAGCACATCCAATGCAAGAAACACAGTTTGTCTTAAAATATCTCATTAGGAATGAGACAAGGAGGAATTAGGACATTTTGACTAGCTCTTAGAACAGCACATCTGTTTGGGACAGTTCAGTGTCTGGGAAACAAGACCTGAAAATCACTATTTGCTTTCCTTCCACACAAAACTCTTCCTTTCTATTTCTGCAAATGCGCTGTCACCTGCCATAAACAGAGAGGGAAATCAATGCATTGTTTTCTCTTAGATATCAACAGTACACCTGACCTTTTAATCCTTATTCTCCAGGCCTTGGAACTGCCAGTGGAGATACATGCCCCACAGATACACATCCACGAGCAGCTCTCTGCACTTCACTGCCTGGTTCAGGCTGAGTCAACATGAAAGCCTAAGTCACTTTAACACAGTGCAGCAAAAGTTTAATCAGCTCTGATCTTTCAGCACAAACACAGTGGGGAAGTCATAACCCCACTGTAGGGAGAAAGAAACATGCAAGGGCATTTATGGGCTGGTGATGATGGAATTTAATGTCTCTTTTTCAAGAGGGACTTGGCTAAAATAGAAATAGCCACGAGAACTGAACATACCCAAAGTTGTTCAACCTTGCACAGAGAGAAACCTGCCTGTATTTCTGATGGGTGTTACATGCTGCATGAGAAAATAGATTTTAACATACAGTAAACAGAACCTGTAAATGGAAGAGGTGGAGGAACCTGCCACAGAGCAAGAGCTCAGTGGAGTTTGTGTCAGGTTGGTTTTGCCGCTTCAACCTGTTCCTAGCAGAACTCTGTAGGCACTGGTACCATCACAGAAACTCCAAAGTCTTTACAAGTCTTCTGCCAAACACTTTAAAAAAGGTAAATAAAAGTTGTGTTTAAAATTGATTAGAACAACCTCTGGCATAGAACCTGAACCAGAAAGGCATTAAAAATCTTCAAACTCTACTGTTTCAACATTTTGGTGCCTTCCTCTTTGCAATCTTCCTTTCCCAAGGTGTTAAGGAGCATAGAACACAGCTGCTTTATTGGGGCTTTTTTACTCATTTTTTCCTATTTGCCAGATAAAACTGTTGTTTACTTTACATTACCAAAAGATGGATATGACAAATTTTCCATCCCATCCTGTAGTGTACCTTTTTTTAATCCCTAAATATGAAGTTACTACATGATCACATGGTCCAGGGACACAGGTAAGCATGCTCCAGAAGTGGGCAGGATTTTGGATTTGTATAGAAATACAGTCCACAATAAAACCCAATCTTGTCCAACTCCAGTTTAGCTAATGATTCCATCAGATTTCAACCTCTGCTTCACGGTTTTTATGGGTGGCTATTTCCAAAGAATTTTAGACTTCTGAAATGTAATTTTCATGTTTCTGCGCTACAGAAAGGCACACATTTTTCACACAAGAAGCACAGCAGCCCTATTTTATGAGCCATTGGACTTGCAGTTAATATTAGCTAACAGACAGAAGTGTGAATATTCAGATATGCTTTGTTACACACAGACACGTTGAACAATACGATGAGAAATATTGCTGTTTTCATTGCTCCCTGCAGGCTGCTGCATGGAGAAGTCCTTATGACTGCTCCTACCAAACATGTGTGCTTAAACTCGTTTCTCTGTGTCTTTGTGGGACTGTGTGTAAATATGCAAACATACATATATATATATATACACACACACTATATATGTAGATATATATATACACGTACATATATATATACATACATACATACATATATATATACACACCCCCACACAACTAACCATGTGAAGAAATAATTTGAGTTTTAGCACAGTGATATATCAAATTTCCAGTATATTTGCTTCTGGATTAAAAAAAAGAAAAATGTACTACTTGTGTGCAGGGCTTCCATACTGACTCAAATATTAGCTGCATGCTAGATCAGTGATAAGAGAACAAGAACCGGGGAGAGGAGACATCTTTTATCTCCCCTCTCGATTTATTCACTGTAAAGCTGCTGGGCCTTTTACTGTTCCACATGAAAAACAGTAGTAGAGGAATAATGCTCCTATAAAACATATGATTTTCTCATTATTTCTTCACCTCTTTCAGATACAGCCAAGTGGCTATTCCCACAAGGGGCCAGCAATATCTAATCCTTAATACTCATAATTTTAAACTGCCTTTGATACTAGAACACATCCGTTTTATTTCACCAAGCAAATTGATGAAGAAACTTCTTTGCTCAACTTAGCCTTGCTCCATTTATAATGTTCCATTTATAACGTTGTGCTGGTCTCTAGAGCTCACAAATTTTTTATTGAATATATCCAGCCTTCATAAGTAAAACTGTATTTTTCTCCTGTTCTGCCAAACTTGCTGTGTTTTCTGGCTGCATTCTTCATTCTCCTTTTCTGAGATGGGAAAAAGCTTTCAGATGGACTATCACTTTTGGAACTAGAGAATATGCAATAAATGCTCCTCCAATCCATATTTAAGTGGAGTCAGCACCCAGAAATTCATAATGGAAAACGTTAACTAGTTCAGTAGAATACCTTCAGAGCAACTAATACTATTTTTATTTCTTGGAGAATAGATTGAATCAAATAATTTGAATTAACAGGCAAAAAAAAAATTAATTTACAATGATAGTTTGACAAATCCGAGAGAAAAATACAATGTGTAGCAGCAGCTTAGGAGGAAGACAGTTTAACTAAGTCTTTTAGGTAACTCCAATCCTTCTGTGGTCTCAGCTGGGTGGGAAATGCTCAACCACAGTTCCCTTCCTTCAGAGAAACATCCTCAGCAGGACAAAGGATCTCCAAACGTGCTCTGAACTACAGAAGTTTGGAAATTGAACCCCTCATGCATGTTAAATGAGGTATCATACCTGAGGTTAACGTCACATTGAAGTGTTCTTGTTTATTTCTAGTTTTCAGAATAAATTCAAGCAGTCATTTTCCTCTGAGTTTCACTGCCATTTGCCTCATTAGCATAGTCATTAAAAGGAAAGATGAAATAAAGCTTTGACATTTCCATATGTAATTTTAAGTTACTCATCTAAAATACAGTAAGTCAAAAGAGCAGAAGACTTTGCAGATTAAAAAAAAAAAAAAAAGCAGAAGAAATATATTTATTTAGGACTTACTTCATTAGCATTAATTAAGCTTTTTACTTCATTTGCATATGCAAGTGTTCTTGCCAGGAGGGGGTGCCAAGTACCCACAGCACTAATTATGCAAAAAGAAAACACATGGCAAATATTTTACAGAAAGATAAATTACCATGTTTTATAGCAGTTGTACATTACCTTGATAGACCAAACAGCAAATGGAGCTTTCAGCAAGTAATGGCTGTTAAAGCATGTGTTGAGCAAGGTAACTGCACGAGAACAATCCTGCTAATTCCTCATTTACTAAAATTAGTCCAGTGCTCATCTGAGTACATGGAAAATAACACAACATCAAGGAAATTTGCTGCTGCACTGTTTGTCTTATCTAAAACAGTCTTTGAAAGCCATTGGGGAAAAAAGGCTAAAATTTTGACAAAAAGGCAATGTCATGTTAATACAGGCTCAGAGATATTTGCATTTTTGTGGGGCAATAGGTACTGATGGGAGAATGAAGAGAAATTGAAGCCCCGAACATGACAAAAGGATAAAGATAAGATGACTGATCACAGAGCAAAAGGGCAGAGAGTTCTGAAATGGTACATTTATTAACAGCAATTAAAACAGATTTTGTTCTGGTTTGTTTCTGGGTTTCTGTTTGTATGCTGGTTTTTGGTAGTTTCAATACAAGGTGAGGTCCTTTTTCACTGGATCTTCTTCATTCTTTATGTAAAAGCTTCAGCTTCTGAGATCTATTATTTGCGAGTAACCTTTTCCTGCTGTTGGTTTTTTGGAAGATAAGGGCAACTTACAGATTTCTAGTATTTAAAGTGCTTTCTAAAAATTGATGAGAACATCCTGAATCCACAATTCAGCTACAGTCAAATTGCTCTAAGTGCATAACCCTAGTGCATACAGCCTAATAGGTAATTGGACTCAATGATGACCTAATTTAAAACACAGCACTGTAAAAGCTCATCTTCAGTCCTACCATTTGACAGTGTTATATTTTGATGGTAGCATCAATTTTTAACAAATCTTCTAAAAAATCACTTTCTTTAGTGTTATGGATGGTTTTACTATTTTCTTGATTTCTGTTTCATTATAATATGTATTCATTTTTATGCACAGATACTCATCTGTAAGTCAATAGATCATTATTTATACTGATCCACCCAAATATGTAACTCAAACTCCCCTCAGAATCACTTAATATATCAAAAGAAAAACGGGCTTACTGCAATAAATAACACAAAACATCTTTTATAAATACAAAGGCAAAGTGACTTGCATGGATGTACGTTCATAGAATAAAGTGAAATAAGGTGTTTTATACAACATAAACAACACATACTAACACCAAGGCAGAAAAAAAAAAATTATTTTTTATAATATTTTATACCACCAGGTACAGGATTTCTCAGACAGAAGCAGTGAGGTTTTTAATCAATAAACTGGAGGCAGAAAAATGTTGATGAAATAAATTAGATCTCTACTTGGGTTTGTCTTTCCTGGAATTACTTAATGTTGCAGTGATGGATTCTATGGAGGCGAGGTAAAGAGATAATCAACTAATGACTTGCACAATTTTAAACATGAGTAATGTTTGGCAAATACATAAACAGCTCCCTAACATACTGTGACACAGAAATGGTATTTTAGATCTGGCACAGTTCTAACACAGTTAAAAGGAAGCGTTTTAAAGAGTGTGACCTTGAAAACAGTTCTCATTTTAAGAGCTGTGTGACCTTAAGATACATTCATTCATTAGATAAAAGTTTCTTCTCCCCAGTGGCAAACATTTTCAATTTCACCATCAAAATGTCATGACTCAAGCAGCAGATGTTTCTCTGAGCTTTCCTCTTAATCACTACAAAACCCTCTACTCTAGGTAAATAGCAAGGAACTGAAATAACTTGCAACCACTGTGGTAGCTTGAAAACAGTGGCACTGTGGCTCAGTCAGCTGGCATCTAACACAAAACTAACTCTGTCCTTCACTAGCCACACAGGGCATGCTGGCCCATCAGACAGCCCCAGAAATTATTCCTAACAGTGATTTGAGGCTGATGCATGCTTTCCACAAGAATGTAGAATACTGCAAACACTTGATTTCACTGCAGCCATATTCTGTCTTTGCAATAGGCAGTTTGTGGCTTCATACATCTTTTCCTTCCCATTTTTTTTCCTTCATATCCTTATATTATCTGTTTGAACATCTTGCCAATTCCTCTTCATTGGAAGATCTTAAGATAACTATGTAGGCTGCATTGTTACTTAGAACTGTGGACTGGAAACATCTTATTTTACACTATAGCCAAACTATCAAAAATAGTTGATCCAAGTCCATGTCTTATCCCCCTGTAATCTGGATTTAACCCAGGACTTTCCAAATAGTTATAGTGTTAAATTGGGATCTTTGGCTCAGTCAGTCTTACCTGTGCCTCCTGTTTCACATTTTGATCTAATTTTGCTGACCAGTCCTGGCTATAGGATTGCTATTCATTTCTGCACCACAGATGAGGGGGAATGTTCCCCCTCACTTCAGAGAACTACATACACTCCATCTCTGTGATGGCACACAGCACGTGTCATGGATCCTTCTACATCCAATTTTTGTATATAAAATTAATTTCTTCTCCAGTTGTTCTCCACTTGTTCTTCAGTTGTGAAGAACGACTCTTGGAGATTACCCAGGTTCAAACACTATGATTATTTTATTTAGAGTAAGTATTTCATTGCTTGTTTTAATCCTGAATTATCACTATTTCCTTATTCCATGGAAAAGATATGTAAGTTTTGTTTAGGAAGGTAAACCACTCAGTGTGTTTGGCAGCATGGGTCTATGAGACTGCAGCTTTGTTTGCACCAGGTACATTTAATTGAGAGTTACTGACAGATTTTCATCATTGGATGTCTCCCTTACACCTTCCTCTGTGCCCTGTTTCACTGCTGGTTGCTTCCTGTAGTGTTTTACTCAAAACCCACTAATGCAGTGTTTGTTCCAATGACAAATTTTATGACAGAACCATTGTGGCAATGTGTCCTCAGCCACACAGCTTTCCTCTGCCTAACCTGTTCTGCTGGAATGAACTCTCTGTCCTGCTTCTGCTCAAGGCAGATGTTCCTTTGGACAGCAGCAACAACCATTACTCACAAGTCTTTATTCATTCATGCTCCTTCTACATTTTTTGGCTTGTTGCTGAAGTGGGAGGGTAATGCAGCAAGGCACTTCTGTCACTTTGGAAACCTCCTTTTGCAGCACGAACACGATGAAGAGGACATCCCTCTAATTGGCAATTCCTAAAGTCACCTTCAGTGGACTGTTCCTGCAGGTGTACATCTCTATGGCAACACTCGGTGCCGTTCAGAGCGCACAGGAAGATTTTGTTTTCGAAGTTCTCATTTCCTGATTCTGCAGACCATATGGCAGCATAAAACGCACAGTAGAGCAGATATTTTTAAAGCATGACATTAACTTTACTGGGGACATTAACAAAGATGAGTAATGTTATCCTCGCTCAAGTATGAAATATGCCAATGTTTGCAAATTCGGATGATTAAGGTTGTACCTAAAATGATCACCTGGGTTTTTTTCAGTTCTGAGATGTAATAGGAGTCCTCCTGTGCCTGTATCTGAAAGTATCCATACGTATTTTCAGAATGACATTTTAAGCAAAACACGTTAAGGTAGCATAATTCTGATTTATTTTTCTGAAGTTTATGATTGGTAAATCTGACCCTGTTCTTATGAGATATCTCAGGAAAAGAAAAAGCTATTTTCTCAGTGATCACTGCGCTTAATTTTAGTTCTGCTTTAGATTACTGATCCTCAGATCAGTACAGACAAATGTCCAGATCCAGCACAGACAAATCTTACAAACTGCAATTTAATTAAAATATTTCTTAAATCGGTTCAATTTTGCAAATGCTTCTCCTTTCTACTACAACCTACATGGTTTGCCACATTCCATAATGCTGCCTGGTAAATAAGTTATGTATTTATTACCACTAATCCTGTTGCTATGCTCCTGTTAATAATAAATTAATGTGGCTAATTATTAAAACATACCAAGCATGTTCCAATTACTTTTTCTCACCTGCCTCCACTCCTTTAATGCAAGACGTTCCAACCAGAAACACATTTTACTTTCCAATCATCTTGATGAATGATATAAAGCAACAGGGGATATTCTCTAGACATTCAGCTTACAGCCTCTCTACATGAACAAGCTGGATGTGCAAGGAGGCCCTGGGATCATGCCTGGGGCATTAATGAGCTTATTAGAACACTGTAACAAGGATTATCTGAATTTCTTATGCAGAACTGAAGATTTAATCAGTCTCTTGCCTTCAACTGCGAACACAGGTCAGCTTAAACTAATTGCTGTTCTAAAACCACTTTTTTTTTCTTCTCATATTGGCATTGGTTATGATGACCAAGGATGATTAATGTTCATTAAAAATGGTAAAACTTCTGGAAAAAAAAATTATACATGAAACATGGCATCTTGTTTTATCATTATGAATTCAATGCAGCACAGCTGACCTCGGCAGTAATTTTCATACTGAAATGAAAACATCACTTTTCATGAGCCCATCACACCACATTTGGATGCTAAGCTTTCGCCCATAGTTTTCAATGATATTGCACTTAAAAGAAAACTGCTTTTCACCTTTAACTTTCCTTCCCACACAGCAGTAGCCATAAAGATGGTTATCCTGAAAATCACTTGAGTGCATATTTAAATGATTCTTTCAACAACTGAACCATTTTCTGATTGGGGGTCAGCCTGGAAAAACATGTTTTTAATAAAAAAATAAACAAATAAATAGAGCTCTCCTAAAAGCTGCAACACAGGACCATGCTAGCACAGTGCAGAAATACATAACCCAACTTATCTTAAGGCTTTCAGTTTTGTTATTACCTCAGTCTGTCTGGAGTCCATACATTTTTAATGACTGTGCTTACCAGTTGCTGTCCGTGAACACCCCAGGCTGCATACTGTAAAACTGAATCCTCTACTTCTGGAGGGTTTAACTCCCAAACTTCCCTTGAAAAAAGGGAAACATTTTTACTTGAACACACTGGCATCACCTCATGGATAGAGAAAACGACACGGTATGGAAAAAACAACGTGACTTACCTCGTGTGTATGTTATAAATCACGTATGAAGCTGTATAAGAAGAATGAAAAACCTGTTAAAAAAAGAATAATAATAATTAAAAGACAAAATACAGGATTAAATACAGACTACCACGAAGGCAGTCACCATCTTTCAACCCCAACACCTTTATTACTAAAGAATGTTTTACTGAATCAACTATAACCAACAGACCCGAATAGACCTGAATCAGGTTTTGAAAGCTGTAGGAAGGACACACATATTCACCTGTTAATTTAACCAGACACCGTAACAGTGCACAAAAAATGTCCCAATTTGAAAAATCTGCCTTCCTGTTTAAAAAAAAAGAAACCCACACNAAAAAAAAAAAAAAAAAAAAAAAAAAAACCAACAAAACACCACACTTTTTATTTTTTTTCTTTCCTTCATCAAGCTGTGTCAAAATGATTGCACAGGCATCACAGTTAGTCTCCTTGAAATGCAGGCCAAACCAGGGTCATATGGTATTTTACTGACCACCTGCTATGAACAGCCTGAAGGATCACCCAGGTGTGGCTCACAGAACAGAAAAGCTGTGTATTTCTTGGGGCTCTGTTTGCTGTGGCTTTCATTAAATAAGTTTTGGTCTGGGTTTGGCTGACTTCCTTTGTTTTTCAGGAAAACTCTGTTGAAGATTTTTTGTCATTCTGGGTCAAACAAAGAACTGTTATTTTTCAGTAAACCTTTCTCATTCAAGAGCAAGTTGAAGCAGTCACTTCTGGATCTAAAACCCGTAGGATTGTCTGAACAGAACAGAAGAGCACTTAAAGTGTATAATGTGATGGACCACCACACCAAGGGGCTCAAATCAAAGCAAACTATTACACATTTTCTCTAGACAAACATTAGTCTATACACAGACAGTGTATAACAGATATTTTGCTCTCTTCCAGGTTTGACTGATTGGTTTTTACCTAGGTCATTTTTTGCCTCTACGTCTTGTATCATGAAAGCATCATAATTCCATAGTATTAGTTTTAATATGATTTAAAATTACTTCATGGTCTTGGAACACCAAATATATTTGCCACTAATTATCACTGAACTAAGCAAAAATCTTCTTTTTAATGTAGTATTTCTGTCAGAAAAAAAACCATTAGATTCCATCCACTAGACTTACTGCAGCTTCATGTCTACAGTTACAGCATCTCTGCTTGGCATGTGAAGGGTTTATTTCTGGACAGGCTAAAGCCAAAAAGATGGGGACAGCTACAGCTGTAAACCCAAACCTTTGGCATGGATACATGTGTTGGGAACTCTTTAGGTTACATTTTCTGCTCTGGGAACATTTCAGTGTTTCCTTCAAAGAGAACAGGCAAGGGGGCATCCTACATGGACAGAACCACTGGAATTTGTCACTATGGCACACGAGAGGGTTTCAGAGGTTGTTATTTTGTCTGGAGGGCATTCAATAACAGAGACATCTGAAACATCCCTCCACTGACCCCCTTTTCATTAGTAGCTCCCTGCCAACACATGCCAAGAATTTAGCATGCCCTAAATCTTTGCTGGCTGATGCAGCAAGAATCCCACAAAGGTCTCCAAGATTAGTAACTCTACTTTGCGCAACAGCTGATATCCCTTCTATGAAACTTCCCTTTGAGACAAAAATAATTTCCGTTTTCCAAGTCTGTTGTGTTCAAAGTCAGAACTGTTGCTTCAGTAAGAATCATACATATATTAAATATGCCCAAAACTTTTTTATATTTTATACTACAGCTTAAGATAAACTATTGTGTCATGTACCAGCCTCTTCTGAGAAGGGTGATGGACACAGAGAAAAATGGTTAAATCATGATGGTTTCTGCACAGGGTGTGCACTGCCAGAGGTTACCCAGAGGGGCACTTGCCAGCAGCTTTTAAAGGCCAGTTACAAAGAAGAGAAATGGGTCTTTTGCCCTTGTGGGAAAAGGGAAAATTGTATCAAAGATAATGCATGTGGAGGGTTGATAAATATTTTTAATAGAAATATTTAAAAAGTAAATTATTAGACAGAATATATTTCAACAAGAAATGCTAAACTAATAAGTCATCCTGACAGCTTAAACAGAAAATATACTGTAACAACAAGAACAACACTTCATATATCATGTGGAAATTCTGCTCCTGCCTTGTGCAACATTTCTGTCTAAACATTTATGCAGAAACATTAATATCTGTTGAAAAAAGTTGAAAGAGCTCCACTTCTAGTGGAGACCAACACTACAGTGAAGTCACTGTCAGACAGGATGCTGACATTTTTCTCACTTTACCCATATTCGTTTTAGTTCTTAACAGGAACACCACGTATAAATTACAAGTACGAAGCCTCCTAACTCATCTGGCTTGCAAGAGCCACACGCTGAAACACAATCACTATCAAAATGAAATAAATAAAAAAGGATGCAGAAAATCTTTCTTTTTCTAGCTTATATAGAAAGTGCTTAGAAAGCTCTTGTAGCTTTGTACAAAGGCTTGACCTGTTTGGCTTCCTCTTGCACAGAGCTGTGTCAGTGGCTGGGACAGCTCTTCCCTAACATCATCACACAACACCTGGTACCACAGGGAGGAGTACCCTCTAAAACACCCGGATCAAACCTCCCACACAGCCACCAGTTGTGTCCTCTGTAGAAGAGGCTTGGGGAATGCAAGCCCTGCAGCTAAGCTGAAAAAACCTGGTAATTTATGTAGCAGTGATCCCTCTCACAGTGTATTTACTGCCAAGGCTGGCTGTTACATCAAACCCAAAGTGCAACCATTCCCATGCCAAAATGCTTTCAGACGTATCTTGTACTCTAGGTCTTCTAACTGAGACGCTATCAAAAGACTGGAAGAAGATTAATATTTCAACATGGCCATTGAATTGCTCCAATTGACCAATATGAGATATGTGAAACTGAGGAAAAGGGTTTGGCTGTAGTGAAAAATACTCATCCTCTATGCACAGAGAGAATCAGTTAATGATTATGGACACACAAAACATCTCTAAGAAGAAAAGCAATGCAGGAGAGGAAAGCCTTTTAAAATATTAAATGCATTACAGCAATTTCTGCAGGAAAACAAAAAGAGGAAAATGGTCTAGTATAATTTATTAAAATAATTATACATGTTAAGGTTGGGCACTGCGAGGAGCCTTAACTTCAGAAGTGGCATGTATGATTGCTAGGGTTCAGGCCCTTCTGGCAAGTAAATAACTTGTCTGCTTCTATTATGATAAGCTTGAAAATGTTCCCTGCAAAGTTAAGAATTGTGAAAATGGCTTTTTAGATCAGACAGACAGTATAACTCCCCCTCAGTACAATTTATTTAATTTTTCTTTTGCCACAGAATGCAGTCGGTAACAACCATTGCATATTAAATATTTCTCCTGAATTCATTCTTTCATCAGTTTATAAAGTGATGACAAGCTTTCATCTGGTGCTGCTCAACACTGAAAAAGTTAGCTGCATTTGTGTATGAAAAAGATGAAATTACCGAACTCCATTACAAAGGACCTAAAAGAAAAAGGTGACAAAAGTATTTCAAGACAAATTGCTCCAGTCAAAATGTATTGAAATAACAATCTATTACTCAGCTAACAGCCAACAATAAAAAACACACTTATCAATCATGATCTAAACTTTTAGATGACACATTTAGATGAAGGTGTGATTCTTTCAACAGCTGAGTTGTGGAGTTTCATGTGTCCTTTATTCTCTACCTTTCAAAGAATTATTTTTTCTTTCTGTGGTTTCTAAAAATGGAATAATTCCATGGAACTCAGTGCATAGCCCAACTAGATGCAAGAGAACAGTGCCTTATACACTCTGCCAAACACACTCCACTAATTTTGCAATACGTTCCACAAAATATCCAGTTCACTGTTCCTGGGTAATTTGGAAAACATTTCTCAGCAGAATAATGTTTTTGCTAAAACCTGCCAAGAAAACCTCAGCAGCAGTATTTTTATGGTGTGATGAGAGCTCTCAGCTCCAGGCAAATGGAAGAGAGCTGATGACATTAGAACCTCGCAGCGCTATAATCCCAAAATGCTTGGGCATGCCAAACACCTTGATGCATCCTTTATCCATTTCCTGTATTATAAACCAATTACATTCTTTCATGTGTTATTTATTTAGAGCAATAATGGTGCCTTCTTGCTGGCATGGCTTTTTGCAAGGTAGTGGAGTGACTGTCCTGTATTTTTTGTTCTCACCCAAACGTCCACCTGCAATCTGAACTCATCTCTGCAGTTCTCAGTGCTGCTACACTCTGTGAATTCCAGTAAGACATCTCACAGGGCATAAAAGCACTCAGACTGAGCAAGAACTATAAAAGGTGAGGGTATAGGAAATACATTGAAAATTTCAGCACCTGCAGTAATGCTTTCAGTAATTCAAAGCTTAACATTCAAATGGTGCCCATGTTTTGCACACAACATAGATATAATAACTGAAATTGCAGTGTTTACATCATTCCCATCCCACTTATCTCCAAACACATACTCTGATTTGGAAAGAGAGGCAGTTTGTCAGATAAGGTTCAAAACCATGCAGATCTCTGATTCATCAGTGAGGTATCAGATCTTTTATGGGTTAATTTACAATTCCGATCCCATGAAAAACAAAATCTAGTCTTTTAAGAGATTACTAGTCTGAATGAAAAATGACTATATTCTTGTTCTATGAGTTAAAGAATTCAATCAGATTTGGACACAAAGTAATCAACCTTAGCTGGGTAAAGTTTTAACTCCTGCAATATATGGATGCCTCCCAAGGAATATTTATTACTCATAAAAAGAGAAAGATCAAAAACCTGCTTTTATTGCTTCAGAGGCACAAGTCAATTATTAGGCAGTTCAAAGCTATGACAGAACCTGATACGGAAAAGGTTTTCTGTGCTTGAAAGCTTTTCTATTTTTTCCAGCTCCATCAGCTGCCCTAATAAAAGATATTACCTCTTCCCACAAATCCTGTCTTGTTTATCTCTTCAGGCCACCACATCTAAAACAACTACGTTAGGGAGAAACAAATATTCCTAAGCTCAGCTGAAAAAAAAAAAAAGGACTACCTAAAACTAAAAGTGATGCATCCTAATTAATAACCTGCATTACAGTGCATATCACCAAATTCATGTGAACCCAGAAACCAGGGGGCAGGACACAGTGAAGCAGGGAAGTAAACAGGAATACATCCTGCCAAGGACACTCACTTCCCCATTCATCCGTGGCCCTTCTCACTTTTGAAGATCTTTCCTAATACATCAGTAAAATGGTCTGGCACGTTCCCAAACTGCCTCAGTGGGTGGGTGCCAGCCACAGGAGCTACTGGCTGTCATGCACAGTGTGAAAAACAGCAACACGAGTAGGATTCTGCCTTTATCCTCTTTTCTGCACTTGAATTAAGCATTTGAAGAATTACTGCAAAATCTACTTATGCTGAAAACTGAACCAAAAAGCCTTTGCCGTGGTAAAGTGATTAGAAGGCCAAGCAAAATGTAACCCATCATTCATCTGCCACTCATGCAATGAAGTACCCACACACAAATGACAAACAGAATCTCATTCAAAAATCCCAATCTGTAAGAAACCTCCACTAAAGGCTCAAAAATACAATTTAGCAGAAAGAAATGTAAACAGATATTGCTTCCTCTTTTGCCTTTAGGATTTAAGCACCTTGGAAGAAAATTGGAATATCCAGAACATGCCATGAGCTACAAATAATGAGCAAGGACCAAATGTAGAGTGGGGAGAATATGAGGGGATATAATGAAGCACAGGAAGGTTATGGAGATCTTTTGAAGGGATTACTTATATAAATGCAGTGTGCTTGTGGCCAGAAAATAAAACTATTATATATTCTCAGTAAGTTAACATATATTCAAGTTCACTCCCCATATAAAAACCACATTCTATACAAATAATACTAAATTATACAAAGTCTATGTATATTATTTATATAAATCAGGCAAATAATTATTGAAATTATTTTTCCTGTAGCTAGTGATATTTTACTATCAATTTTGCTCAGAGAATACTGGTGTATAATTCAGAATTCCAGCAATGAAAATGAGAAAAGGCTTTCAAGCAGGTCTTTGATGCCATGTACAAACTCCTTATTCTGGTACACGTTTGGAGAGCACCAGGTTATTTGTGGCCGAACTCCCTCCGTTGTGGAAAGTCTGCTGAAAGGAAATGAGTTACAGTAGGAAGGGGCAATCTCTGCTCTATGCCATCAGGATTCCAAGCAGCAACTTCTTGCTCTCTAGAAAACCAGATTAACATCCACACAACCAGCTCCTATTCCTCATTTCCTTTTTATGAGCTTTAAGACACGTGACCTTGCTGGGACTGCAGTGCAAAGAGAATGGAATCAGTATCTAATGTGCTGATCACAAAACAATAAAAAAGATATATTCCTTTCTTATCTTTGTATTGCAAGGTGTTCAGCACCCCATTAGTAAAACCTGTGAGGGAGTTAATAAGATTAAATTAGGAGCAGCATGACTACTGCCAAAGGCAAAGCACAGCTGCTGGATGAAACTTCCATCTATTTTGCAATTTATGTGCTAAATAAATTAATAATGTTAATGGTATCGATAACATTATGGTGAAATCCAAATTTCTCTAAAATTCTGTTATCATTCACCTCAAATGTTCCCCCTTTGCCTTTCCAGTCTTACTCCATGTGTTCTCCAGCACAGGAACTGCTGCTAAATGGGACTGAACAGCTAAATATGGTACAGCCATGGTTGGGTTTCATGTAATTGGTTCCTTGGGTGTGTAAGAAGTGAAGAGAGAGCTTTGCAGCATCGAATTCTGAGCCACAGAAGGACATGAAACCACTGGATAACACCTATGCTACTAGTGAAGACTTTGAAAAACCAAACCCTACACCAATAAGTGACAGCCTCTGCATATTCATGAGAATAGCACTGATCAAAGATTGGAATTCTGCTGATTTCATGCCACGACAACAAACACAGTGAGACCTCAGACTCTGCATTGATAGCAAAGCTCAGCTCCCTTTGGGATACACACCAGAAATGCCTCACACCGTGCTCCAGTGAAGTGGCACCCTTTGCTCTTGGAGCTCTAGTATTTAACTGGTGTTTTCCTGGTGTTCAATTCAGTAAGTTAAGCCACATGAGTTAATGAGTGATTATAT
Source organism: Sinosuthora webbiana (assembly GCA_013397395.1). Lineage (NCBI taxonomy): Eukaryota > Metazoa > Chordata > Aves > Passeriformes > Sylviidae > Sinosuthora > Sinosuthora webbiana. The sequence goes on along the minus strand of VXBN01007260.1, from coordinate 161,835 downwards.
CTGGGATAGAGAGTGCAATGGGGACTTCTCATTTCAAGTAATATGAGAACATATTCTTCAACTAGTTTCAGAGCAAATTCTTAGGAACAAAAAACTGAAGAATCTGTAATACTGAGATGATGAATTGCCACCCATCTGTGAATCCTGTAATTTCTACCCAATTCTGGAAGCAAAGAAAAACAGAGGTAAATTTTGCCACGCTTGATGTCTAAGTCTTAATATAGTCTTCCACAACTTTGGCCCTTTTGGTGAAATATCTAGTTTCTGAAAACTCTGTATATAATTGCAGAGTTAATTTAAGATGGAGCTTGATTCATTTGAGCACTGAAGTTATATGACAAGGTTATAACTTTGAAAAGCATCATATTTATTTGTTTCAATCAGCATTGATTATGTCTCATGATTGATAAGAACCACTGCATATCATTGGTAGTAATTTATGGTTAACATTAATACTTTGGGGTATGAAATATTGCCAGCCATAACAGCTATATGCTGCCAAACCAAAATAAATATAAAGGCGAGACATTTTGAGACACGTAATTTATCTTTAAGAAAAAAGGCTGTCAAGGAAGCCAAAACAAAAAAGCACCTCTAGAAAATCTCTTAGAGCCCCAACTGTTCACATAGAATTTTTCAATAAGATTAATTATCTCAAGAAAAAGACATCCACTGCAGAATGTAAATTAAATCACAATCAATTAAACTCAGTTCATATAACCAAGAGTAATGTGATACAAACCACAGTTCAGAATAAATGCAGAAACTTCTGTTTCTTCTGCTACATCAACAGCTGATAGACCATCATTTGGATATGCAACTCAATCAGTTTTGAATATATAATAGCTTCAGATGAGTGAATTATTCAGAAAGAATGTTCTGCATTGCCACTTCTGAAAGCCTCACACATCACTGTCATTTGAAATTCTATTAGTTACACTATCACGTAAAATATGTTTCTTGAGTCTTGTATGAGATGACTTATGACAAAAATTTATATGTTTGGGTTTTTTTCCGGCTTATTCACCTGCAGCACTAAAAAACAGGAATGACTGGACAGAAATCATTGTTACATGACAGTGAAACTGGTGAATCTCAAGCCTCAAGCATAGTACATGCTTTTTTTTTTTTTTTTTTTTTTGTATAGATACACAGGTATGAGCACTTCCTTTTCAAGCATATGCTCACAGTCATATTCACTGTGATCAAAATTTGGATTTTATGAGCATTTTGGAGATTTATAGAAATTTCTCTTTTCCTGAACTGATTTGAAGGCAGCTTTAGAGTGTGCACGTGTATTTTGATCTGGACAAGTGCAAGGGGAAACAAAAGACATAAATTCTGACACCACAACCAGAACTTTCTCTCCATGGAAATACAAGAGTGGTGAGGGTGCTTGCCTCTGGCCAATGCAGCTGAGAATTCAAATCTTGTCTTAGGAAAATATGCATTTAAGCACTTTAATATGCCTGACACTTTAGACAGCCTGATCTCTTTACAGGGTCCTACAGATTACTCATATTCAACACAAAAGGCATCATCTACAGGGAATTTGGACTGAGTGTCTCCACACAGGCTGAAAATTGTTAACTGAGAACGAAGTATGTTTTAAAACACTGATTCTTAAAGGCAAAGCTGCATCAAGTCTTCTCAGAGTGTTCTGAGATGGTTTAATGGCTCTTTGAGGTACTGTGGAAGAAAGAATCTAGTCAAGACTTGCTTTTATTTTCAGTTTTTCCATGGTGAGTCACAAATTGTATTTATTCAACCTGCCTGCTAAAGAGAAAATTGCCAAATGCAAAAAAAACACCACATTGTTTTGAAGAGGCACACTTGTACATGTTGTGATATTTACAAAAATATGCATAAACTAATTCATGTGAAATACGATGAAGAAAAAAAAAGGTTTAAAAAACTATTGAGGAAGTATTTTCTAAATTAACATTCCACATAAATGGAATATCCAGGTTCTGAGCACAAAAACCAAACAGAACTGAAGGTGCCCTGAAATGATGAAGACACAAAAGGAAATCAAAGCATGTGATGAGTCAATTTTGAAGTAAAGACTATAGTCTCAATATCTCTTTTTCTTCCCCAGACAATCTGAGTCACTCAGGCAGCAGTCAGGAAGCAGACACCGGATGCTCATCTGCTGTTTGCTTACAAATTGCATGAGGAGATGAAAAGACCCCGTGGAGCTGGAGAAAGGAGAAGCAATGAGATAAATGGCCTGTGGGCCTGAAGAAATGGAAAGGGAAAATGGAAAAGAAAACTGGGCTGAGGCAAGCAGATGGCTAAACCAGCAAGCATGCAAGATGAAAGAAGGAAGACAAAAAGACAGGGCTAAAAATATCGGGGTGGGATAAAAGAGACGTAATAAAAAGAAAGAACAAATCCAGAACAAAACAGAGCTGAGACCCTTAAAGGGATGGAAATGAAGAGGATCAGATCAAAGGAGAACAGGCAGCAGGGAGGGAAAGCAGTAAGCAGACCTGCAGTGTGTGGGCATGGGCTGGAACACACAGGCTCGGGGAACTGATGAATGAATTCAGGCAGAACTAGAGCCTTTCTCTTCTAGAGGATCGAAGACATGAATGAAAAACTGTTTTCTCATCAGTCTGACAGTTCAGTACCTGTACATGAGCTACCTGCCTTTCACCACCTTGATTACCATCATCATTAATTGCTTAGTGTGGATATGACACACGGAACAGCAGGAAAGGCAGTGGGTGTTTCTCGTGATAAGTCATCCCCTCTCCTGGTCTCCCACTGCGACATCAAGACACCTTTAATGGCAGCTCTGGGTGTTGGAGGATCCAGGGAATCTTTGTATGCTACTGGCAGGGTTTTTTAATAGCAAGAAATTCCTTATTTAGCCTTTCATAGAGTTTTCATGATAAAATGACTGTTTGTTTCTCTTTGAGTACTTATCCGCCTGTAGGCTGAGCTATGAACAGTTTTCACAACTGCTTTTGAAATCCATGTGTTTAAAGTACTCTTGTACTGCAATCAAACCTATACTATTCCAGCCAACCAACATTGCCAGGACTCCATCCCTCCAAGACATTCTCCAGAAAACCTGTTTAAACTCTTCAAATAATCTGAACGCCACAATTCAGACTCTCCCCTTCTTACACCAGTTCTGCACTGCAGTGTGAACTCCAGTGTCCTCACGTTTTAAATACAGCATGAAAAGAAAATCTTTTCCATACGAGTAAGTTCAGCAAGTAGCACTACAGCTAAATTTCATCTTTAAACTTCCTTTTTGGTCATGCCCTATTCATCTCCCACATCTCCATGATTTCTTTGGTGCTGCTGGCCCTGCTAACAGGCTTACACTGTTCCCCTTCTGTTCCACTACCCTGTTACAAAACTGAGCAAAATATCACCTCCAGGTACAGTTTCCAACAATGGAGCTCACAGGCAGTTCTCCTCTCCAGCACTTCCCATTAGCAAGCCATGATGCTGCTTGCAGCCAACTAGGTCTACCTTCACTAATTTTCTCGTATTGTGCCATATTTCTGTGCTGGTCTCTGTTGTGGCCGTTTTATGACATTACAGTCCCTTTGATGGTGGTATCATGAAGTAGACTCCTGTAGCAAGTAAAAGACCTCTTCATGATGAAGTGATTAAAAGGTCATGATAAGAGAGCTATTCATTTAGTACAAGGGAGTGCTTCGTGGTGATCTCAAAGAAGCTGTAACAAAGTGATGAATACCTCACACCAAACTCGTCTCTCCGGGAAACATCTAATCTGGTGCTATATTTGCAGACAATAAATAGAATTATAAAGGCTAAATTTGTGCAGGTGGTTGACTGCCTTCACTGGAACATTAATTTATTGCCTAAGACCCCAGGCTACACCTTTCATGCTCAAATACCCAAAAAGACTTGTCCTCACTTAAAAAGAACACAAAAATTGGATAATAAAGGGGCACATCTTAATATTTCTCTAAAAAGTGGACTCAACCATTTGATCTGTTAGGTCTGTCACACTATCAGTGCTCCTCATAGCCTGAGATGGAAGCTTGGTTTAAAGAGTGATGTGCAACAAAGACAACTTAAAACATTTCTCTGGGACAGTTACATAAAGGTCTAGTCTTTGCCACCTACTTCAAGGTATTTCAACTCTATGTCTGTATTTTAAAAGGTCGTTCTTTCATTCTATCTGTGCCAAAGCAACTGCTAACTCTCATTTACAGAAATTCACTCATCCAACACTCCTTTCAGCACTGTTGAGAAATGCCAACGCCAGCAGATTTTTCTGCTTTCCCAACTGTCCTGTTGGCCCAGTCAGAGGCAGTCAGACAATTTTTTTGTGATCAAGGAGCCAGGAATTGGGCCAATGCCTCTTCTGTGACAAAGATGGGATGGTTTCCTCATGCAAAATGCAGATGGGAGATACCCCTGCCATGCAGAAAAGGACTGTGAGACAGGACAGTTAAAATATTTGAAGAACACACAGCCTGTTTTCATCTTTGGGCATTTGCTCTGGGATAAAGTTTTCAGCCATTGGATTAATGTATTACTTCTTAAGAGTCAAACAGTGCCAACCATCCCCATTGATATCCACTTGCATGGTGGATTCAATTATGCAGTACAATGGTGTTTCAAGTGAGTGAAAACTCTGCCTCAGCATTTTTGAAGCAATGACCTGGGTCAGGCTGACCCTCTCCCTTCAGGCTAAATAATTTCTTATAACTAGAAAGGCACAGGCTTCCCATGAAGGTACTTGTTTAACGAGAAGCAGCAATTCCAGATTCCAGTGATGAAGGAGCTAGCTTCATACTTCACTGCATTATTTCTGTTTTGTAGGGGGAAGTGACTCATAAAGTGGAGGTGGTTGGGGGGGGTTCTTTCCATTTAATTTCTTTTAGAATCTATGTTCATCCTTCTAATTTGCAGAATGTTCTCGCAAAACATTTGTACTATTTTAAAAAATAATTAACTACTACTTTTGTTTTGATATTGAATATTTCCCAGAGAACTATTTTGTGCTCTGACTGTACATAACATATTGTCAGAGAACATATCAACCACTTGTTGAATTGCATCAGATATTCTTATTTAAGAATGGCAAAACTGCTCCAGCTTCACTACATCAAGTTAAGGACTTGGCTGGATTTTCTCTTTTAACACCACTGTGTGGGCTACAAGTCAATTTTCAAAACCTCCTGACAGAGCACTTGTATATTTTCTCAGCTTCTATTGTGACCCCAAAAAGATTTGTGAGAAAGCTAGTGATTTCAGAGAAATAATAATAATAAAAAAGGTTAGATAAACAAACCAGATCTTTCTATGATTTATTACACAGAACATTCATTTTGCAATAATGTTTTTTTCTGGTCAGCAGGCCTTATTTCCAATATATTTATTATTCTACCAACTGAGCTGAACATGACTATGAATGTGACCTTCAGAAAGATGTTTTTCTTTTGAGAAAGTCTGCCCTAGTGAATAAAACTATTTTTTTAAAAAAAGCTCTGCCTATGAACTTTGTAAAAGGAAAATACCCTTGACAGAAGGAATCACCTATTAGGAAAATCGAGGTATTGATAAGAACAGATTACTGCCTAATCCTATTGACCACTCCCACCTTTGATGTGGATGTGTCTGAAAAGAGGCAGCGAGGAAAATACAGCTATGATGAAAATCTTTTTATTGATCTCTGTAAACTTAGTTTAGCTCATTAATGCGTGACTTGTATCCAGAAAGAACTAAGTAGTCAATTTAAATATGCACTGCTATTAATTTAACATGTATGCTCACAGTATATCACATATATATATATATACACACACACATATGTATGTATATTTAAGCAAAGATCAAACTGCAGATTTTCAGTTAATTGCACTGTGAAACCCTACAGAGTTCTTTGTTCATGGAGATGAACTAAGTAGTAAACAGCCCATGAGTGTCGGTTTTAAATTCAACAGATTATTCTAGGCTCTCTTGCAGGGACAACAGTAACACCAAGGTTGTCTCGTGGCCATATTTGACATAATTTAAGTGTTTTCTCTGCAAAAAAATATGTGGGGAATAGAATCCTAAACTTTCTAAAGATGGATGCATTTAGGTGTCAGATGAGATCAGTGAGATACCGAAAAGTCAATGAGATGCACAGCTCCACCATGATTCTTAAAGACCATCTCTGGGGCTGCATCTTTAGGCATTCCAATACCTCCAAATATGTGACACATAAAACCACAAAAATTGTTTTCATTACCCTTTCCATGTGCACTAAAGCCATTCTAATCAAAACAATGAAATTCAAGAGATTTTACATCAAATACCTGTTATAAAGTGCCTCTATTCCTCTCACATACTCAAGTAGAGCAAATTCCATAATATAGCACTTATTTGATATTTAATTAATCTTCTTTGCAATGCAGTGTGCAGAATTAAATGACTAAACCAAAAATGATTATGTACATAATGAGTAAAAACAGATCAATTCTTTTTTTAATTTAAGTAAGTGGGAGTTATAAAATTGTTTAAGCGCCTTTAATATGAGGAACTGCCTGGTCAAATTCACATTTGTGTTCTTTTAAAAATAATATTGACTTGAATCAAATCATGCTGCTTGGATTTTTGACTAAGCAGTGGCTATTTGATTGTAATCCACTGGCCAGATACTCAGTTGCTGTAATGATTTCTAACCTCTGTTCACTACTGCACTTTGTCATTTTGAACATCTAAATCCCCTTTTAAAATATTTTTGTCTTTTGGGGTTTTTTGGGGTTTTTTTTTACATGTGGTTTATTTGTCATAAGAGATGCACAATAGGTCACATTTTCAAGAGGGAGAATGGCCCTTATATCTGTATACTGACCCTCAAGTTCCCTGAAAGCTCCTTTTCCCTTACAGAAATTTATCACCAATTTAGCAAAATCATTACAGAATTTCTGCAACTAATAATGGTGCTGTACTGACTTTTACTCAACACTCTTTAATTAAATTTTACTTGTAAGAACTTATAAAGTCAATAAGGAAGCTGAGATTAAAAAAAAAAAAAACCAAAAAAAAACAAAAACCACAGAATCATGTATGTTGATCCAGGATTCTTTCAAGGATAAGAACCCTGTACTAGATTATTCAGGCAGCAAAGTTTTGTAGATGTTGAGGAGGGATAGGATTCATGGTAAATCCACCCTCTCAGAGGGTGCAAGTCTACATTTGGTTATGTGCCCAAGGCTGAGTGGTGTAACTGGTTCAACACTTCCTCAAAATCTGGATCTTCCCTGATTCAATTCAGTAACAAAAAATTTTGTGGTGCTCAGTGGTACAGTGCACAGACATCCTCACAAACACAAAAAACCATTTCAGGCATCTATTTCACACATATGAACTGCAGGTCTCCATTAAACAAATAAATGTTTTATAAGGGTCTGTGGAGTGACCTTAAGTGTGCACCATTCCCATTCCAGGTAATTTTAAATGAACACAGACATATATGGATTACAGGCAAATGCTTTGGGAATGACATTAAATGTGACCCTAAGAGTTAGTACTTGTTAAAAAGCTGATTATTCTTTTCTCTTTTTCAGTATTAAGAATGATCATCAGTAAGAGCAATGCAGTCCACAAGCACTATGAAGAATACAGAACACATCCAGACCTCTGTAGCCTGCAACTCGCGTATAGGTGGGTGCAAGTTATATGATTAATTGCATATTCATGTAGTGGGTTAGGAATTAATAAGGGTCTATTAAGAACTTATTAGATATCACTTCTTTTTTCTCATACCTTTTTTCCTTTTTTTTTTTTCTTCCAATTAGGTCAGTGGTACCTGACATCTAAGGCACATGTAACTCAATGCTCCTGAGCTCTTCCTCTTAGCAGACACTTCTCTATCAGTGCTTCAGAAGTGAAGTTAATCAGGCAGCTAACGATCTGCTTTGGTCAAAGAGATTTTAACTCTCCCATCATCCATTCCCATTATTAACTTCCCACAGAAGACTGCTGTCTTCACATCAGCTCTGGTGGAGCTGAGCTCACTGGATCCTGTCACTGTTTTTATCCTTCCATCCTATCACCACTACTGGATCAAACCTGGGATCCTGTCACTACCGCTACCCAGGAGAACTTGCATTTTCCATTTTTCCCAAGCAGACCCTTTCAAAGCTCCATTTGCATTTCCTGGCTGGATGAATCTCCACCAGCCCACCATCAGCTGTAGCACGTGTAGCACTGAAATTCCCTGCCCTTCCCACTGCAGCTGACCTGGGCACAGAACTTCTGGAGCAATCACCTGGCTGGTGGCTGCGGCTCTGCAGCACAAAGATGAGATAAAGACACAGCAATACTTTGCACAGCAGGGTTATCTGCTCTGTTCCATGCTGATAATAACACGTTTCATTCTTTAACAGTCTTCCCGAGGGTATTTATCACACAGCAAAGAGGTGTATTATAATCCATAAATACACTGTAGGAAATGAAGTGGTTTGAGAGTAGACTGCTCTGTGCACAGTGTCTTAGCAGCAAGTTACAAGTTAACTTGAACTTTCTAACCTGAAAAATTATTAGATTTCTAATTAAATGAGCATGCAATTAATTCTGAGTATTAAAGTGCTGTGTGCAAATTATCAAAACATCCTTTTTTGGGGAAGAAAAAAAAAAACAAAAAAAAAAAAAAAAAAAAACAAAAAAAAAAAAAAAAAAAAAACAAAAAAAAAAACCCCCAAAAAAAAAAAAAAAAAAAAAACAACAACAAAAAAAAAAAAAAAAAAAACACACACCCAAAACCTGAAACTCGACATTCTTGAGTGGACTTTTCATGTGCAACTTCATTTTAAAAATTTTCAACTAATAAAAAATTAGAGCCAACCAAAACCAAGTTGTAATTCTCTATTCTATCAACATAGCAAATTATGTATATTATCTTTCAGTAGGAAAGTCACCAAAAAAAAAAAAATAATAACTTTCATTACAGAATATTAGCTTTAAATTAAGTTTTCCACTTAGATCTGAAGACAAACAGTGCCCACTTCATGATCTTCTAAGTTACTTCTTTGGGCAATTTTTTTTTTACTCTGCTACTTACCTGATTTTACCATTCATGTGGTTTTCTTCCACAGTATCAGATTTGGCTTAATTTGTAATTCTTTAACATGCCAATGCAAGACAGCTCAGTGTAATAAAGAAACAGGAATTTTTCCACCCTGCCTGGTAATGCAGAAGAGCTTATCAACATTCTGGTCATACTTAATGCAACCTAAACAGGTTTTGCAATCAATAGGAAAAGGGAATTTGTTAAGTCTCAAAGATGTGCGTAAATAGACTTTCTCTGTTATTGGATTATCCCCTGCACTGAAACAGACTGAGCAGGGGACTGCAATACTAAGCAGTGTGGGATATAGTATCCAAAATATCAATGCCTGATGGAAAAAATGGGAGAAAAATCTGACTGAGAACCAGCCTCACCTCAAGACACATTGAGCTGCCTAAAGCATACAGAAGAAATGGGTTTAATCATGTTACAAAAATGTCCAAATGTGGAAACACTACACACTTTCTGAAAAAATTATTTTGGCTTTTAACTATTTTATGATTTAGAAATGTTTCTCTTCATTCCAACCAAAACCTCTTTGGCTACAAATTCATCTATCTAATCCTAATCTCCTGCCATAACATCATATAAAAGAAAATCATCTCACTGTACACAGGAATCTGCTACATATTTGAAGATTTATCTCCCCAGCCTCCCCCTGCTGAGTTTAAGGAAACCCAGTTCTTTCTTGACCTAAATATTCTTCTCAAGACTTCACAATGTCCTACAGAAAACACATGCTTAAGCACTAAAGTGTGATACTTCATGTTTTTCCTAAAGCATAGGATATTACTTTTGTGTTCAGTTTGTTTCCTGACCCATATCCCCATATATTTTTATACAATACTACTGACTATAATACACTGCCTATTACGTATTTGTTTACCAGGTTTATTCCCTAGGAAGTGTAAAATATTGCAATTGTATCCATCGAATTGAAACCTGCTTATAAAAATCACTTCTCCCAATTTTTTCATACAGCTTTCAATTTTAATTTTGTTCCTGAGGCTGCTGGTAACCCACTTTGATATTACCTGGTAATTTAAAGAGATGTATTCCCTTTTCTATTATCAAAATTATCAAAATGCTGAACATTACTGGTCTCTGGCCAGAGCCCTATGAGATATAAATCTATTTTTTGACAGTGAACCATTGATTTGCCAGCAGTGACTCCAAGCATAGAACTGCAATCTGCTTTTAATTATGGTGGTCCCATTTAGACCACTTTTCCTCATCTCCCCCTGGTGACACCACCATGACCACTCACTCCTTATCTACTCACCAGGCTTTCTGTCTAATTGCAGAGAAATTAAACTGATTTGTTATGATTTGAACTTTACAGACGGATCTTGGTAGTTACCTACTCTTTGTTAAATTCTAGGTATTTTCAAGGAATTTAACTCCTTTCTTAAAAAAAAAAAAAATCAATCTTACTCCATTTCTCCACCAAAATCCCTAGGAAACTTCTCTTTTCTCTCTTTTTGGGGAAAACCACTCTGTCCTTTGCAGTTTTATGGACCTTCTCTACCTTCCATATGTCTTCAGAGATCAAAAATCGCCACAATTGCTTTACCTCAGGTACTTCCCTGCAGCAAATTTTATCAGGGCCAGGAGGGCAATTCTGTTCTTTTCTTTCACACTTTTAAACTAAGCATTTGTTAGGTTAACCAGGTCACAGCTAACCTTCCTTTTGAATGCTGGGGCAGAAGACACAACACTTTAACCTTCCCTGCCATAACTGGTTCCTCCTCTCTCCAACAGACAGATTGACTTGGCCCTCGTTTTTCCCTTCTTTTTTGTTGAAGCACTTTCTGAGGACTCTTTACTCAGCCACCCCAGGGGGACATCCCAAGTGCCTGGTCCTGCATCCCATATGGCCATGGCACAGCCACACACTGACAGAAAACACGAATCAACAGCAACTCCCTTGCTGTTGTTTTTCCTTTCTCATACTTTTAGTGAGTGCTGTAGGAGGGATGGCCACAGTGCCAGGAGGGGAAGTGAGATGCTCTCCTGATCACCCAGCCCATCTGCAGAGCAATTCCTGCTCAGCTTTCACGCCCCTGGCCGTGGCGTTTCAGTGATTTTCTCTGCTTGCTCTCATTATTCTCCTCCTGTACAAAGTTCGGCATAAGGCATCTGTTTCTTTTTTTGATTCACACATTTTCCCCAGACTTTCAGGCAGGCCCAGGCAAGAAAAAACAAATGAGATGATGAATGAAAACAGGCATCAGTCTGATTTCTAGCTAGTGCTTAAGGAAAAAAAAAAAATATATATATATATATATAAAATAACAAAGAATAAGAATCAGCTATTACTCTGCAACCACAAATGCCTCATGCACCTTAAAGCAACGGTGTTGCATGTTCTGTGGCTCAGCTAAGCACCCTGCATCAAGATTCACATGGACATTACTGAAGTTAACTGCATCATGAGGTGGGTTTTTTTATTAATTTCAGCTGGAAACCTACATGAATGCAGAATGCCTTTCTCAGAATCATTTTTAAGAGCCAGGTGCAAACAGAACTGGGGTTGGTAAAGTGGATCATGGGCACTGCAACCCAATATTGCAGCCCTGAGGGAAAAAGAATCAGCAGTAGAAACTCAATTATTGACTACTCCTAGAGGTGGCCTTTTAGCATTAAAATTCCTCACACACCAGAAAGAAAAAAAAAAATAATCAGTTTTGAAACAGGTGCTAAATTGCTCTGTTATCAGACATAAAATATATCTGATATCCCCAGCAGCTCTGGGGATAGAATCCTTGGCTCTGCTGAGCATCCTCAGCCCATCACTCACTGCTCCCACCTGTGCCATGCCCCAGCAGCCAAACCCTGCTCCAGAAGGAACAGCCCCAGGGCCAAGGGAGCCCTTCTCCCCTCCTCTAAGAGACCAAACACTCTCCCCCTGCCCACTGAGATGGACTAAATCCTTTGCCAGCCCTCACCAGAGAAGAAATTAGTGTGCTCTTGAGGAGGAATTTTTTTGGGATGATGAATAACACGGTGTTGTATCTCACCATTAATCAAACACATGAAACCTTAATGTGTCACTGCTTTGTGCAGCTCCGACCCTCACAGCTCTGCTTCTGAAGGTTTTCTCCAAATGATTTTGAAGTGTGGCAAGTAATGGGAGAGAAAAAAAAAACAAACCTCACAGACCTTTTTTGGATAGAGATATTCTGTCTTGTATAAAATGTAATGAAGTCAGATTTAAATACATATAACCTTGGGGTTATGCAGTCTGAGTTCTTTTAAATGTGCTGTGGTCTGATAATACCTGACATTTAGAGAAGCATATCCCACAGTTATGCAATAAAGTTGATAACTTTCCAGAATTAAATCCACTCGAAGTGTGAATTCTGTAGAGAGAGCTGAAAGGAAAGTCAAGAAAATAATCTAATAGCAGAACAAAGTGTATGGATTTGCCCATACTTTTTTTTTTTTTTTTTTTTAATTTACACTGAGACAAGAAAAAATCTGCATCTGATTTCAATGTAAAAACCCTTCAAACTAAAAATGCAAAGTAGAGCCAAGCAAGTATGTTGGCTACTTATTCTTCTTTATGAGGGACAACCTCATTTCAAACAGACGTAAATATTTTACAGAGGTGCAGAAGTTGCTTTATAGAATATTTGCCTGCAGCTACAGTTTGCTGGTAACTTTTGAAACCCTACTTTACATGCTCAGGACTGGCAGACCTTGAACCATTGGTATTTTCATTGACCTTTTTTTCAGCACAGGGGCCTTCCAGCAAAACACACGGAATTTGCTCTCCCTGATTACTGAAGAAAAACAGTTCTGCCAGTTCTGAGAGCAAACCCAGGAAACTTTGCTGCAGCAGAGGAGGAGAACAGCCTGTGGCACAGCAGCAAGAGACTTCTCAAAGCAGCAGCAGCAGCTCTGGCTCCTTGGGTTACCTCAGCCCCTGCTAAAAGCCTGCACACGTCTGCCAGCCCGTGGCCCTGAGCCTCACAAAATGAGATTCCAAATCTGCCTGGGCTGCAGTGAGAAACTCATCCATTCTTTTTCCACAGAGGAAAAAAGGGATTGTGTTTATCAATCTCTTCTCAGGGAAAGGATAATGTGGAGAGAGGAGAAGTCCCTACATATGTGTAGGTATACACTCATGCCATGTTCTGCAGCCTTTCACTGGGTACAATCTGCTACAAACTGCTGAGACTACTTTTACTGCAGTGATTTAATTTCTTTATAAAAGCTTCCATTGTGTTTTGGGCATATCTGACAATAATGATGATATGAAAAGTCACAAAAGAGAAAAAAAATAGGAAAGCTGAACATGTCTATTTAATGTTCCATCTTCTAAGAGCGATTAGCAAACACAAAGAAATTGGAATTGAAGCTTCATCTCTGATGACACCACACTCACTAAATCAACCACTGCACAAAACAGTCTCTGCAAATTCCTACTGTCCTAGGCAGTCAAAGAGGAAGATGTGGAATTGCCATAGGTACTCACAGTCATACAGGATATACCCCAATCTGCAGAAGATGAAAGGAATATGCAAAAAAACATAAATGTCATTTTATGCTTTAAAGCATTACCATGATAACAGTGCCCAAGAAGATTCTTTGCCTTTGTTAGGAAATGAAATATCTCAAATGTAATAATGAATGCCTGTAAGAAGGGAATTACACACTTCTACTACCAATCTATTGTCAGGTATGGCCTGACTCTTCCCTGAAGGTGGAATGGGGAAAAGCAGCAGCATATGTTAAATAGAAATACTTTATTTTTTTCCTCTTTTTACTACTACTACTACTACTAAATTATTGTGCTTTCATGCATGTGATGATTCACATTTACTCTTAAAATTTCCCAGAATATGTAAAGAAAACAAAAATTTTAAAATCACTCATATTTTATTAAAAAATTTATTTGCCTATATTTAAAAGATTTTTTAAAAAGCATGTTTCTGTAATTCTGACTTCCACTTTTCAAAGGCTTGTTTGATATATCTCTTGCACTGGTTTGTGGTTACTATAGCACACAGTGTGGGGTTCTGGCACTGCTTCATTATTTTAAATAAATTTGAAGATGACTGAAGCATGTAGAAATTAAGCTGTCTTCATAACATATTCTCATCCCATTGTAAGTAAGGGCTGGGTTACTAAAATCACTCCCTCCCAAAAATGAGTATAAAATGCTGCTACTTAGATGTGCCATCAGTCTTTATTTAATCTATGATGAAAGACAATGCAAACTATTAAACTCTGAAGGATTAGCCCTAGAAATTTTCATGTTACATTTCCAACCAACATTTTCTGTGTTCCATTTACCCAGTTACAAGTCCAGGTTACAGCAGCCTTGTTCATATTTAATAGTCTCTTAATTAACTACTAATGCTGCTCATTTAGCTGGCATTACCACAGCATAAACTCACTCCTAAAGATACACAGAAGGGGGAAGTAGCCCTGGCCATTTCCAGGAGGTATTTTCCCTCCCAAGTGCTTCCTTCATGAGTTGCAATGCTATTTTTTCACAGAGCTGTGCCCTCCTGTACTCATGAAAGCCACTTGCAGTGATTTGAGTTAGAGTGTGAGTGTAATTTAAGGATTAGAGGCAATGATAAGCTGTACAAACTGATTATTTGTGATGTCAAGACATGCTGCTAAGGGGATAGAAAACACAGTTCTTCACGGGCAATGAATAGAACTGGAAAAAATCATCCACTTTCTGCTATTTTGAAGACTAAATAGAGCTCCATCATTCTGTACCAGTTATGAATGCAGAGAACAGTATTACATTTTTCTATATTTTGAAGGCCAAAAGTGACAATTTCAATCATCTATTCTGAGCTCTTGCCAACCTCATGCTAATGACAGATATTACTCCATGACTGACACATTGTGCCCCTAATTTCTGTAGGATTTTGAACAACCCTTTAAGAAAACCACCAAGTCACAGTCAGAATCTAGAACCTGCCCATCTTCACTCCATAGCCATTGTTACAGCATTGCCGAATCCCGTCTTGTTTGAGTAATCCCTAAAATAAAAATATATGTTCATCCCTGTTTTGAAAAATCATCCCTGGGATTTCCTTTCCTCTGAGTTAAAATCCTTTCCTCCTGATGTGATTAAGCTCTACTAATACATAAACACATGCTGCTAATTGTGAGAGAGTGAGCAGGGCTTTTAAAAACTAAATTATGCCCATTTTTAATCACTCATTAACACCCTTTTTGGTAACACTCAAATGATATTACCAGCTGAGGAGGAAAATTGTACTTGTGAATGTCTTTATAACATTAAATTCCTGGAATTGGGCTATCTGACACGTAATGATCTCTGTTGGAGGATGCAAGAATTTTAATTCTTCTTTTTTTGTTCCCTGAAACAAAGCCCACAAAAGTGGGATAAGAGGCACTTTCTCCCCGCCCTAAACCCCTGACCCCAGGATCTGTACCTATATTTATCCTGAAAAACACTTGGCTCACTAAAATTTGCTTGCTTGATTTCAGATTAAAGAAGGGAGAACCACTGTTTTTTTCTTAAATTTCTAATTATCTTTTTTCCCTGCTTTTAATTTAGTTCACATTACAAGAATATTGTGAGACATCAGTGTTCTCACACTAACTGTGGGTCGGTCAACATTTCCAGTAGCATCTTTCTTTGAGTAGATCTGGCTTTCCATCTCATTTATTTAACCTCATTTATTTATTTTTACTCATTCTATTAGTTTCAGAAGAACTTCAGAACCACAAGGCTGTTTCAGAAAACAGAGTCAAGACTGCCAGCTAAAAATTAAAGTCACCATTTTGAAGCAGAAAGTCAGCGTGGTAAAATAGCATCCTCTTAATACATTAAACTTTCCTGTCAAACTTATATAGGTCTCTTGGGCTAGTGACTAACTTTGAAATCTGAATTACAAAAATAAATTTAATTTAGAGCATCAAGTACTACCTATACGCACCAGTGTTGAGGAAAACATTGAAACTGAATTGCTTTGCTGTGCCAGTGGATACAGCAACAGTTTTCTAATTGCAAATTTGCCATCCTTTATTGTAAGGAAAGCAAAGAAATTTCAGGATCACCAAATCATTTTGCTTGAAAAAGACTTCCAGGGTCACAAAGTCCAAGTATTCACCCCAGACTACCAAGCCCATGAGTAGAGGCCAATTCCCCCCCTGCTCTGGCACTGCTGATGACTTAAGTTTCAGCATTCTTGTTTTTCAGGTTCTGTGCTGCCTAGGGGTGCAGTTCTGAGCCTCATGTTCAGTGTCACTCAGCTCTTCACAGTGTAGGAAGACAAAACAAATCCTTTTCCTGCTGAAGACCAAGGACAACTTTCAGCCCAAAAACACAAACAACAATGGACTGAAGGGAGGAACAAGAAGGACAGGACCTCACAACCTAAAGCTGTAACTGGACAATTAAACCCCAATATGCAAATGGACCAAAACTTATAAAGTGTGAGACATTGTGACCATTTGTCCATTTTGTGACCGTTTTGGGTCCACCTTGGGTGTAGCCCTGGCCAGGCCCTGTCCTGCCCAAGGTGTACCCTAAAGGCCTTTCAATAAATCCCTACTTTATTCTCTAGCTCTGTCCAGTCTCTGTTCCAGGTCAGCCCTCCCAAGGCATCACTGCCAGCCCTGCAGGAAGGGGCACGACCCACATTCCAGGGACTGATGCTGTCAGCAAGAACTGACCTCTGCCAGAGGCATCCTAAACACGATGATTCCCTGCTTAAGATATCCAAAAGGCTCCTTAAAGAGAAAAGTCAGCATCTCTGGGAATCTCTCAACAACCTGTGTGTGACCTTTCGCAGGAGAAAAGTCAAATTTGTCTGTTCAGAGCACCAAGTACAGGGCACACCTCAGGCTCAGACGCTGCCTGCAAAGCTGCACACTCCATTAGAGCTCATCCTGAAAGAGAATTTTCCCAAAACTCCTAATAAATAGTTTTCACAGAAATACTGACAAAGCCATAATTATAGTGACAATTGCAGGTGATTCTACACTAAACCATATTTCTTCCCCGTGAAGATATTAATTTACGTTTTTGAAACGTTCATTGCTAAGCCTAAGATTGGGTTTCTGAATTGTGTTCAGAGGCAATTTATACAGGAGAAAAAATACACCCTATCCTAAATGTACTGAACACTAATTCAAAATGATCTATTTGCCATAATATACATCCAATCCCCTACTGAAAAGTTCAGAAGCTTCTGCTCCTTCACATACAGCTCCATCAGGCTATTCTTATGCACTGGGAGCCCTGGCATAGATTTCAGATGAATTGTGAGGCTTATTTCAATTTTTCCAGCAAAAAGCTATAGGTTAGATACACGGGTTACAGAGCAGATATGCCAGTAAGTCCAAATCTCCTATGGTGTAGATTCAAAAGCATCATCATGAGGGCAGTTTCATTTATCAGAATATCCAGCAGTGCAAATGCCCAGCTACATATGATTATTTCCAGAAATTCTTAAATTTGTAGGAAAACTAGTGTCCATTTACCAGCACCTGCCTATGAAGCTCAATAGTACCCTGAAAATCAAAACCATTTTCTTCTGTCCCTCTTATATCTTTTAGTGCTAGAAATTGAACCCTGCTCCTTTTTGGTGCATCACAGTACTTTTTCTGAGGGNAACTGGGGGAAAAAAAAAAAAAAAAAAAAAAAAAAAAAAAAAAAAAAAAAAAAAAAAAAAGATCATAGAGGGCTGTGCTGAGTATAAGATAGGATCCCACCACACCACATCTACATCTGTAACTGTGTGAGGCTCTAGCCCTAAGCAGTAAGTTTGATAACTTTACTGACAAAAAAATTCTATGGAAAAACCAAAGCACTTAAAAGTGGTTTTGGTTACTTAGGAGCATTTCTTAATTACTAGGATATCTTAGTTATTGAAAGATCATGTTGTAAAACACAGCACTTTATGGAGATGCACATCTTATACAATATGTAAAGCCTGACATAGATAATTTCCAGTTACAGCTGTTTCATTAGAAGGAGTCTTCTTTTAAGCTTCTTGCTCAGCAAAGTAACTACCAGGCATAATTTTACAGACAACACTCATCTGAATTTTCAGTAGTGTTTTGTATTTTGATGTCCTGTGCATCCAAATGTTTGGTAAAGTAACTTTGCCAATAAAAAAAAAACCCTGTATGTTCACTAAATGGGTGTGTTCAGGAACAACTGTTTGCTGAGAGATATGATCATCATCTGGGAACCACATTCCATAAACAGCCTGCCCAGAAAAAGTACATGTCCCTGGCAGCAGATCTAGTTTCTCTGAAGTTAATAATTTAGTGGTTAGAAAGCCCATCAAGGAGATGTCACAGTGAGTGGCAAAAAGGACATGTGCAGGTTTCAGCAATCCACAATCACAACAGGGAAAAAAAAATTACATACTTTAAGTGTCTTTAATTTTAAATGAAAGATCAAAGCTGAAATTCTGATATACTAAAAAAAAAAAATCAAAAAAAAATCCCAGTTTTGTTCATCTGCTTGCTTCTTGTTGCTGCTTCCTCCATGGGGTGATTTTACTTAGCTCTCTGTGGCCATTTTGGATTCAAATTATTTTACATAAGTTGTGAACAGGGCCCACAGACTTTGAAACTGCTGGGCCATTCATTCTCCAGGCACTCTGAGGAAAGCACAATACTCATCCCTTCCACCATTTCAGTCTGCTCTCACACAAAGCTGTTGCACTGCTCTTTCACGCAGCGGTGCTGCATTCACTAAACTGAAGATCCTCTACTGACAGCCAGCTGAGAGAGTTTGTGTAAAAAGCCTTGTGATCTGTGCCTGGTCTGCCTTGGACTGCTCTGAATTCTACATGCAGCACAAACCAAAGCAGAGAGGCCACAGCCCACGCTCAGCCTCAAGAAACAGAGTGAAAGAAGGCACATCTTAGCACGGCACATTTAACTCACTGACAGCAGTACTTCAACAGCCTTTATTTGGCCTAAAATCAGACGTGACGTTCCTGCTTCTTTATTATTAATCAAACAGAAATATTCAATTAAGTTCCCCCTTATAATTAAACTTTCACTTCATGTAATATGCCATTTGTGCAGAATCTGCGCTTGCAATCATTACTGGAGAAAAGAAATGTCAACTTCAAAGTTACTAACTCCTACAAGTTGGAAATTCTGTCTTAGTAGGTGATGGTTGTAAGTTGTAGGCTCTTAAAATAATTTAAATTCAATTAAGCACACATTCTTTTTCCGTTAACAGGTGATGATGAAACAGATTATTTGAAGCAGTTAAACCAAAAGACATTAAAAATACATAAACATATAGAAAGACTGAAAAGAGACAGGTAGAAATGCCTAACTGCATAAAGCTCATAAAGAATAATGAGTACAGAACTTGTACAAAATTACTATTAAAATTCAGAGTTGTATCTTTAATTCACTTTGACTGTCTCTAGAAGTCAATTCATCCATGTACATTCTAACCTGCATTTAAGAATAACAAGGTACATAGTTTTATTATAGAAAATTTTATCTATAGAAAGGTGTAATTAGTAAAGTAGCAGAACATAATTTATTTTATGATATGTATTCAATGCCTCTAAAACCTTTACCCAAAGGTCCTTGCTCTTCAGACTAAGCAATGTACTTCTGTAAAGTATTGCACATCTTAAGAGAAATTTACAAATAAATGATACTTTGTCATTAATTTGTAGTTGCATTTTTTGTTAGTAACCTGAACTATTCACATTGATCAAAGAGATCACAGAATTTACTACAGGACACAACTTCTAATTCACATTTCTGCCAACACTGGCTGCTTAACACACACAAGAACGGGCAGAGAATGCTGTAGTAGCACCAAGGATGATGAACTTGTAGGGCTAATTCAAAGAACTATAAAAAGTAAGCATAAAACCCCACAGGTATTTAGAAAACTGTGAACACACAGTTACAACCTCCTGTATCCTAGAAAACAAACAAAAAAATCGGTTTCCTGGCTTAACAGGATACAGTCAAGGGTTTTGGGTCAAACACGTAACTTATCTTAGCAGTGACTCAGTCAGGGAGATTTGGTCTTTTTTCATCCTGGCAAGGCAGGCATAACCCAGGTAAAATCTCAGTTCACTGAGGAAGAAATCTAAAAAGTGACCCCTTCTGCCCACTGCAGAATAACATGACGTTCTTTAGCTTGCCAATGCTGCAATTTACATCAGAGATGTAACACTAAATAAACCCCACTCCCTTGACTTAGGTTCAATCAATTCTGCCTCACTAAGCAGCATCTGCCTTCGGCACAGGTCCTAAGAAACACACGAGTACAATTCAAATAGGTTGGTCAAGAACAAAATACAGGTAAGATGCCGAAGCAAAAGAAAGAAACGGGGAAATTGATTTGGCAGCAGAGGGTGAGAAAGCCGAGATCAATCAATACAGAGCAGCGCTTGAAAGGAGACCCGGCGTGAACGAGGCAGGAACACGAGGGGCTGAATGGCCGAGCGCAGTCAATGTAACACCTGTAAGCACCTGATGGCCTCTCATCGCCGCTGAGCACACAATTCACGAACCCATCACCCCCGGCAGTGGGGCTTGCTAATCCCACACACAAAGTCAGGTGTTTTCATCCTCAAAACAGCATGAGAAGGGGAGGGCTTGGAGAGGAGGACCGAACACTGACAAGTGGAATAGAAAACCCACAGACTCTCGAGATTAGGAATGCCAAATCAGTCAGGTACAGAAAAGGAGTTTGGGACACCCCAGAATTTCCCATCACACATTAGTTTGGATCCCTTGGTAAAAATGCAAAGGCAAGCAGAGGAAAACTTGAGGGACGTTTGTAACCTTGACACCTCTACTACTCCAAATTCTGTTTCGTAGAAGCTGGATAGGAAATACTAACATTTTGATGGGACATGGGAGAGGAGGAATAACTGATGTTCGTGCCCCAGAAACTTCATTATTTTAAGAAACCAACCTAAATAACTGAAATATTGACCACTTTGACAAGCTTTTTTATTTCATCAGGAAAAATAAAATAGGTGGAATTACTATAAAACATTTCAGGAAAATTGACATTGTTTGTAGCCCACTACATCAGGGAAAAAAAAGGAAGAAAGAAAGGAAACAAAAGACCCCAGTATCATAGAAATACGCAAATAAAAAGTACCAGAGAAATATGCAGATAAAAAGTGTCATATAAATACATAAATAAAAAGCTGGCAGGAAAAAAAGAAGACTGACATGTGATGAAAAGCCATTACCAAAATAATGAGAACGATAATTATTTCTCAGGTGTGCTGTTCTGGATTTAGATGGAATTGCACAGGATTACTAAGTCATCGCATGAAAAGATAACCAACTTTCCCTGGGGAATTTACAAAATAGTCCAAGTAGCCAGATTCATTTTCAGCTTTAATTACTGCAAAAACGCATTTGCAGCTAAAATGTTGCAAACTATCTAATGCAGAACATGATATGCATCCAGGTAAAATCCTTAAAAGATAACCTACAAAACAGTCTTCCTTCATGAAAACCCTCAAATATTGTGGAACTGACAGCCTGGAGAAATTCACTCAAGGAAGGGAAGCCTAAGCTTTCAGCCTTCTCAGAAGGGAGAAATATGCCAGACATAGGGCAGATGAATCTGCACCTTTTTCTTCAGAGCAGCCCTGCAGCAAGGCCCTCATCTGCCCAGGTTATAAAGCAGGATTTAGTACACTTAAAAGCAATAAACCTCCACCAAGGCAGACTTATTTGAACTGCTTATATATATTCAACAAATACACATGTGATGTTCAGTCTTACCAGACTGATAATCATTTACACATTATCAGCTTTGATATTTTAATTTTGTTCAGTTACAAATAACTTGATTTTGAAGTAAATAATCAAAATTTACTTATGCCAAAGACCACTGCTAATTAAAATGAAGAATAGCACCCAGACATCTTGATTAATTGTATGTATTTATTCCATTTTGTCAACACCTGCTTTTGGGAGCCAGAACAGATCCCTCATGGAAACTGATGTATCACACTAATGCAAGCTTTCCATTATAAAACCTCATTGTGGCTTAAAGTTTGTACATATTGAGCATTAAATGCTGTTTCTGTTGCACAGCTAACTTTAAAAAAATTGCATGGAGCACCATTTTTTCATTTCCAGTTCTGGCAAAATATCTCTAGAATTTTAACTCTGACGACCTGAATTTACTGCTGGTTGATAAGCTGAGGATTTTCAAATTAAGATTTCATTTAAGATTCTTTGTTCTGTAATAAGATTCCGGTGGCCTGGAAATGAAAGCAACAACTGCCTTGCGAACAAACTTCTGATGAAAAACATTTAATAGGATTTTTCTGCTACAACTACCCTTGTTATTCTAGTACTTCAATAACTCATTGTTACGTGAGACAAGTCTCCAAAGCATGGGAAATCTGGACTCCCTCTACATGGGAACACTCACAGCACCTGCTCTCTCCAGAACTCCCACACAGCAGACCATGGATGGTGTGGGTTGGCTGGAATTTAGGAATCCAACAGCCCTCCAAGGTTTGTTATCACTGGGAGAAAGCTTATAAACAGTGCCACTGCCATTTAAAATTAATTACTTTCACCTCGTACAGTAATTTATAACCTGCAAGCTGTCTCTAATGTTTTCATAGCAGGTTGAGTATTACAGACAAACCCAAACCTGATGTGGCAGCAGTTAGCAGGTTTGGTAGTTATTCCTCTTTGACCTCCCTCAAATTCTCCCTTGTCCATCGAGCTTCCCCCAAGAACATTTAGTGTCAGAATGATTTCCATCAACTGAGTATAAATAATGGTTTTGAAGTCTTTATTTCACTCTTGTATGTTGCATGTGAAAAGCTTCATCCATTGCCACTGAATTCAGTCAGTGAAGACAATGGAATCAGGAACCAGCTCTTAATCACATTATTTCTTGAATGCTTAGAACCTGAGTAGTCTAGCACTGAAATGATTCCAGATGTCAGAGACATCATCACAGTGTGGAACTAGATAAGGTACTGAGAACAATGATATCTGGTCAAGTCAAGGGTATTTGTACCATATTTTGGACTGAAAACCAGAGTCCACTGTCCACAGCAGATTAGGCAGGCACTAATTTAAAAAAGAAATGCCAGATATTAGCAAATTTTGATGAAAAATAAACCCTCAAACTTGCCTAGATGAGCATTAAAGAAATAGAGACAATTGACAGTGAAATGCAGCATGGATCCTCTCTGTGTCATTTTCATTTCCCAATGCACACTGGTTTCCTCCAGAACACAGCTTTGAAAGAATTTAAAAATCTAAAAGACTAGTACGCTAATTACGTGGTAAAATTTATAACATTTTGATCATGAATTTTCCCCGTCTCCGCACACAACACTTGAGCAGTGTGGAATATGTTCTGTTCTACAAGGCACCCACCACACCAGCAGATATTACATGTAACAATGGACACAACACGCAAACAGGCTCTAAGTGTTCATGAGTTAGTTCAGAAGATAAAGGCAAAAATCTTTCCTGCATTGCTGTGTTGTGAGTTTCACGATCATAATAGGGAACAGTGATGATAGGAATTAGGGCTTTGCCAACCTGAAATCTTTACCAAGCGCAAGCTGCATTCACACATAAACAGTTAAAACCCACTGCACTCATCCTTTTCCACTGGCATCTTTTTTCTTCCATCTTTCTCCTGTTTATTTATGTATGCATGTGCATTCAGAGTCTGCAACTTCCCAGCTAATAGCTTTTCTGCAAACACCTCCTGTATGACATCTGAAATACTGCCAGCTATGTTAAGTATGAAACAAACCCACAATGAAACTGCAGAGCAAAAACAAAACAAGAAGATCTGAGAATACTACAGAAGAAAATGCTATTATTAGCATATAAATTTAAAAATTCCACTTGGGTGAAAACACAGAGGTCTCTTCAATGCCCTGCCTAACATCATCAAATCCTTGAACCGCCTTTGCTTTGGTGCTGAATGAATTTTTTTGTTAATCTTCTCAAAGCCAGAATCAGAAACCTTAAAAATCAGCCACCCTAAAGGCTCTTCCACTGTCCCGGGCAGCAACCAGGCAGCAGCAGCTTCCCTGTCAAACACAAACGTGTCAGGGCAAGGCTGGAAACAGGAGCAGGCTGTGCCATGTGTGACCAGGACAGCTGGAACTCCACCCAGCACGATCTGCTCAGTGAAATCAATCACTGAGGGCCGGATCAGGTGGTGTTGAATTTCTCTCCCCTTCACAAATCTTAGGCACAAATCAGACCAGCCTTCCCAGACCAAAACTCTAAAAGTCAAACGATCACCTTGCTGAAATATATGGAATGTTGCTTGAGTAGGATCAGGATTTCAGTAGGTACAGGCCAAAGTCCAACTAGAGCAAAACTCTCACCTCTTCCAGTTTC
Source organism: Sinosuthora webbiana (assembly GCA_013397395.1). Lineage (NCBI taxonomy): Eukaryota > Metazoa > Chordata > Aves > Passeriformes > Sylviidae > Sinosuthora > Sinosuthora webbiana. The sequence continues at coordinate 137,420 of VXBN01007260.1, read as the reverse complement.
TTTGTCTTGCAATACTGACATTAGTGAGATTATAAGTGTCCATTATAAGTGGACATACTGACGTTAATGGGCATTATAAAGCTGAGAGTATACAAATTGTACAGTTTCCTTTCCCAATCAAAATATTTGTGCTTCTTTTGTAGAGCACAACATATGCTCTCCAAAAATATCCTTCTCCAAATTCAGCTTCCAGAACAGTTCAATCAAGCGAGGATGCAGAAAAACAGAGATAATTTATTTTTGGGCAATACAGTTTTTTTTGTTTCTCATACACATTGCATAAATGTGTTTAACTTTTCTTTTTTCCAACCTACACATCATTTGTCTTCTTCAGAGCAACCTTTCTTATACCAAGGTATCTTCCTCTAAAAATTACAGCTTAAAGATATCTTTTTAAGAAGTCTAAAAAGTTCAAGATACATGAAACATGAATTCTTTCCCACACAACCCTATAAGCCCCACACAAAAGATTCAGTATTTTTGTCAAAGCTGGCTACATCTAACTAACACACATGAACTCCACCTTTTGTAGTCTGTGCACTTCTTGGCAGGATCTTTGCTCTGTGAGAGACAAAACTTTCACCTCCCAAAGATTTCAGAATCAAGTTGTGAAATTATGGTTACAGTCATGGAATTTCAACATGGAGTTGCCAAGAATGTTGTTGCACCCAAGTAAGTGCTGATGTGGCTGCTCTTATTTAAAGGGAGCAACAGCACTCAAGAGTTTTCTGGGTAGTCACCAAATTAAGGAGAATCCTGGGTATGATCCCTCAAAGGCAGAATCCATATCAGGCATTTATGCTGCAGCTTCCTACTTCTTAAAATACCATCACGCTCACACATCTCAAAATGGCTGTGATGCAGGAGAACCAAAGAATTGCACTCAAATGCATTAACTTGAAAAAGGCCAATAGTTACCTGTGCTGTCACTGTTAGATGCCCACCAGAAGATCTTATAAGCAGTCAAAATGTTTTACTCCCCCTGTGTTGTCACAGGTTATAAAAACATGCTGTTCACAGATGAAAATTTAGGAGAGTAAAACTCATAAAAATGGAGCTGTAACATTTTATTTGCAAAAGGAGGTCCTTTCTACAGACAGAATATGTCAGGTAAAACTGTTTGCTGAAGAGTCGATCAAAAGAATCCCTGCCACTGGTATTCACAGGTTCTGAGGAAATCTCAGGCAAAGCATCAGTTTTTATCCTTTCCCACTCTGGCCACTCTCCCAGGAGAGATGATGTCAGCGAGAGCTCTGGGTGAACAGATCTGATCAGGGTTTTTCTCCCCCTCTGAAACAGAAAGCAAGGAATGCATCAACCCAAACACCCACCCCAACCTGCAAACAGCAGAGCCAGGCAGCCAGAGCTCCCCAAAGAAACAACACTGCCATCCTTGGTTGATAAATTCACAGAGCTGTGCTTTTCCTGCAGCCTGTGTGCAGAGACCGGTCAGAGCACCCTTTTCACTGGAGCCATAAGAAAAGTGAATTATCCTACAGGGATTAAAGGGATCTTAGGCACAGGGGGATGTTTTGTGTCCTTGGAAACCAGGCAGAGAAGTGCCAGGAAGCTGAACAGGAGTGCCCAGGATGTGGGGAACAAGCCTGGAAGGAGATGGGGCTCTGTGTGCTCACAGACAGGCACAGACCCCCCTGACAGCAGCCACGCTCCTGCCAGACTAGAAAGCCTCTGTGCCAGAAGACTTTGAGCTATTTTAGAGCAGCTGTGTGTGGGCTGGAGATACTAGCCACAACAGAAAAGAAAAAAAAAAAAAAAAAAAAAAAAAAAAAAAAAAAAAAAAAAATTTAGGGTCTATTTAGCATTTGACAAACAAAATGATTTCCATAGCAACACGTGCATCCTGTTGAACAAATATCTGTGTAAGTACCACAGACATAAAGGTATAATTAGTCTGTACTGGTTTAACAAATCAGTACATTTCACTGTGTATTCTCATTTCTTCTAATTTTGGTGTTTATCAAGCTTACTACAAGCTTACTACAAATGCTTCCCTATTTCGAATTCAGGAATAATTAGAAGCTTTAAGTTTCACATACATTTGGGAATTCTATCCATCCTTTCACAACCATAATTTTTAACCCACACTTAGTTTGGTGACAGTACGTTACAATTTCCCAATGAAGATGTTTTCAAATCCACACACTCAGCTTGACTACTTCAATCTGCAGAGCACAAATAGAATTTCAAGATATCATCACAGTGGACATCCCAGACAAGATTAAGATTTAAGGGGTTTTTTCTGGTTTTTTTTTTGTTTGGTTTTTTTTTAGAGAGAAGGAAAATAAAATAAATCATACTAAAACCAACTTACGTTTTGTTTATGGGTTCCTTTTAAAAACGCTCTTATTTTCATTGAATGTACATTTAAATTGTTAGGACAATATTTTAAGTGAAAGATTGCAACATGAGAGAACTCCATGTACTTTTGTCTTGGTTTTTAACTTATGACTCTTGGAATTTCTTTTTACATTTTCCATTATTTTGTGGCTGAATAAGCATTAGCAGCGTGTTCCTGAATGACTGGGATCTCTCTCAGCTTTATAGATTCCGTACAGTCATGGTTAAGATCACTGTGGGTCTAATTATTGCGTTTGATTTGTGCCTGATATTGCAAAAAAGTAAAACGCTGAATCACTGAAATGTTCTTCATATTTCCATCCCCTATTTGCCTGTTTCACCACCCTGCCCCTGCTCTTTGCAGGCAATAAAACACTGTAAAACTGGACAGCTGGATTTCTTCAGTTATAGTTTCACTTTTTCTCCCTTCCTGTCAAAATGGCTGGATTCCCAAAGGGGAAATTCCTATGTGCAGGGACATGATAAATTATTCTTCAATCAGGAATAAAGTGAGAGCCTACATAAAGCATTTTAAGTACGAATCAGTCTAATAACTTACATAAGGAAGGGAGAAAAAATTAATTCCTGCTGTAAATGACAAGCACATTTCAAATACCAGGGTCCCTGTACGTTTGTTAGAGCTGAAAGAAAGATAAATGAAATCGTCAAATACAGAAGAGGATTTGGTGGGACTCTGCTTTGTAGCAACACAGTGCAAATAAGGCCAAAAATATAGATTCCTTATAGGAACAAAAATATAGGGAAAACCTTATAGGTTCTTCTTGTATTCACTGCATGATGCACTCAGAAGTCACCCTTGGGTGTAGAGGGAGACACATCAAACACAGGTAAAGTCTTCCTCCCTGTATCTTACCCAAAACCTAGTTTTGAGTTTGAAAAGGGTTTTATTTTAGCTCTGTGCACCATGACTGATTTGAACTTCAGCAAACCCTGAAATAAATTAGATAAACAATACACTGGTGTTACCTACACAAGCTTCAGTTGTAATTAAACAGTATTTCCCTTTTGGTCTAAAGGAGTTCTCAGGAAGCCTGGTTCATAAAGATCTTAAGCTGCACACTTCAGGATATCATATAATCTTCAATCAAATGCAAATTCCTGATTTATATAATGCATCAACTGATTTAATTTAAATAATTATGAATAAGAGACAAGCAATTTTATTGGTGTAGAACAATTCTGTGAGCATGTTCCACAGATACATAAAGATTTTTTATTCTGTAGTCCTTAAATTCTTCCAACCCTTGCAATATGATTATTGATCCTCCACACTTTCAGAGACAGGAGAACATTCAAAAGGAACAAGATCTTTTTGCTTCATCTGTTTTATGGAACTGAGAAATGTGTCTTCCTCTCTATGTAAGAAGATATTATAACCACGTAATGAGTAATAATTGAGGGTTGAGGGGGAAAAAAAGATGTATAAATGGACAAAAAATCTGCAGGTGATTTTGCAAAGCAGTAACTTTCCAAAGTTACTACATTGGTCAAAAAAGCCTAAAAATTACTTCAGATTAAGTCAGCTGTTCCAGCTATAGTCATCTTTACCTAATCCTGACTGCACTTAGGTTGGCCTAGATCTCTAGATCTTGTTTTTCGCCAGAGTACTATGCACAGTAATTTTTCAGCCTATTTACTAGTGGCTGTTTTTGAACCAAATGCCACAGAGCAGCTCTAGCAAAACCTACTGACAATTAGCTCAGGATAATGGTTTTTACTGCATCCACTGAATCAGAAAGAGCTGGGGAGTATAATGAGAAGACAACTAAGCTGCAGACAAGCAGAAGAGAAATGAAGAGCATATTTTAGGGCTTCTCTGAAAGATTGTGCCTTGCTGACACCTCTCTAAACAATATACATCATTTTTATGTGCTATGCCCATGAGAAGTGGGAGAGAGTCACAAATAAAAATAGACCTTCAGGACTAAGAGAGTACTTTATACCATAAGCTTGTCATTCATGAAGATGTAGTCAACACTGTTTGATTACTTATACATATTACTTCATTTTAAGGTTTTATTATGTCTTCCAACAAATTTCATGAAGGCTTTAATTGAATTCCCCCTTGTGCCAAGCTATTTTTATTTATTGATTTTATAAGTAAAATCAGTACAAAATATTGTCCTCTAGAATTTTACACTTGCTACTCCAAGGCAAGTGAACAAAATGCAAAACAGATGCTGTGCATCAGTGCATTGAGAAAATCTTACGTTGTCAAAATTGCTGTACCACTCCAAGTTTTAGTTGCCATATGTGGAACTAGAGATACCACATTTAAGCAACAAGCAGAAAATGAAGAGAGGGAAAAAAAAACCCCACTCTCATCAATCTTGCAGCACTTTCCAGTAACACTTACTGGAAGCTGCAGTAATAACACAGGAGCTAATACAGGAGAGAGGAGCAGGGGAATTAGGCAGGAGCACAACGCAGGGCAGCCCTTTGCGGTGACATCCTTCAGAGCTCCTGTGACCCCAGGGCCAGCCCCTGCCCCTCCAGAGCAGGGGGACAGTGGTGTGGCCAGGACACTGACCCTCCCAGTGCTCCCAGTGCTCCCAGTGCCTGGCCACAGGGCTCTCCCCAGCACCCACAGCCCTGCTGCCAAGTGCAGCCTCAGAGACCAGCAGAGTGGCATAAATCCTACAGGTCACCCTTGACGAGAGAGAGCAAAAATCTCGTCCTGATCCCTTTGCATTCCGGCTACACTCACTGCCTGACAAGGGCACTTTCTCACTGGGCACACCCACACTAAATGTCAGCACTCACAACTTTGGTCCCCCAGCAAGTGAGTCTGTCACTTTATTCCAAAGCAGAGATGGGAAACAAACGCCTATGAGAAACCACAACATCAGAGAAACACAACAACTCTCAGAATACAAACACTACACCAAAACCATGACAAATATCTTCTTAAACCACTTTGGAATTCATTACTGGAAGATGCTGTGGTACATACAATCCTAATAAGTGATTAAAAATGATGTCTTAAGCTTTAGCTTTCATATTTTCCGATTCTGTGCTTCAGAATTTTCAGATTCTGTGCTGCAGAGGGATGTAGTTCTGTAGCTATTAAGTGTTAATAAGCTCTCTTCCCAGAGTAGGTGGACAAAATAAATCCTTTTCCTACTGAGGACCAAGGACAACTTTCAGCTCAACAGCACAAGCAGTGGTGGACTGAAGAGAGAAAACAAAAAGGATGAGATTCCAGTCTCTGTATCAAGTCAACCTTCCTAAGGAATAAAGTATTTAGAATGAGATGAGATTCCTCCTAATTCTCCTCATATCTGTAGATGAAATTCTGCTTATCCAAGACAAGATCTAGATTACAGTTTTCAGTGTCTCCTTATGGGTACACCTTCGACTGCTTACAACAGAGTGTGTTGCTGAGTAAGCTTTGATTTCAGACTTATTTAATCTGCTTAGGCGTCTTTGTACATTTTGAGTCTATTGACTGGATTCAACTCACCCTAATACAGTCACTTCTTCCACTTCCAAAACCTGAGACGGAGGAAAAAAACCCCTAAATACAGAATTCACACTATTATTTGTTATTTTTGCTTCATTTAAGCTACTGAAACCTTTCCCTTGACTAACACAATCAAGTTGAAAAGATGGAGAATTTTTTTTTGTCTGAAATTCCCAGGAAGTTAGAGATCCTTTTCTACGTCAGTGGTGACAGTGGGACAGAGCAGGAATTCACTGAATCAGAGCTCCAGAAAATTTATTCCACTCTCAGAAAAGTCTGCTCACAAACACTTTTTTAACTCACTTTGATGCTGAATGGTTCTGGGTGATAAAAATTTTACAGTACCTGTTTTAAGGAAGAAAGGAAAACAGAAAAGAAAAAAGGAAAGATAATAGATTATAGATGAATGGCACAGAGATAGGCAAGAGTGTTTTGTGCAGGACTGGAAATAAATGAATGCAAGTTATTTGAAAGTAGGAAGTCATGACGGAGAAACATATTGGACTTGAAAGATCAAAGGGATTAAATGTAATCAGACTTGGAAATCTTTTCATATGTGACATGGTCCACCTACTTCATAGTACAGAATTGGTCCTCTTTCATTACTGTTTTTCTGAAAGTATTCAAGAATCAGCTTATACTTTTTAAAGCTCAACAAAGCCTTTTTTATGTTTTTTTAATCACTGGAACAGGTACCATAGATACTGAGTAATGAGGTCTAGAGACTTCTCTTCTACCAAATGCATCCCACTTTTCTCAAACCCCACAGTTTCCCAGAATTTCCTGGACAAACTGTTTAAGATTCCCCCTCAAACTGCACGGGTTGTTGCCTCTGCTCTGCCATGGGAAGACTGACCCCAAAGTGCCCTTCTCTGGAGGTTATCACTTTTGACTTCTTCTTCTACCTTACAGCTTACTTTAATTTCTTTTTTTCTAAAATCAACACTGTACTTTAGCATACAAAGCCCTGCCTTACCTCACCCTTTTATCAAACAAACCAAGCATTCTTAGCTCTTCTCATGAGACAGCACATCAATCTCCCCAGACCTTTTCAAGGTCTTCTTCCTCACTTCTTGAGCAGAGGCGGGAAAAATTGCTCAGAGAATTAAAAAAAAAAGCCATGAAAAGTCTGAGATATCCAATGGAGATTAACTGTCAGAAATAAGACACATTAACAGAGATGCCCTGACTGCTACTTCTGCACCCTCCTGTGCAAGGCCATGTCAGCTCCCTTTCCAATCTCCATGGCAAACTGATTTATTGCAGATGTTTGCAAAGGCCTTAAGGTAATCTGTCTTTCCCATCTGAAGATACTTTCATACAACTTTTTAAGAACTATGGAAAAAGAATGATTTCTTGTTTTGCCCATTATTGTTATTAGAGAAAACCCACATAGTGTTGTCATTTAACATGCTGCTCAAAGAAAAAATGCAAGGCAGAGGTTATTCAAGACAAGTGTGTTGTTGCTCTTATGTATGCAGAAAGTGAGCTGGCAAAGCATTTTATCCCCCCAAAAAAAAAGGATGCAATTTTTTTAACATAAGATGACACTTCCAAAATAAAAGCTTCTCGTTGAACTGTGTTTTTCCTGTGGCATATTAGAATTTATGTCTTTTAAGGATAAAACAGAAAAAAAAAAATCACGTAAATAAATGAAACATGTCAGAAACCTCAAATCTCTGAGAATCCATTAATTTACAGTGCATTCTATATATCTTCTTTAGCTAACAATAACAAAATCATTATTTCCAAACTATTTTATGTGCAGGATTAGCCTGTCATTTCCAAGAGGTTTCACAGAACCACAGAATCATTTGGGTTGCAGTGAGATTACTGAGCCCAACCATTAACCCAGCACTGTCACTAAACTCTGTCCCAAGTGAAGGGACACATCTACACAACCTTCAAATACCTCCAGGGATGGTGACTCAGCCTGTTCACAGCAGACTGAACAGAATTCATTGAACTTACCTGTTTGGTGTGAGGCAAAAATGAAGGTTTTCTGTGACCACCCATGATCCCCCACAATTAACGACACAACACCTGAAGATCTACTTCCAGTAAAATCCTCCACAGAAAATTATTTTGGAGCTGTTAAGAGTGTACCCCTCTGAACATGGATTTTTTTCCATAGTTTGACTAAATAACTATCACAAGTTTTTCATAAATATATATATGTCCAGGCATACTTTCATGAAATATTTTCAGGTTAGAGTAATAAAGTGGCAAGTACAACAGAGATGAAATTTGATGGGCCATTTGTGTAGTAAACTACATCTCCACAGCTCTTTAATCAATGTCCTGAACCAATTACCACTCATTATTCTTGATGCATTGTAAGAGAACACATGACCATATATCACTCTCAACGATCATAACATTTTATGCTAATTTAATATGCCACCATATATAACACCTCAAGGTTAAAAAGAAAAAGTCTCAAACATTTCTGAGAGACATATAGCTCAGGAACTGACTTTCATTTCCATTATTTAAGTAAATGTATAGATTGATAGATATGCTATCCACTATCCATTTGGAGTACTTTATCAGACATAAAAGAGTGGAAATGAGGACCAAATTTAGCTGCCAGCATTTTTCATCTACTGCATTCATTTTTTACTCTGAATATTATTTCAGATCATTTCTATACATGGGAACTCTTTGTAGCCTCAGAGTTTTTTGATAGCCCATCCCAGTGGCAAGGACTTTATAGGAATTGGAATGAACTGGGCTACCCCTCCAGCTCATGACATACAGCAGCACTTGGCAGGAGCAGGACCATCTGCCCAGTTCATAGAACTACGCTCCATCAGACAATATATCCACTCTGGGTCATTTAACACCTCTGAGCTTTAGACACAACCAGCAAAATGAGCACAGGAGCTCTTCAATCAGGTGTCTCCTCATGTTTAGCACTTCCTAAGCACGCTCCAGGTCTCATTCTGTAGCCAAATCACAAGGAACTGCAGAGGGACTGTGTGTTCTGAATTCCCATCTTTCTCTGGCTGGAACACAAGTAAGATGGTTATAACTGAATCAGCTATAAAACTATCAAATATAAGACGAGAAATAATGAAAGCAGATATTACTAACTGTGGCAAGAGGCAAAATAATAAAGTAGGCAGAATATGGATTAAGTGAGGATTTTTTGAGATCAAGAAACATATTTGAAAAGGGAACTTTCTCTCTTAGGAATGGAGAGCAAACAAGAAGGAAAATTAAATGAGTAAGAGAGTGCATAATTATATCTGGGAGGGCATAGGATTAGGCAAGTTAAAGTCTCACAAACACTAAATGAAGCAAAGAAAACAAAGGCAAGAAGAGAAAAGCTAGAGAAGTGGAAAAGGAAAAAAGATAAGCAGGGGTGAGATTTCTCAGTTAACTTGGTATATTTTAATATGCACGTGGAAGTATACACAGAAAACACAGCATGAATTTGGGAATGCTCCTTGACAGAACATAACACCAAACTACTAGGAAAAATGTAAAAACCTGCAAGCTTCAGGCTATTAAGAGACAGAATAAAAGGAAGAGTTAAGAATGACATATCACTGGATATCAGTAATAGGAAAGAGTGGGAGAGAAGAGCAATCTGTTCCTCACTGTGACCTCTGCTGATTCTGTGTTTTTCCCCATTCATTTGCTTGTCACATTTTCAAGTTCTAAAATCCCGTTTCACTGTAAGGTTGCAAGAATTGCTGGAACACTAATATAAGCAAATCCACCCAAATAGACAGCCTTTCTCTGAATATTCAAAACAGTTAATGATGTTCTTCTATTTTTGGAACACTATACAAATAGGACATAAATTGCAATGAGCTACCATAACTTTAATACCAAGCTCATATTTAGGTTTTTACTTTCCTAGCAGTGTTCACTGTATGATCTCCAGGGATGGATCTGAGATACTGAAAAAAGAAATTACAGCACTGCCAAGGCAGATGGCTGCTGCAATGAATACCACAGCTGAGAGTCACAGTGAAATTCCACTCACGAGAAATACTATCAATATACAAGTTTCTTTCTCAATGTTATATCTACCCTTTTGGGAAGGACTGATTTTTACATGTCTCAAGGTGTGGGAAAACCAAACTTCAAATTTAACTGCTGCATTTTTATGTTATGTGTATATATATTAGCTTAATGGGTTTTAAGCTTCCTGTGTGGAAGTCTTATCAACCACCCACTCTAAATGCTCCTAATCTTTTGGTAAAATGAAGAATTAAGCCTAGTAATACACTGCAAATTAGCCCAATGTTTTTTGAATCCTTCAACTGAGCCTTAAGTATTAAATATTTTAAGAAAATTTTACACATATATATTTATAGTAATATCCATACTGGTGACAGAGGAAAAACCTGAGGGACATGAAAAAATAAAGCATTACCTCACAAATAAGATAGATCTAAGGTCTACATCACTCATACAAAAGCCTTGTTTAATTTAAAGGCACAAGATTTGATTACAGTAAAATAAACTGGGAAATAACCATATACTTCTTATTAAAACAAGTACTACTTCAATTTGCTAATTTAAATCTGTCTACAGTTTATTTACATTATTTCAGGTAAGTTCTTCAACCATAATGGCAACTTGACCCTCTGTAGTAGAATTCCAGGTTAAGAAAACACAACATTTTCCAAAAAAAGACTCTTCACCTTTGACCAACATCCACAGACATGACAAATATAAACCTCACAGCACAGGGTTGAAACCTACACAGTAAATTAAACTATTTATGCAGTCCACTCTCTGAAAGAAGCCTCCAAAAAAAAAGGTTACATTAATACCAATGATCTGCCCTGAACCTGAAGGACATTTTGATGAGCTAAAAGCACATTTAACACCATGCCCTTTAAGATCTTCATTATGCTGCTGCACTAAAACTTCCACTGCTGTTAGTGTTGCTGACTCAAGAAGACATTGGAGACAAAAATAAAGTAGCTCTGGCATCATGTGCTACAGAGACACAAAGTTACTTCTGCCCGGCTAATTTTCTGTATCCTCCTAAGGACTGAAATTCAAAGGGTTAAGGGAAACTGGAATTGGACTCCGTGACCCTCAGGGGTCCCTTCCAGCTCAGGATATTCCATGGAATAGCTCGATGCACCTTTACAACACAAGGTCTACATGATACCAGTGAGGACTAGAGATGGAAGTCCATTCCAGCTGCAAACTATCTAAATGTATAAACAAATAAACCATCAAGGGGTATGATACCTTATGCTACTCATTGGCAGAGCATGAAAACAAGAACAGCTTTGCCACAGGCAAACCTCTCCCAGGCTAATCTAATCATAGGTATGGACTCTTCTTCCTACCTCTCCTCCAAGATAAGTTCAGAAAAAGGTGATTTTTTTTTTTTTTTCAAGAATAAACTATACAAATTCATAAAGCCTCCATCAGAGCATAAATGGGAGTTCAAGCTGTTCAGCAGACTTTGTTAGATCTCAGTTTCAGACCCAGCCATCCCCAGGGGACAGCAGAGAGACAAGGGATTACCACAGGAAAGGCTGAGATTCAGATGTGCTTTGCACTGAGCATGAGTTACTGATTTCCTCTGCTCTGAGAGCCCGGTCAGCACAGGTGGTGAAGGTCACAGAAGGAATCAAAGACCAGGTTCACTCTTGGAACATAAATCCCAGTGAGAGAAGAGCTGATGCAAGTAGGAGTGGTACCACTCCAAACACAGCTCCCCAAGAGAGAGGAGGAGCAGAGGAATAAACTGGCTCACACTCCCCTCTGCAGCCTCTTCAACATGTTAAACACAGCACATTCACACACGTGTCAGATAAAACAGAAAAGGAAGGGCCAGAAAAGAAACCACTGGCAGACGACATTGACAGTGACAAGAACTTGAGTCAACTCTTGTCTCAGCATCCACAGAAAGCAGACAAAGGTCACATTCAGGAAGCTTTCCACTGGAAGCAAAGAGTTTTAAAATATCTTTAAGATAAGGACAGTGAAGATGGCAATTAGAACCACTGTGAGCTGACAGTGCACCAGGGCCAAGTGAATTGCACTCGGAATGCCACAGAAAATAACAATGACAGTAGCAAGCTGTCAGAAGTCTGTCACATTTGTCCCTAAAGAGAGGCAACACCATGAGAAACAAACTGACTTGATCTTCACAAAGTTATAAACAAACTACAGACCTAAAGGCCAACTCACAGCACAGAGGAGCTGCTGAAAACATTGATAAATCCCCTACAAGATCCTGCTGAAAACCCTGTGCCTCATTCATTGTCCACATGGCTGAAGCTGTCACACCACGGAGATGACTTTATTACATTTGTGTGATAGGTAGACAAGGGCTAATCCAAAAGCCCATCTTAAAGACAATGGGAAAAGTTCCACTGACTTTAATTGCATTTTCATCAAGTTCAGAAGTGATAGGCACTTGAGGAGCCCACTAGATAACCATGGCTACTTCACTATAAAGTTAATGATATTTCCTGTGCAGTGAAAGTGAAAGATTGTGGAGGAAAATTAAATTCTGATGTGCTTGCACTGGTTCTCTGAAGTGTGACAAGCAGCTCTGGAGATCCCATGACACCCTCCAGATTCTTGATCCATTATGGAAGGATTTAGACACTTGGGAAGAGCAGACATTCTCCAAGGGACAGTTTTTAAACAATTTTGCTCATGTTTTGCACCACTTACCATTGTTACAGGTACTGATAATTGAACTTGTGTTTGAAGTGACTAATTTTTTTCCAAAACAGTGCCAGGATTTTAAGATGTCAGCATACTTGGGTACTTTGTGCTCATGAAAAACAAGCAAACAAAAAAGGCTAACACTTCATCCCTGCTGAAAAAGTTTGAGTTTCTCTTGTTCAAGACTAAAAACATTTGCTAACTGTGTTATAGTTACACCTTCAGTTTGTGTATTGACCAGGAACCTGCTGTTCAGAATTAAAAAGAAGCTGCAAATCATGAGATCACGCTATGAATTTTTTCAAGTTACATTTTTTTTCCCAGCCTGTCTATTTTGAGCAAAAATTAATTATTATTCAATGTGCACTGCTGATAGAGACAGAATTATGCAGAATAATTGAAAAGCATATTTATTTTTTTCCCCTCTCACATTTTAGAATAATTGGTTTCCAGATTTGGCCAGCGTGTTTGATACTTAATCATAACAAAAAGTGATTGTGAACCTTCTGTCAAAGCTTAGCTTTTCCCTTTTTCTGATTTTCCTCGTTTTTGCAGCAGAGAAATATTTCAGAATTTCTTCCAACCAAACATGATCAATACAGTGAGAACTGTCTCTGTTCGTGTGTCTGGAGCAGCAAAGGATGAGATTTGTAATATACACAAAGATATGGAAATGCCTGGAGTGTACAAATCTAATCTTAATAAAAGGAAAGTATAAATAAAACTGAAAATGGTTTAAGGAATATTTACATATTATTTGAAACCTTATGAAACTGAACTTTTGGATAGATATTTGACATTTGTTTTCCTTCTTTGGAAACTGTCCCAAAATATAACGTTTGTTTGGGTTTTTGTTTTTAAATCTTGGGAATCTTTATCTCAAGGGGGAGCACTGCTGGTGTGATGGTGTTGACTCACACACTGAGCCACACTGAAAGGATCTCAAGCAGCCATCAGCTGAACTCCCCCCAAAAAGTAGGATCAGCACTGAATCCAGACCAGAGGGCCCAGGGCTTGATCCAACCAGGCCCTGAAAGTGCACAGCTTCTCTGGGCAAAGTCTAATTAGGCTTGATTGTATTTGACCACTGAAATAATAACTGCAGATTACATCTGGGAGCTTTGATTTCAAGACAGCATCACTGAGAGAGTTCAGTCAAAAGCCTGATGAGAGCAAGGACAAGACTGGAGAAGTGTTACCCTTTGTGCTTTGTATGTGTTTCTACTTTGTATTGTTATTTAAATTCTAGGATATTTTAAGCAAATATCCAGTCAATATTTACTTAAATATAAGCAAATATATGTATATTTAAACACATTCTCATGGATCATCCTTGTCCCATGCCTGGAAGGGTTCAAGGCCAGGTTGGATGGGGCTCTGGGCTAGTGGAAGGTGTCCCGCCATGGCAGGGCTTGGAGTGAGATGATCTTCAGGGCCACTTTCAACCCAAACCATTCTATGATTCTATGACACATCTAACATGTGAAAAACACCATAGCTCCTTTACAAAGATATTTCTAAGGATATTAGTAAAAACAAACTTCACTGTTCAGGTGACTTTAACTACATGCTGGCTCAGTGAATATAGCAGAATGATTCTACCGCTTAATTTCTATTAAAATTCAAAACCAAAATATTTTAAAATATGACAACTTTGGGTTTCTAGACCGTGCTTAAGCATTCTGTTTCATATAACAATACATCTGAAAAGGTTCTTGAGCAAATGTTGTTAAGGAAAAACAAAACAACAACCAGAAACTCATTAAGTCATCCTTAGTTTGTAAATCTAATTCATAACACTGCAGCCAAAGAAAGATGTTAATTGCTATTGGTATAAAATTCATGACCACTGACAATATATACTATTTTGGCTGCAAGACTAAAATTCCGAATGTGTGATCAATGTCAATTTTAAGATTAAGTGACCATTTGGGATTACATTCATCAATACTAATAGTATCTTATTTAAAAGTTTAATGAGGAAGCTATAATGCATATCACATTTCTCAGTAAGATACATTATTATTGAATTTCAGAAAGAGGCCATTATGAAAAATGAAATAAAAGCAAAAAAAAAAGCCCATTGTTTAAAATGGATTTTCTAAGTGTATTGAACACATGAACTGGACTGCAGGCATTTGCTTCGTGGACTATTCTTTAGGTAACTCCATCTTGTTTATTTGCAGTCCATATGAAAGGAGTGTGTCTTTAAGTTAGACCTGAAATTAGTCAGTATAGAACACGAGGATTAGTCACTACAGAACATGAGGATATGCACATCAGATAAAACATACATGGCATTTTCAGGAAAATGTTTTAACATAACGGGGCAGGCAGACCCACAAAGTGATTTTGCTCCTCAGAACTCATTTATTCACAGTATTTGCTGTGAGCCAGCTCTTGTATTTGAGGAATCAATATGAGTAGCAGCTGAAGTAGCAATGATTCATGCTCAGGGTAAAATCTGTCAAAACTGAAAGATGTAGAAAATATTCTTTTAGTCCACATTCTTTTGGTGGAGAGGAAGGGAATTATTATTTCTTAAGAGCACAGAATTGTTAAAAACAGGTGGGTGCACCAGTTGAGTCTAGTCTGTGGTGAACTCTGGCAGATCTCAATCCAAATTAAAGCTCTGTTCAGCTTTTCCAGCCTTTAACAGCTACTATCACACTCCCAATTAGGACTCCCAACACTCCTTGCCCTGTTATTTATTCAGGCTGTCCTTGCTTGTCTTTGTTTTATAAAAACAGCCTCTTGGTGGTTTTTTTTCCATTCAGCACTGTTGAGGAAGACTTGTTATCACATATTTTGATAAAAGTATCATTACTACCCCATTTTCTAAAAACCCTCAAACATTACAGTATCACTGTACAGCTGGCTTTCAGTTGTGCACTATTTGCAGCACACAGAAGAGATATGTGGACTTAAAAACGAAACAAAACAAGAGAGAAAACCCCAACACCTTTTCAACAATGGGTTTTTCAGTCTGTGGGCTGTGACAGACAAACTCTTCACCTCCAATGGACATTTTTGGGTGATTTCTGCACATTATCCATGCACAAGGCAGGAACAGGGAGGATGTGACAGTTGCCAGTTTCACAGCAGAAGGCAGAACTTATGCTTTATAGAATAAATTGTCCATAGATTAGGGGAACTGCTGACTTAAATAGTGCAATATTGCCTGTTTCTACAGCATTAGCACAGTGAGATTTCAGTCCCCACGGATTATTATGGGCTGTAGGATTACAACCACGTGAAAATCAGAGTTATGTTAAGACTGAGTTTCTAAGCTGCTGGATCTCAGAAACTCAGCTGGACACCACCTCGGTCCTCCTGAAATAACAGTATTCATACTTGATAGGAATGACAATACTATTGAAAAGAACTGCTTTTTCTGTCAATAAACATTTTGTTTGAAAAGCTAAATGCCTTCATTTTAACTGAACAACAGGAAAGTACAATCCTCTTTTTCAATACTGGCTTTGAACAAGAACCTGAAACATGAATTCTGATTTTGCAACTCTGGCAACTCTGAACAAGGGGAAAAAAGCCATCTTCTGCCTCAATTAGAATTATTTATTTTGCTTGCTTCTAAAACTTGAGGTTGAGCAGGAATCCTGTAAGTATAAATGGAGCAGAAGAACTCAGTAAGTTGAAAAGCAGCAACACCTTGTCACATGTGGTTTATTAGGAAAAGTGACCTATTTTCTTTAATTGCTACACTAGGCTGAATTTGTATACATGAATCAACACATTCCTTATGAAAAAGAGGAAGTGGATGCATAAGGACTGGTATGTGACAAGTGACAGTTATCTGATTAGATTTAAAGAAACAGTGAAAGCATCCAAATAGTACTCCAGTTTCCCATCTTTTTAGTTCAATATTTTTTTTTTTAGAGGAAGAAATTGTGACAGTTCCAGCCCTGTCCTGCAGGCCATCACTGTAACAGCCTGGCAGAGAGCAGCCCCAATATCCCACCACAAATAAACCAACAACTCTTACTCAGTATTGCAGATATATGCACATCCTCCATGTATAACTCTGCTACTTCCAATAAGTGGTGAGGCAGTAACGTGTCTGATGGACTGAATGCAAGCACTTAAAGGGCTACAACTCAACAGGAATGAAAGGTGAAGTCTGTTTTTTCAGACAAATACAAAAAACAAACATCAGTGTCCATGATTCTCACCACAGAATATACTCTTTTCCCCCCATCATTCATTTATGGGGACTGGTGGCTGTTATGTTTGACCACATAATTTAGGTAAAATCCTGGATAGAAGTGGGACACTGTGTATTCACCTGAATACTCATTCCTGAGGAATAATTCATGAGAGTAGGTGGTGACATAAAATTCATTTTGCCAGATTTTACTACAAAGCACATCATCTCCTCAGGCAAGGACCTTGGCTTTTTATATCTTTAAAATGCCTTACTTATCTGTGGAACTCTATAAGTCAAATATATGAGAAAGAAGAGCGTTATGGCAAGATAATCTACAGCCCTAGCTGTTATATTGCCAGCCTCTGTCCATCTGAAACTTCAACTCAAAGTAAAACAACAGCCTTGAAAAGGCAAAAATTTGAGCAGCCTGCTTCCACAAATTGCTCAATATCTGACCTTTTAAGCACCCAGTCTTGTCACACCTGAGAGAGGAATAAAATACATCACAAAAACTATTTGCAAGAAACAATCTCAGATTTTGGGGGTGGATCTCTCAAAAATCCTTTTTTTTTTTTTTTTTTTTTTCTTGCTGCCCTAAAGCCGATAAAAATTGGTCTTTGGTGTTCTTGACAGGAGATAAAGATGAATGGGAAAGTCATGTCAGGATCAGACTTTTATTTACGATCTTGTAAGTTCAGGACTGTGCACATGCATGATTTGCTTCTGGGCTCATCTCAAAACGAACAAATGAGAGATGAAAGATTACCCTGAGGACCTGCAGAAATGCACATGAAAAACAGGTTTATCTAAAGAAGCATGCATTTCTGGAGGAAAAAGGTGATAGCATGAATTTTACATCAGATCTTTAGTGACTAGAGAGTGCTACATAAAATATTGTTGGCCAGGTTTAAAATGTCTTTTGTTATTCCTTTGAATGAAATAATCTTGTTGAGAAAATGCTGTTTCCTTGTGCTAGGTGACAGATTTCATTTCATCTTTGTTATGTGTGTTTCCAACCCTTGGCTGGTACTGCAGGTAATGCTCCTCATAGTCAGACTTCCACAAGCACTGGATAAACTACCTTGAAAATGTGTTAAAACCAGTGTTGTGATTAAAAATAAGATACAGTGCAAGGTAGGTTCTTTACCTTTTAACTTGTCCAGAACAAAAAGCAACAAATTAATTTCACTGACCGAGAAGTTTATTGACAACTGAGCATTTAGTTTCCACCTGCTTGGAAGGGAGATAATCTTCTAATGCAGAACACAGAATCAGGATTTAACACTGCAATGAGTTCTTCCCCTCATGGATTCTCCTAATTTGCAGACAAACTCCTGAAGATCCTTTCAGTGCACTGGAGTGAGTCAGTATCAGAGGCAATCTCTAAAAGCTTGAGGAGAACATCACTTGTTTGTCCTTCACTTGCTGTAGCCTGTGGTCAGTCCTCCCTGTCATTATCCTCTAAAAATAGATATTACAGCAGCAAAGTGATGACAGGCATCAGCACACAGCAGAAAGTAATTTGGGGGCTCTTTGCCTCAAATGCTATGCTGGACTCTTGTCTTTAATACATTAAACTGAAAATATTCAGATACACTTTTGAACTATTTCCACTGGATGAGTAACATTTAGATCTAAAATTATTTTTCTCCTTCCCTTCTGAAGAGGACTGGGTTATTCTTCATCCTGATCTTACCATAAGAAGTGTTAAAATCCATTTCTTTTAAGCTAAATATACTGTTTTATTAAAATTCTCTAACTAAAAAAGATTACAGTTTGAAGTCCTAATTCAGGAAAAGATTTCCTTTTCCAGAGAGTATATAAATTCTCACGCTTCTAAACTAGAGCTGAACTTTAATCAGTTTTTAAGCACATTTCTGAACCAAGAGCTAAAAAAATTCACACATAATTAATCTTGTACTGAAAACAGAAGCTGATGTCTTATTAATAGAAAAGGGAATAAATCGGGAAAAATTCCTGAAGCTTGGCGTTCAGAATGGCTTTGAAAGCAGGGAAGAGGAAAGAACAGGTTGTTTGTAGGGAGAGAAAAAAAATCACAAGGATTTCATGACGTGAGGAAAGAGGAAATGATCTCATCTACTTCTTCATTTGCTTTTCTGTGGCAAATTATGCTCTAGCAAGAGCACTGGGAGAACATGCCCATGATGACTGAGCAAAAACTCAGACTGACATCTGAAACAGATAAAACAGATAGACAAAAACAGATATCTGGAATGAAGCTTATTTTCATTTCATGTGGAGTCCAGGGACAACATTCTGCTGAGGGATGTGATACCAAGTTAACATCTAATGGTAAAAGAATTCCCTAGGACCTTAATTCTCACTCTTCTCCAAATTCACTGCCCCATTCTTTACCATTAATACAAGAATAGTGTCTAATTTCCGTTTTCTTACTGAAACCATAAGTCAGATTTTGGTAGTTGTGAATTATACCACCAGAAGAGTGAGAAAAGTTTAAAATACCATTTTAACACGGCTCTTATTGAAAGCAACAGTGAAATAATCTTTTCTCTTGAAATCTCAACTGGCTTAGATATGCTGTCACCCAGAGTGTCACATTCTTTGCTCACACCTTGACAATCTTCAAAGGAAAATCAAAAAGATACAGCCCTGCAAAGCTGTCCCCTCTCTGCATACAATAGGTACAATAGTTTCCCTGGTGCTGTCTTCCCACTGTCCCAGAAGAATCAGGATGGCCTGACATCCAGCAAGCATGTCTGAGCTCATTTCCCAAATTAGTTTCTCTTTCTGATCTGCTGCCTTTTTCAGTGACACCGACCAAATTATGGTGAGCTACAGACAGAGAGGCCATGCACACTGCAGCTGGGCCATGGAAGCTCTGGCAAAGTCAGAAATCTTGGAGAACTGATGGAAACTGATGGAACTGATGGAAAGCAACCCAGAAGTGTGGAGAATGACGGAGTACTGCAGCAAAGAACACACAAAAAGGATGTCTGTGGGTCTGTGCTCTGGGACCTGCTGGGAAGGAGAAGGAGGGAGCCTGATGTCCAGACCTCCTATTCCTTTGCAAAAGAATTGTCTTCCATAACATTTTCATAGAGCTATACCAAACCAGCTGCTATGCCACATGAAATGGTTTTCATCCTTGTATTAAGCGTAATTTAAATGATCCATTCAATTATTACTTTTGTATTCAAAGATGGCTTATTTTCATGCAGATTTATGTTTCGTTATGCATAGAGGATATTCTTAATTGTGCTGAAACAACTGCAAATTTAATTAAAGTTTGCCATTCCGAGCATAAAATAGATTAAAGAAAATGCTGACAAGCAGTAAAATAAATATTCGACTGTTTAATTCAATTCAACATTTATTTTTAATCCAAACATCAAAATAACCTTGTTTCTAATTACAATTTTGTGACAAAATGTCTTGAAGAAGTATTCGTCTCTATTTCACTCCAATCTGCTCAGCTGAAACACACTAGCTTATTTATAAAACTGTTGATTAATAAATCTGTTCCAGCTGTATTACTGTATGTTATGAAGAACACAGATTGATGAATGTAAACAACCATTATGATTTTAAAAAACCGAAGTCTTGACAGCCTTCAAAAGCAGAAATCCCGTCAAATACACTGCAGGACAATTATACACCTAAATCTTAGCAAAAAAGGAAAAAATAAGGGGCAAACACAGCTAGTAAGGTCCAGAGATCTGTGGCAATTTATAGCAGATGGAGAGATCAACTAAATACTTATAATAAGTTACTTGTGGTTCCTTGAACTGGGTATTATTAGAATCAACCATGTGCTGTAACTCTGACAATAAGCAAATCCTCAGTTTCCTATAAAGTTACCTTCAAAAGAGGTATGAAGAAAGAATCTGCCCTGGTTCTGCTGAAACTAATTGGAAACTCTCCAATTAAGTTATGCTGCTTAGTATTGATTTCAATTTTATAGTCAATAAATTTAAGAATTTATAGTTAGCAGCTGGGGGGAAAAGAAAGGTAACAGGCAGATTTCCTCTCATCCAGATGCTGTAAGTCTGGCTCTGACTGAGGAAAAAAAAAATCCTAAACCACAAGAATTATGAGCACTAACTTAATCCTTGAGGTAATTCAGAAGCGTTAGCTGAGAAGAAATATACAGGCTTTCCAAGGCATTGCATGGCTTTTCTCCAACAGATTTGCAGGAAACAAAAGTGCTTTACCACTTTAACAAATATCCCAAGAGTCAGAAAATTTGGAGGGGGAAAAAAAAAAGAAAAAAGAAGACTTTTTAATAATATAATAAATTTATAATTTTTTGCAACATCTGAACACATTGTCTTACATGATTTTTGGTGCTTCTTCCTTCCACCTTAAGCATCACATTCAGGAGCTAAGGTATTATTTACACCTGAGTGACAACATCCAGCTATTACGAGTTTTAGGACCTCCACCACCACTTGTGGAAGACAGGACAATCACAGAGTGTTTCTGGTTTGAAAGCCATGAGCTCAGCTGGAGCAGTCCAAGCAACACAAACCTCATCCAAAGCCACCCACGATTACCACCACAAACTGCTTGCCAAGCCCTGTTCATTTCTCATTTTAAATACTTCTTGTCAATACAGCTGAGCAAAGAAAACCTCTAGGTAGAAAGTATAAATGCTGCAAACCTCTTTCCTCTATGTAATTTCACTGTGAAAGGACAAAAAAAATCTTTTTGCAACAAAACCAAGACTGAAATACAGAAAGAGGGTTCTACTGTGAGCTGATAGAATCAGCATGCACTGAGAGCACTCTGCATGTCAATGGACCATCTCAATCATGGGGCAGGGATTCACCCCTGGTGTTAACACATTTAGATGTGATAAAGTGTGGCCGATATTTTCACGTTTTCCTTATTTATCCATATCAGCTATATATGTCAGTACCAAGAAAACAAAGGGAAAAAAAAAAACATTCAAAATCAAAAATTCAGTAGAACAAATGAGGAATTTAAGTCAGTATCAGGGATTATTAAACTCTTCCACAAAATAAGAAGCAATCAAGATGGGAAGCAGCAAGAAGCGAATATTTTTCAGGCAGGAATAAAATTGGAACCCTTCACCAAAAAAGCAGTGAACTGAACAACAGCTCTTTCCTATTGATATATGCATATTGTAAGGAAGGCTTGATCTGGAATCCAGCAGAACTGGTAGATGAAAACCCTATTTGGATGTTATACCAAGTTCACAAATCACTTGATATCAACACTGTTAGAACAAACAAAACAACCCAAACTTGTTCAAATAACCACTGAGTTCATCAGCCCAGAACTATTCTTTCATGAAAAGCAGTTCGTATTTTAGTAGCACTTTTTCTACAAGCACCAATATACACATAGCAATCTCATTTTCTTTTGCTTTCCTTTCAGTGTTTCAAGATTTACTTCAGAAAACTCTACATGGCATTATCGATCAAAACTCTTTTTGGCAATGTAAAAGCCTCCAAAATCTCTAAATACTATAAGAAACAACGAATACATTATACAGGCGTCCAGACTATCACACTTCAGACTCCTGATGCCAACAACAAAAATCCCATTACATGAATCAGCCTAGACTTTTTTTTTTTTTTTGTATTGTCCATAAATGACCAGTGCAGGTGTTTGAAAACAGAAGGAATATCAAAAAATAGGATTTCAGATAAACAAGTAGTAACAGAGCAGTTATAGGGTTAGAAAACCTCTACTGCCAAAACCAGCACGGCACTTGAGAGGAGCCATGGCAATTTACCTTCCTGAGAGCCAGGCAACACCTCCACACACATCTACACACAAACTTCCCCATCACTGAATCAGAAGGTTTTGGGAAGAGAAATCAAGTACACAAGTCTATTATATCATGTGGAATTGCAAATGAAACATACAAAACAACGAGGTTTTTGGAGTTTTCATTTAGAGGCTCTTTGATTAGGAAGGGTTGGTTTACCTGTTTAACATCATATGCGAGAAGAACAAATCTTAAGTCTGGTGAAACAGAATATCTTGATGCTTTGAAGGTTACCTGCAATGAAGTAACAGGAAAAGTGAGTTTGCAATAGGAAATTATGAAGATCCTCTTGCCCAAATTTTCCTAGAGCTCAAAAACTTCCCATTCATAAGACAGATTTGGTTTAGAAAACCAATGTAATTTTCACTAAAGAATGACTCAAATAATTCTTAGTCTGCTATCAGTACCATGGCAACAGAAGAATCTGGATTTAACACTAAATACCAATTAAGAGGCTGATGAGGTTCTTTATCATCACTACAAGCACTAAGCTAAAGGATAACAACTATAACCAATTCATTCCCAGAGAACGAAGGAAGGCACTTTGGTTGGAATGATTAAAAGGGAGATTCATCCCTAGGTCAGCCTTAAAGATAATATGCAAGAAAAAGAAAATAGGTGTGCACTATGTCTCTACAGCTTTTCTTTTAACATCACATATACAAACATTTCGTAAAAACAACTTCAATCAAAGCAAAAGTCTTCCTTAAAATAAAGAAAATTCTTAGCAGAGAGCAAAGTGAAACATAAGGCAGCATTATAAGACTAATAATGTTTTATTTCCACTCAAGACTACATGACACCCAATTGAATTCAAGACTGTAATTTCATCAAGGGGTGAAGCTGACGTCAGAAATAATTCAATGAATCTAATGCATGAGAAACATAGGAATGTGCTCTACAGGGCACTGAAGGAAATAATTTTAAATTAATCTCACGACATCTATTTGCAGAATGAAATGAAAAGGAAGAAACGAAAAATGCAGATAAGAATAGGAAAAAAGTAGGGCAGCAAAAAAAAAAAAATAACAGAACCGCAAAGCCATAAAATGAAAACAAATAAAAAAATAGCTATGTAGAACAAGATCTATCCACTGTTTTATTTCTTAAGCATCTTGTTCTGCTTAGCCTAATCCCACTGCTAAACTAATGAGTTCAACAGGGGTTTAAAAGTACACAAGCAGGAAGCCACAAACTATTACATTCAGAGTAGCTAAGGAGCTATAGCTGAAAAAAACTTCCAATAAACTGAAAAGATGCTATATTTTGATATACAGATTAAACTTAGGTTCCTAGGTAATATAGTTAGAATCAAGCTATCCAAAAGAATTAAAGGGAAAAATATTTTTGAAGATAAACTGTTTGATTGAGCAGCGTAACAGAATCAAAAGTCAGAAGATAAATCTGCAGTCTTGAGAAAGATGGGGAAAAAAAAAAAAAAAAAAAAAAGACAACACACATTAAACCATCCTTCTGTATCTACAAAGCATCCAGAAGAGATTTCTGCTGTGCCCAAACTTGTTTTTATGAGTTAATCATCTTTAAGCAGAGACTGTGTTAATGCTAATCTATGAGCGACATTCCCCTTTCCTGGCACCTCACTGAAAACATTTTCTGATGTGAAATTTGTCTTCTTTCTAGCAGTTTATTAATTATTGCCCCACTACCTCAGTGTTCAGCACTATATAACCCAGGCAACTTTCCAAATTCACTCCCAGGGAGCGCAGCTCCTACCATTTCATACATTTAGCAAGAATCTGCAGTCTCTGATTATGCCACCACAAAGGCAATGAGACTCCTCCTGCAAACACCTGAGCAGCTCAGCTGCCAGCTACGGGCAGTTCCAGGCAATATCAGCAAGAACTATTTGCATATTCGAGTACAGAGTGCTGTGGATTTGGGATTTAAAGTCTTTTGAATCCCACTGACCTTATTTATTCAGCTTGCACTCACCTGCAAAATTTTATTTGCCTCCAGACACATGGTGTGCATTCAATGCCAAAAACTGTGTGTGGGTAGTGGGTTTGGGCAAAATAGTTTTCTTTCTGTTAGTGTAACAGCATAATTCTTGATAAAAGGAGTACAGAGCTGTTTCATACTTTTTAATGTTTCACCTCAGAAATAAAAACTGAAAATTAGACCAGCAGAAATCATCTGCTGATTGCCAAAGCTGATAGCAATGCTGATTTCTTTAAATTATCATAAAAACGTAATTAGCCCATTTATTTAAGTTGGATTTACAATCAAGCCTTTAATGGAATAGGTGTTTAATTCCAGTAGATTGCAGAGAGATTTAAGTGACTTAAAGTGATTACAATTTCCTTAGAATTCTGGTTTGGAGGGGTTTTTTTGGTAAAGACAAACACAATTTTGGCAATTCAGAAACCACCTATTTATGTGCACAGAAGAAACCCTTACACATTAAGAACAGGAAATTAAAACAATCACCTGACTCATTCTTTCCTGATAACATGGCAAGTAAACTCATGATCTGTGAGTCACTGAAACAAAAGACAGAATTCTTTTCTTTCCCCCTACAACCATGTGTAAGGGCTTTCATCAACCATGGCTGAGGAGAATAATTAAGCTGGTGAAGGACTTAAAAGAAAGTTTCAGTCCCTGCTGTAGGAGATGAGATGTATGCCACACAAACTTCTGGGAGATCATCTGTTGGGCCAGTCTCTACAGGGATTAGATCTATTTATTCATTAAAAAGCAGCTTCTGAGGACTCTGAGCCCCAAGGGTTTGTTCTCTTCTCAGGAGAACACATTTTTGAGTTGAAAAGGAAGTTCTGGGGAAATACCACATCGGAAATACACTGGGAATTGAAAACCCTCAGGTGACTTGTTATCAAAAATCTGGAGGATGGTTGTTCCACGGGTCTGCATACCCACAACTTCTCAAGCTTCTTGCTTTGTCAGGAGCTATTTAGCCTTCATTAAGGAAGACAGACCTAAATGCTGCCCCATGTGACTATAACCTTGTGGGCTTGCAGTGCTTGTTCTCTAAGAAATGGAATTTTGGACAAATAAGCTCTGAAATTGGGAGAAACAGAGCTGCCTAATTAGGGATGCAGAAACAGGGCTGGTTTCCCTCTGCATCACTGCTCAGTATCAGCTAGTTAGGGACTGGGCTAGTCCAACACTGTGCACTCCATGCACACCCTAATCCCTTTCCAAATCCAACAGAGGCAAGGCAGAACACAGGGAAAAGGGGAAGGAAATTTCCTTATATCCCTCTACCCAGCCCCATTAAGAGCTGAAATCCCTATGAAAAACATCAGCTCTGTGCAACCAGAAAACACTTGAACTGGAGAAATTGCTGTAATCCTTAAATTGGTTACAGTCCACACTATTGCATAATTGTGAGACAAAATAAATTGAGGGGTTTTTAACTCTTGTGCACTGTCTTCGCTGCTTAATTCACACACCTGCCACCAGTTTTTCCTAAATTGCTGCATTTGACATAATTTCACTTTTTCAGACATAAATGATCCTTATCCCTGATGTTTCATTGCTCACTCAACCAAACCCCCCACTGACTGTAAAATCAGGTCTAACCATATGGAACATTGTATTTCTGGATTTCTTTGAAATACCTCATGTGATAAGAGTTTTAATTCTTCTCCTGACAGTGACGCATGATGTGATGACCTCAGTGGTCTTACTGCCACCATAGATTGCAACAGTAAAAGCCAAATCCAGGCAAAAAGACAAGAGAGAATTTGAACAGGCTTTTGTCCTTCAGCTTTCCAGTTTCCCTCTCTCATCCACCTTTCAAGAATTGCTAAAATATAGTTTTGCATAGGAGAGAAGAATTGGCTTTTTCCACCTTTCCATATGGGTGGTTAAAATGGAACATAGGATTCCAGTGAACAATATGTGCTCAAGTTTGAATTCCATTGTCAATATTTCTTTTTCTAACTTTGCATCTTATGTGTGTTTTCCTGTTAACAGAAATACCTGTCATGATTGTGTTTAAGAGAAATTTTAGGCTTGGTTTAGGATCTGTACACTCAGCAAGGGCCCCTAGTATCAGCTCTTTCTATTTCTCCTGTTTTCTTAAACCTTAGTTCTGACCTACTGATGTACTGGCAACTCTCTTCATCTTTCACATACAACAAAATGCTGGGTTTACTGGTTTCGTGGATTTTAACTACTATGACATTTAAATCAGTGCCCTGATTCATAATCTTTCAAGAACATGGTATAGAGCAAACAGATGAAGTTATCTGTTATACAGTCTAGCCCAGAGCTGTAAAAATGTTTTTGTAACATGTTTACCTTACATGTGAAAACACTTTTTTTTCCATAGTTTCAGTAGGATGGTTTTAAGTGAAATAATGTATCACAGTTAAAACTAATTTAAAGGAATGTTTGCAGCTGTGAAGTTTACTTATTTGTTGGATTTGGAGGTTTTTTTCCTTCAGTTTTACCCCTCCTGCTGTTTCAGTGTCTTGTGCTTCTATTTTCCCCAGAAACTTTCATCTTTACACTCCTATTCTCCTTCTCCAGTTTTTGTTTAATGCTCCCTTAACACACATTTAGGCTTTAGTTTATTGGTTTGGTTTTGGGTTTTTTCGGGTTTTTTTTCATTATTCATCCAGAATGAAATATTTTAAGACCTTCAGGAATGCTACATTAGAGCTTCGTGGCAGCACCACTAACCTAGGAAATTACACATCTCTCAATTGCACACCTACATCTGCGTCAGAAATTTAACTTAATGGTGCAGCAGAATCTCAGTGGATGGGAATTCATCAGCACTCACAGATATCCAGCTCAACTGATCAGACAGGCATTGGCCAAATGGCATAAAAGGAGTCAGGTGGGATGGAATTACAGGAGCTGCAAGAGGAGAAGGCATTTGGCATGTCACAGTTCCCTTGGGAGGCCCTGGGAATCCAGGGAATAATGGGATTCTCTTTCACTGCCACTGCTGGGACTGAAAGGAGAAGATGGACCATGAGAAAGCAGCAGAGAGTGGAGCCCAGCAGAAGAGCAAGGCTTGTAGCACTGAAAACAGGGAACCTCTGAGAAAGATGGGTTATATTTAGAAAAGTGTGCTGTAATTGGAATGATGAAAAATTTGGGTTTCCAAGGTTACGTTTCTTAATGCAGTGCTTCTTGTGTCACCTGAGAGTTTAATCTAGACCCAGAAATGCTGCAATGGCAGGTGCTGGAACTGTTAACCCCCAGGTTTCCTGTCCACTTTAAAACACAAATGTGCCCTAAAACACGATCTCAGCTGACGTCCAGGCTATGCATGGGTGGCTCTCAAAAACAGGAACCAAATTCCCCAAACCCACCTGGAAGTGTAGGACATAAAAAGAGACATGAACCAACCATGAGCCTTGCACCACAGCCTCCCTGATAGACAAGAACCTCTAACCAGTCAATCAGAAGCTTTTCCCTCACATTTCCCAGGAACATTGACATAGTTAACCCTTAGCTATATCAAGGAACAATCTTACCAGGAATACTATTTAGAGAAATCCCAGACAGAATTGCCATAACCTGACAGTTTCTCATTTTTTATGGTGAAACCTCCTTCACTTGGACAAAACCCACCAAACCACAGTGACTGCAAACACTTCCATCTGTCAGGCTTCCCCACCTCGATGCACAGTGGTGCACTGCAACAATAAACAATTCCCTATAAAACCCCTCTACTGAAAAGGCTGTGCTGACGAGGGTTATTGGACACTTCGAGGAGCATGGGAGAGTAGAGGGAATGTTACAATATTCATAACAACCTATTTACAACATGAGTGGGTTATTAAAATGTCCAGCATTGCAACAACTATTAATATTTATGTGGTTATATAATGCTATTTAATGCATTTACTATTATTCGCCCTTTCATTAATCTCTTATGCAAGGGTCTTAAAATACAAGCATGTAAACTACTCTTGCAATTAAATCTACATTAATCAACAAAGGAACTGTAATTGCATTATGATGCTGCGCTGAGTTTCCTGTCAAAAGAGGAGGGGGTGTGGTGGTGGGGAGCACAAAACAAAACAAAAAAAATTATCAGAAGGAAGAGAACAAGTAGGGCTGTTTATGAACAACACTCTGTAAAACACCACAAAAAGAGTCCCTGCCAAAATCTCTGCTTGGACTGAAGCTCTCATTCTCTGTTTTTTGCTGCAAGGCCTCCACAGGGCTTTCACAGCTGGGCTGCCACAGCCTGGCCGTGATCCCTGAGCCAGGACTGCTCCCGCTCACCTTTCTGACACCAAGAGCAAGGTCCTTCCCTCTCCATCTGTGTGTACAGCGTGGTCCACAGCAACACAACAACACAACAGGCCCCAGGAGAGGCTCCTGACAAGCCTGGAAACAGGTCTGAAACTCAGCAATAACTGTTTGCTGTGCACCACGATGTAGTTTCCCTTTGAGCCTGACAAGAGTTGTGCAAAGGCACAGAAATCAAAAGGCACAGCAAGCCAGGAATTACTGGGTGTTAGAAGAGTCCAAAGTGTACATAATTAGTCCAGCTTTTTTAAGAGGGAGAAATGAAGGCCTAACTCCCACAGGTTTCTTTCAGATAATTCAATGCATTTGGAAAGTTCCACACCTGAAAACACAGTCCCTACAACACATTTACTGTCCTCTCTGTGCTTGCTTTTTCCATTTTGTTTTGCATTTAAGAGTTTTAAAACTTGTTGTAAGGGTAAGGGTTGTAAAAAAAAGACTTGAAAAGATGAGCTGGAATAAGGAACCAGATGGACAACTTTCCCTGAGCTAAAGAATCCATGTGGTCCTCCATGCTCTCCTCTCCAGCCTGTGGCTGGGCTGCGTGCGAACTGGCAACCTGCTCTTACTCACCTTACGGAACAGCTGATGGCAAAAGCATTAAATAAAATGCTCGCTAAATACTGACATTTCTTAGCTAATTGTGGCATAATGACACTGATTTTGGAAGTGTGAAGTGCAATGAAGTATTGCCAAATGCTGAAAAACTGGTAGGCTTGTCACTTAGGCTCACGGTGACAGGCAGCCCAGATAGATGATAGAGAACATATTGTAATCATGTATCGAGGCAGCATCTCAAACACCAGGAGGCCACACTGTGATTAATGTCTAGGGCTTTTTCTGGCTCTGCTTAACAGGAGACTTGCCCAGCCTCCAGCTGTGAACATTTATATGCCGCTGGCTAAGGATATTAACTGTTTATTAGACAGCTGAAACAAGAGGCACTACATGGATACAGTCAGGGGAAAATGTGTATTAGAAAACATCCTTAAATAATAACACCCAGAGATGTTAACAGATATTCTTTGTGCTTTGCAACCTGCCCTTTTCACTTATGGCCCTGTATTTGTTACCCACAATATAGCTTTGCTGATAGTTTAATTATGTAAAGGCCAGACTGTTTTACTAATTGGTTGCAGAAAAGGACTCTGTTCCAGAAGGACAAATGAAGCGCAAGAATTTCTCCTACTTCTAAATAAAACCTGATTTTACTGGACAAAAGCACTTTAATTCAGGAACCTGAGATAGATACTTCCCCTGTGTAAGAGAAGTGGGCATGCTAGAATGACAAAACACTAACCTTTCCTTTTTCCAGGTGCATGACTATTATTAATGGTACTTTTAAAGGTTGGGGGATTTGGGTATCTTTATTTATGTTAACATAGGGGTTTAAAAAAAAACCCAAAAACCCACAGCCTGCTTTTTTGATGATACACCTACTTAGTGAGCACAGCAGATCCTCATTAGGGATATCTGGCTTCTACACAATAAGCAAAACAAAGAAGGATAAAAGATGTGCACTTTGCAGGAAAGTGGCAGTCTCTAGGATGCAAAAGAAGAGCCAGTGATCTGTGCCCAGTAGAAGATTGCTTCCACTGGAAGGGGCTGAGCAATGAGGGGAAAAACAGAAAATCTCCTCTGAGCTGCTGATTCAAACACAATCCAGTCAGGGGTGGCAAAGAGTCATTACTTGCCCCTTGCCTCTGCACAAGGAGTTTATCACGGCAGTTCAATTTTCCATGGACAATTATCAACATTACTAGGAAAGCCCTGCCATTTCTGTGGCTGCTTGAGCAAAGGCAAACAGGAGAGCAAATGCAGACTGAAAACAGACTAATAACTCCCATCAAAAGGTGACTCTTCCATGACTAAAACCCTTTGATGGCGAAAAATGAAGGAACTTGCATTCTCACTGCCTATGTTGGATCTCTGCTGTATTTTTTATTAATCCAAGATATCTCTGCAGAGTCATTAAACCACCACCATTCTAATTATGCACCGATGATTAAGCAGATGTGACACTGAGCGAGGAAAATGTTTGATTAATGATCCAGGTGTCTAACTTTAGAAGATTACATTTGGCAGTGTAAATTTGGGGACAGTCAAGCTCAGAAGAACAGGACAGCTTTTGATTTCAGCCTGCCTCAGTAATGTTACCCTGTTAGGATTGTTGGCCACCGTGTCAACAGCCAGCACAGAACATTTCCCACTGTTTTCTTCCAAACATACACCAACAAACTTGCTGGGTCTTCTGCTCTGTTATCAGCTTTTTATTATACTTCCTCCATATGAATACTAATTGCTGGAATTGACTTTTGTTAAGTATAACACTCTCAACATTTGGCTGTGTAAAGGAAAAAAGTACATTTAGGGTTTGTTTTTTTTTCCACCCATAACTGCTAAACAGTTGCTTGAATATTATCTATTTTTCATCAGTTTCCCACATTTCTAATTAACAGCAGATATCTAGTGCCTAGAGCTAACTGGGTTTGTGTGAATGGAGGATAAATCAGTTCCATAAAAAGCCTAGAGAAGAACAACTTTGCAAAATGAGGCGACACTCACAGTGTGGAGCAGCCTGTCCTTCCCACCCCATCATCAGCTGGCAAGGCTGCTGTGGCACTAATGGCCTGACAAGCCTGGCTTGGCATGCTGGCATCACACCCCACAGCACAGGCCAGACACTTCCAGCCAAAAGTGTGCTGGAAGACTCAAGTCTTGTCATTAAGGTCACGTTTCACAGCCAGGGATGCCCAAGCAGCTGCTCATGCTCAAGTTGAGCACTGAAGGCACCCGACACAGACCTCGCTGGCCAGGCAAGTGCTCACACACGCTCGAATAAATGGGTAACAGGAAAAGTGCTTCTTCATCCTTTAGGGTTTGTACTTTACAGTAATTCACCCTTCCACCCACTTTTAATTGTGTCTGACAGCCTTTTTCTGGGCTAAGAGGAACCCTGAGGCACATTCCAATACATGGAAGGGTGCAGCTCACAGAAAGGGAGTCACACACACCCACCCCATTGAAATACAATTCTCTTCTCCATTCTCCTCCACCTTTACACTGACCTAGGAAATCAGCATCAAATTCATTCTCCTGAAGTTCTACTCTCCTCTTTTCTTGTTTGAGGAGTTAGAAGTAAAGGTCACCTGAGGCATTGTGCTTTGAAAAGAGGAATCTCTATCAGCAAAGGCCAGGAACAGACCAGGAATAAAATCAGCCTTTGCCACAGAGAGCTGATGAAAATGAATCATCCTTTTGAGTCTGCAGGTGTAAAAGATTTTATTAAATTAAAAGTACAGGGATTAACAATAACAGCCAGTGGTCTGCATGGAGTATTTATGAGGAAAGATTGACAAGCCACACAATTATGCTGCAAAACCCTGATAAACGAGAATTACAAGGTGGAATGTAAGTGGTATCCCTGAGAATACCAGTGCCAAGCAAAGCAAAAGAAAATGCAGACTAAAACATTAAAGCACTTCTTAGCAATTACTGGTAGTCAGAAACCATTCATGTATATACTCTTTACTGGTCAAGAGGAATAATCCCCAATCATCTAGTCCACCATTAAAGCAAAGAAAAACAACTAAACCAGAGATTAACATGACATTTTTCTTTGCATATTTACTTCCCTTAAGGAAAACATTCCTATTAATCTTGAGCAATTTCGCCCTTTTCTAATAGTGAAAAACTCTCAACATTTAAGTAGCATTCCCACCTTTTATGAAATATTTTTTTCCTAATAGATATCAGGTAGATTCCCCAGCACAACGCATCCTTCAGGTGGTCTGAACAAAGCACAACCAACAGGAAATCCTCCAACATCTTGGTTATTTACACATAGGTTCAATAAAACAATGAGTAACTTCATTCAGAAATCATTCACTGACAGAAGAATGGATTGTATTTTTCATTTATACATAGTCTAAGTTATGAACATCTCTCCTTTAACTTTTATATATAGTACTCTCTCCCTCCTGTTACAAGAAAAAAATGTTACCAGACTTCCACAGAGAAAAAAGCAAATAATATATATTACTTACAAAAGTTGTGTTTTCCAGTAATAATGTAGTTGTATTTGTTTCTACATTCAGTTGAACAACATGTCCATGCCTGGTTTTATACACCACTGCTGTATCTGCAATAACAAAGAAATAAGCAGTTAGCAAGCACACTGAGAATTTAATACATCTGTAGAGAGAACCAGCATGTTCAATTAATTAGAGTATCCTTATTACAACACACAAACAAGACAGAAGTTTTCTTGATTTGCCTCATGAGCTTCACAATTACCAGTTTATGCCCAGTTTATTGCATGTTTATACACCAGTTTACAGCATGCTCACCTCATTCAGTACATCTATGTTTTGGCCATAAACCAAAGTAAAGTTTTGCAAAAAACCCAAAGGATTTTGTTGGACATCATATTCCCATGTCTCCTTAGACGTGACTCCAACAAAACTTCTGTACTGGTCTCTGTTTCTGGTGACTGGATGGACAAAGTTTTGACTATTTTAAGACACTCCATATTATAGTAGGCCTCAGAATACTGAATTTTCTCAGAAAATTTTGTGAACTGAATGTTAGGAGAGTTAAAGCTAAGTAGGTCCACTTGCAAAATATTTTAAAAACTGTGGGATGAACTGTTGCAACTTTTTCCTTTTTCCACTCACCTGATTTATCATTTCTTGTGAGAAAAGTAATCTAACACAGCTCAAGAAAAAAAAAATCTGAAATTAATTGGGATTTCTATGAAAAATACTTTGTATTTGCTGGTATCAAAACTTGCAAAGTTCCCAAGAAATACACAATTACTACATCAGCCTTGAGAAAAAAAAAAAGTTCCAAATTTTCCATAATTTGTAACAAGATTGAATGGATTGAGTGCTCATTCTCTCAGATTATCTAAAACCCATGTAAGAGATTTATACTTAATTAAATGAAACAATTTCATTATAACAATGTAAAAAGCAGAAGAAAAGTTCTAAATTAAGCCTAAAGGAAACAGAAAAGAACTTCCCTGATCCTCAGTAATGCCAGAGAAATTCATTACAGATCCCTGAATTTTATGAAGTGGGAGGTAAACATGACTAGAGAAAAAGGTTATGCTATCATAAAAAAAAAAAAAAAAAAAAGCTTCGCTTATTCAGAAAAATGTAGCTCTATTTTAATTGACTCCACAGGAACTCGAGATATACAGCACTAGTGAATGTCCTCTGGTATGTTCTGTAAAATTAATGAAGCCTCATTTGAAGAGCTTACTAAGCTATTTTAGGACCGTGGCTGGGAAGAGGGGTGGGATTGATGGAGTTTAGGACAGTATTATTAGAGCTGCTGTTTAGGAAGGCAAATCGGACTGTGAACTGCGGAATTAACAGCAGCTCCTTTTAAAGAGAAAATATTTCAAATATTCATTTTGAATAAAAGGGAACAGCACTTCCTAGGCAGTTATTTGGTTTCAGGTCACCAATTAGAGAACGTGGTAGTTTCTGCAGCATTCTTTAGGCTGTTTTGCATGTATTCTTCTAGGAACCCCAGCACTGGAAACCTCCAATGACACTGGATCACGGTGCTGAGTATTACAGAAAAAAATGAATTTGTCTGGCTAAAGAGCTGTCCCCAGTTATGGCTGAACCATATTGTGAGAAATGGCATAAATAACCCAGGACGCTGAACAGCAGTGCTCCAAACCATTTTGACCCCATCGGTGACACTGATGTCCTGCCCAAATCCAAATGAGTACAGAATGTCACTCCACATTTATCCACTCTCCTACATGCCATTTGCAACAGGATTTATAGCATTGTGCCTCATTAACTAATCCTACCAAAACCAATTCACTCAAAAAAAACCCCAAAAAACTTTCCCTTAAAGCTCCTAAGAGGACCACGAATAAAATACACAGTCCTGAGGCTCTTCTTTCAAGTCCTTCACAAGGGGTGAAAAAACACTTGGAATGGCACATACTGTGAAAGACATAAATGAGAGCCTTTGCTCTAAAGTTAGAAGAAAATTTACTCAATCAATCAGAAGAGAAAAGTGAGTCAGACCTCTTGAAAACCCAGGCTGTGCTGGACAGTAATTACACCTCTCTCTGAACTTGGATTCAGTAGTTAACTCCTCAAGTGCATAAACCAAATGAATGCTTGCAAAATGTATGGAGGTTCTCAGGTAAAACTTGATATCAAAATCCCATGTAAACACAGAGCATAACAGTCTTCAAAAGTAATCATAGTAATTCAGATGGAAGTCCCATTCCAATCAATATTTTTGCAGGTTGGATAATGTGATAGTTGATGGTAACACCTCATGACGATGATTTTTTTCATTGATAGCTCAAATGTTAACTAAGAGCCATAAACATACTTTTTAAAAAAAAAAAATTGTTACCTAGAATCAGAAATTCTGAAAAAGAAAACAATATCTAGTCCTTAGCCTCGTCCATTTGCACAGCTGATAGATTTGTTTTGTCTATTGCCCTGGTGCCCTCACCACAAGGAGGTTCAGGGACCTCTGACACTTCACAAAGACATCCAGAGAGGTAGAGTTCTTACTTCAAAGAAATTCTCATTTAATTTGAAACAAAGAGTAGTATCATGTGAAAAGCTCTCAGCTGGGCACAAATTGCAGACCTGAAGAGCTGTATTATTGATCTGAGGACATCACTAGAATAAAAAGCATTCTGTCTCAAGCAAAGGAGAACATGAGGAAGCCTCTTCAAAGAAGATGTGTTACCAAGTCACCAGCCCTGGGTCATGCACAGAAAAACAGTCTGAAAAACAACTGATTGAAAATTTCTTTATTATAATTGTTCTCAAATTTCTGAAAAGTTTGGAAACTCCAGAGCATGAAGACAGAAAACCAAGGCTCTGTGCGTAAGTTATCATGACATCAGCAACAAATAAAATAATGGCATGATAAATCCAGAATTCTTCCCACAAAAATAGTGGCTGTCAATATAATTAACACCTAATAGCACTTTACAGAGCATAGATCTTGTTAAAAATTTTTGAGTGTTACATTGGATAGAGGTAACTCTGCTGAAACTGCGTATTGGGTTTTTGTCCAAGGTATTTGATTTGTTTTACAACATCCAAAACTTACATTGAACAGAATTGATGAGAAACACATGACGAGGATTAAAAACAGTATCACTAAAAAAATAAAGAGGTAGACAGGGTTATAATGCACAACTATCCTTGGGAAGAATTGATTCCAGCTTGATTTTTGACCTTATTTTTAGGGCTGACTGAGAAGGAAGATTCCTAGTGGACACACAGCTCTGCAGGACAACTTGATGCTCAACAGGCTCTCTACAACTTATTTGGCTTTCACAAAGAATGCAATATTAAATAAAGTATTACATGAAAACAAACTCAAAACAAAATTCTGGGATTGTCACAGCAGAATAAATTCACCTTAGTCAACAACATCCTCTTACAGAATTGTAGTAGCTGCAGAGCCAACAGTATTTTATTTTATCATTGCGAGGCTAAATGTCCAAGTTCTTATGCTATTGTATGTTTTTAAAAGTAAATACTTTCATCTGCCTTATCTCTAGGCATAGAACATGGAATATACATTCTGCTGAAATGATCAATCCATACATTTTAAAAATCAAAGTTTGGATGTATATATGATAATATAAATATACCCCTCAGTGACAGCACTATTATATAGATACAGCACCATGATAATCTCAAGTATTTTTTTTTAAATAAAAGCAGATTTTTTTTTATAAATAGCTTCACTAAGACTATTGTTTCTGGTTTAGGATTAAACTGCTGTGTTTTGTTTAAGATCAGGGTACGAGTTGGCAGGAAATGCAGCTCTATACTGTGCCTGGAGTTATATAAATTGTTCCAGAGAATGTCAAAGTACAGGCAAACTATCATAAAATGAAAAGAAATCAATGCAAAACTTTTCCTACTTGACAAGCAGCTTGACCCCCATCAATTCTGCAGTAATTTCTTTACCTCCATTTATTGAATTTACCCCTATTTATTGAATTGACAACAGGCTACCACATCCTAAATGCTACAGAATTCTTTTGTAGCAGTCATAGTTACACATAGTATGTTCACATGGACGAAAAAAAAAAAAATCCAGGCCCTTTTTAAATACTAATGGAAAACCTGTATTGTTTAGGGAGAAAATGGAATAACTTCCACCCTTAAATACATCCCCATCACTGCAAATCAATCCCTGAATTGTTCTAGTGCAAGAATTTGGCCCAGGGTCTATATGGCCTTTAATGATTTAGCTTTCTGGCAGCAGGACACTGAATGGTGGTGGTTTATTTGAAAAGTATAAACTCTAGTTTCACATTTCACGTTTTCTAGTTTCCATGACATTAAGCAACTCATCTTGTTATTTAAGTTACACAGACTGAGTTGAAAGGACACACTACCACAAAACTGCAGGTCTCTTGAATTTTAGTCCAGTGTTCTATTCATTTTCACATCAATATTGATCCAACTTCTATATAGTTGGAAGTTTTCCTCTTTTATTGGTGGCATTTTCATCTTTAGACCTGCATGTGACACAAACAGCTCCAGGCTGCTTATCACATTTATTCTTTTTCTCCCATGGAGTAACTCCAAGAGTCTCCCTGTGTGCCTTAAGATGTTGACACAGGTGCTAACTGCATAATTCAGCAGCAAGTCAAGAGAAGGGAGTTGTGTCCTTCATGTGAATGAGCAAAGGGCATGTGAAATGTTTTGTCATTTCTGCAGGTCTGTAAATTTGGGATATTTTAGAGATTTGTTCAGAGATTGCAGACCAATAGAGATATGAGACATGATCAATGAACTAAGTCCTGCAAGTCATCTGTGCTGTACTTGGAAAGATCCAACAGCTTCAGGAACAAGTGAGGCTTCCTTGATAAAGTATAAAAGCAGGAATCCTGGATGAACTTTAGGAATTTATGAAAATACAGAGAAGCATCACAGGCTCACTAAAGCCACAGGAATTAGAAGGTTATTGCACCTGAGCCTCCACTATTCTGTGCATATTTCATCTTAGCCAGGCAAGACTTGCATTTCTACCTTGTCTGTTCCATTCTCAAAGGTTTTTGGGAGATGATTTTTGACCCATGAATACACACTGAGTTATTCTTTAGCCTCGAATAGGCATCATGCCAACCCAAGCTTATTTTAAAACCTAAAACCTGCCTGGCCTGTAAATCTACATTGTCATCATGTTCACTGAGATTAATGTGAATAATCTCTGCAGCTGCTAGCACTGACAAGGAGCACCAGAATCAACAGCGTTTCTTTGAGTGTAAAAAACCCCTCATTCTCACTAAATTCACAGTACAGTTAATGTAGATTTTGTTTGCCAAACAAAAGTAGTTCGGCAAAATATTTGCTAGATTTTTATTACTTGTTGATAATAAGGCTTATTTCATGGTAACTCCTGAGAGAAGCTTGTGTGGATTAATCAATTTCAATGGATGCAGGCCAAGACCAACTTGCTAGAACCTGGCTCAAAAGTGCTTTAGAATTTACTAATACTGATATTGGATAGTTTGATGAAAAGAATTATTTATAAGAAGGTACACAGACTGCTAATTGCTGGTTATGTGCACAGAGCACTGTAAATCTAAGCCTGAGCTAATTGCCCAAAGGAGATCAGCACTCAGTTTTGTGCATAGAAACCATTGGGTATTTATCAATTTATCAAAAGTCTTGAGAGAGCAAGTAGTGTCTAAAAAGTGAAGGAAAGAGAAGGAAATAATTCAGGCAATGCTGAAAATCTGTTCCATCATACCTAGAATAAGGAGGCCTCAGGGTAGTCTTCTGAAATTGCTGACAGTGTTAACCTGAAGATTGCTAATGCTTGTTTTCCCACTGAAAATATTTACTGAGTTTTGGTTTGTTTAGCTAAAATTCTGCTTTGCAGCACAAACAGCAGCATTAGCAAGTCAGACTCCTACTTTTCCTCATTTTTTATGTTTTTTCAAATGCAGACATGCAAGAAGGTTGATACCTTGCAGTCAACACATATGTCCATCAGCCTTTGCTGTCTGTACACAGTATTATTAGAACTGCAGATGGCATTTCACCAAATTAATTATAGAAAATGTCATGCTAATTAAAATAGAGAATGCTTTCTGATTTAATAAACAGGGGGTGCTAGACAATACTTTGTCTAATGAAGTGTTTACTAATTAAATGAAATAGTCATTTACAAAGATATTAGAGATACAGACCAAATTTCAATATGTTAGGAAAATCACTTGCCAGCTGAGCAAGATTTCCACTGCTCTTCTAAAAGTTTAGGCTGTTGTTAGTAATGCTCTCAAGACAAAAAATATTCTGCACTAGTTTTATAATGCAATGTACTCTTGGAATGTACTCCCCCAGATAATCATTTAGTATATAGAACACTTCCTATTCAAAACGGCTTGCAAAGTTTTACACACAGGTAATTCCTGTTCTTTCTGATCCCTGCCACCTTTTCTCATCTATGCCCCATGCAAACAATGCAAAAACCAGAGATCTTACAGTGTAGTAGCTACAGGAATGGAGGTGGCAGAGTGAGAGTACAAATGAATTTTGTACTCTGCTCTTCCTACACTCTTGTACTTCAGAATGAAGTGACCAGGCATGGCACAGAGCAGCTGGTTGAAGATATTTCTTCCCCAGTATTCCTGGATGAACAAACTGCCATGCAGTTCTCTTCTGCTCCCCTGGTACCCTGCTTGGGAGTGAACACAACCCCTTTACAGGGATCTGCTCACTCAAAACTTCTCCAATCAAGGCTGCCCCAGCAGGGTCTGTATCATTTTCTGTTTCAAGAGCACACTCAGAATAACACAGCTACACCTGAGCTTCAGCTTTCCAAAATCATAATCTCCAAGCAAGATGTTGACATTGTTTAAGGAGTTGTCTAACAATTAGAAAAAGTTGCAAGAAAATAAGAGTTGTGCCATAATTATTCTCCTATAAGAGGAATTAAGCCACCCTCATTTCAGAACACAACTGGTCAAAGCACTACAAAATAAATTAACAAAAATAAATGCAAAGACCTAAGTGTGTGCCAGCATAAATGGGAGGCAGTTATCTAAGCCAAAGAGCAAGGAGTTGATGGACTAAAGCACAAAATGTGACTGTTTCTACCATTCCTCCCCATGCTTTCCCCATCCCACTATTCATAATGCAGAAATCTCCATCTGTATCTCTGTCATTACTCAGAGGAAAATGTCAGGGATATTCATTCCCCCCCTTAGAGCAAAGCATTAAACATGATTTAATTGAGTTAAAAGCTAGGATAATAGACTTCAGTCTATTAGTCCATTCCAATTTGTTTGAAATGCAATTAACAGCAAATCAACACCAAAAGAAAGGGAGGGGAAGTGGCTGCATTCAAGGCAGGGCCTTCCTTCTGGGCCACACCACTGCTCCAGTGCCACACAACTTTGGGTACCTACACTTTTCTTTAGCCATTCTCTACGTTAAAAAAAAGAGACAGAGACAGAGAGAGAGCCTTCAAATCAGACAAACTGCTAAAAACTTTTAAAGGCGATGAGTGGTGAAACTTCTAACAACACTTTGGTTTTCTCAGCTCACATTACACTGTGATGGTGAAACGTCAAACATTGTTATTTTGCCAGCTCCAAAATTCCGACTAAACTCCTCAGTTTTCCCAACTGCTTGGAAATGTTTTTGCTCTCCTGCATTGCACCAAGGGCCATTACTGAGCCAGCTTGGCAATGGGCTCAGACAGCTGTTGTCCAAATAGTGTACATGTCCCTGGACTACTGAGAAAATTAGGGAACAAATTCTCCGTTTCGGTCACACATCCTATTCCAGCCTCTTCCCCAGAGGGATAATAAAGCACCACAATAGAGCAGCACTTCTCTGGCAGCCTTGGGAGTTGACCTTTCTGCTGAGCCAAGCCAGATGGAACACGGACAACTCCACTGCGGAGCCGGCAGCGTGGCCCGGGCTGGATCTCACACAGACTGCTGACTTGGCAAGGCTGCACTCTGGAGAAGACAGTGGTTTCAATAAAGTGAGATTTATATGCTTCTCTACTCCTCTACAATTGCAAATCTCAAATGAAACTGAGTATTTCAGCTTGCAATAGGACTGTGAACTGCCTAAACAATCGCTCTGAGGACTCACCATCACCCCTACTCCTGCAGTGCTCCAGATGCAACTGGCATTTCCTAGAAAAGCCCAACAAGTGAGAAAATTAAAATTCAGTGGCTATGCACATATCCCAGTAAAAGGCCAGTCTCTGAAGCAGCTGTAGGACTGCAGTTTTCTCACTCCCTTTTGTCCCCATGAGGGCATCTCAGCAAGCTGACTCAGGCAGAGCTGGTGGCTCAGTGCCCAGCACCAGGCTCAGGCAGTGACAACATCACAGCCATGACATCCACATGGCCCCAGGGCTGTCCTTAACAAGCTCTGTAACCCAGCTCCTGGGAGTCTGGCACACGCAGCAGACCACATCCAAGGCAAACAAGGTCATGGAGTAGGATTTCCAGGTACACATTGACACTGCTGAATGTTTTTGTTTTATTTTACACTGCTGAAGGACAAAGTATTTTATTATAAAAGTAAACAAAGGTAGGCAACTTTCTGTTCACAATTACTTAACTTGCTTCTTCCAAATCTCATTCTGATTTATGAGAACAACATGTTGATTAAATGAAGTAATTACTGCACCCAGTAATATATAAATCACACCAAGGCACTGTTTCGAGATTTTATTTGTATCTTTTTATAAAACTTAAATACTTGTCTATATTAAATTAATTCTACTGATCAGTCATCTGTACTTTTAATAGAAATAACAGATTCAAGAGTCACATGTGCCATTAAGATTTTTTGACCAGAAATATTAAATCCTGTGTATCTAAATTCAACTCAAGAAATGAAAGCAATTTAGGTGTTGTTTTCATATGTGTTCATCACCCACCATACTAGTGAAGTTTTTGGGAAATAACCATGCCAGGTAATTGGAAAATTAAATGGTGAGTTTGTAGGTATCTAATCAGCATAGATATGGAAACACAGATTTGGCACCAGCCTTTGAAAACACTGGCAGAATTTCCTTTGGCACTCATTCATTTTGGATGCCATTGTTTCGTCTGTACATGTAATTCCACTGTTCTGCTGGAGTGTGGGGAATTGGCCAGGCAGTGCCAGGGATTGCAGGATCACCAGGACACTGCTGGGCTTGACCCAACAGGACCTGTCCTGCCTGGCAAGCTCTGGGTAAACTCTGTAAGAGCAGGAACCAGGTCTGGAGTGGAAATGACCTAGGAAAGTGTCTTACCCTCAGGATTCAAACAGAAAACTCAGGTGTAAGCTCAAACTCACACAAACAAGCCTTCTGATCAAAACACATCAGCATTAAGCCTGTCATATTGGCCTGGAAAGGATTCTGATTGCAGTTTGGAGCACTCGCCAACAGATTTTATTTGGCTCAAAGACGAAGTCTCAGTTCCAAATGGAAAGAGACACAAGCAATTAAGTCTCTATCTTAACATCATCATGTGCTTCACTTTGCTCCTTTCAAAATTACAAAGGTGACACATTGGTAAGGGACATTTTGTGCTGCTTATCTCTGCAATTAATATAAAATAAAATGTAGTTGAACAGGAATATTACAAGAAGAAGAAGATCAAGGAGAGGTTGAACAATGGCACTCTTGGCAAGCCAGCAACTGTTCTTGACCAGCACAAACACTGAGTGGCAATTTGACAGCGTTCCCAACACATGGAGGAGCACAGGCCTCCTCCAGGTGTGATGTGCAAGTGAAACAGCAGAACTGTTCTCCATGCTTTACTCATACACGAGTTTCAAAGAATAAATTCTTAAATTACATTTCCAAATTTATCCTAATAATTATGCCATGGAATTACACCTCTTACCTGCTTCTGATCAGAGGATTCAAGCAATTCAGCTTTTGCTTTCCATTTGAATTAGGCTCCCCTTTCAGATTAACACTATTATTCATTTTATTAGCTTCTGGTTTTCCCTAAGTAAAAGTGTCATTTTTTCATTGAAACTCGAACTTCATTAGTAAGTCCATGCTTGCTCAATAACTGCTTTAGACAAATAGAAAATATTCTGTTCAAAGTTTAATGCACCTGTCTGTATTTTTTCTTTTATTTTTGTACCATAAAAAAGGAGGATGGTATCTGGAAAGATTGAATAAAATAGAATGCCACAGCTGAAAAATAGATACCTGGTGCTCATAATTAGCAATTATTAAATGGATCTATAATAAGCACCATTATGCTATGAGGAAAGCCTGAATAAGAAGATTCTTGCATTTTCTTCTCTACTCCCTTACCAAGGATATAAATGCATGAAAGAAGGGCTGATCCAAAAAAATTAACAGGAACAAAATCTGTTTTGGTGTAACTTTGCCTTT
Source organism: Sinosuthora webbiana (assembly GCA_013397395.1). Lineage (NCBI taxonomy): Eukaryota > Metazoa > Chordata > Aves > Passeriformes > Sylviidae > Sinosuthora > Sinosuthora webbiana. The sequence continues at coordinate 94,319 of VXBN01007260.1, read as the reverse complement.
GGCAGAAAACCCATATTTACACGCCTAAACATTTTGCTTTGGAAGAATACTAAACATCTTTCTAAATGAGGGATTTTAAATTTGTTTACACTTACTTATTTTTATCATCTTTAGTAAACATTTTCCTGATGGTGAAATTGTCAAACAGATTTTGTTATTTTCATTTTCCATGCAATTAAAAAAACCAAACCCTTCATGCACCTTATTGAAACACGGACAGAAACGCTCCCATATTTCCCAATTGTAGATCAGTTTTAGTAATTCTAAAGACAAACTTATTCTGGTTTTCAGGTTGAAATTTAAGTCACTACAGGGAAGCCACTTAACAGTTCAACACACTCACATGAAGTATATGAATTTGATATTGTCTTCCAAATGATATATTCCAAGTACAGAAAGGCTGGACCGTCAGAACTGACGGAAACAGAAGAGACTGAACTCATCTTATGCAGATTCAGGGGTCTCAGGGCCAAAAGAGCTCATTATGTACTTCTATCCTGAATTCTTTCAGAGCCAAGATTACAGGATTTTGACCTGCAATTCTGGCACCAGGCCTGTAATTTCCTGTTGGGTTTTCCTTAATAAAGAACATGCAGGCTTGCTTTAAACACTTCGGTGCAGAATCCACTATAGCTCTTGATATAATATTACAAGCTGACAAACGAAAAAAACAAATCCTACTAGGATGCCATTAACACCTTACTTAAAGACCTTTCACTATAATAATGCCTGGGGGGAATTAGCAATAAAAGAAATCCATTTAATTTTACAGTGTAATGTGACGCACACTAAGGATATGCCAGAAATTGGAGCCTATTCTGCTCTGTTCTGTGGAGTGCCCACTTCAACTGTCTGAATCCAGTTTATGAGTTTATGTCACTGAAACAATTCACTGTTAGGGTAAAAACACAGATTATGTGATGTATCCAAATATACAAAGGTTCATTCAACTACTCAATATCTATTACATAATTTAATTAGGATGTGCATATAAGTTTCTGTACTCCATATAAAATCAGATATATTCAATCTGCACAGAGCAGAAACATTCCTTTTTCTGCTGTGACATTTTCCCTAAACATGAAGTGACAGCACTACTGTCTCTGTAACACTTACTTTCCTCTTAGGAAAAAAAAAAAAAAAAAAGCGCATTGTATCAGCTTTCACCACACAGCCCAAAACAGGAAACAGAAGTATTCCACCTTTTTTGTCCAAGAAAAGATCCCAGAACTGGAGCTTCCCAGGAAGGAAACTACTTCCTAGGAAGAAAATAGCTACTGCATTTGAGGATAGATGTCTTGTTTCAAGCAGATGCCAAGAACTCTTGGCCTGATACCAATGACTCCACGAAAGACTTTCCACATTCCTTACTCAGCAGCAGGGCGGAGAAAGAAAAGCTCCCAAGCTCCCTGGAGTGAAATATCAGCACTGTGAGTCTGTGCTCAGTGATGAGGACATGCTTGGCATGTTTGCTTTGAGAGATGAGAAGAGAGGAGAGAGAAGTGCTTTAATTCTCACTTAAAAAAAGAAATAAATAAATAAAATAAAACAGAGTAACTCTTGGCAGGAGCAGGTTACTTATTCCATACAGCAAGGAAAGCAGCTGGGAGAAAACTGTAACTTTCAAAATATTTAAAACTCATCACCAACAAAGTTTGGCACAGCTTGGATCTGGCGCTTGCTTCAGAACTTAATCACTGTTCTCCTTACCTCTAGGGGAAATATCGGGAGTATACAACATATAAAGCAAAGAAAAACATATTCATTTTCAGGAAATAAGCAATACCTACAGGAGCACCTATGAAATATAATTTTATTTTCAGCTATGAAAAGACAAAAAGATGTCACTCATGCTTTTGCAGTCTTATAGCCAGTTAAACATTCTTCTTCTGAAACACCACAAGGCAATGGAAATAAAGCATAATGTGATAAACAATCTGCATCCCATTTTTTCCTAACCTGCTAGCTTTTTTAAGACAGAAAGCCGTTGAAATCTTTCAGCACAGAATTATTTCCAAGCTCTGGGTTTCTATGTACTACTTCTAATTAGTATCTGAATTGCATTTATTTTTCACTTGTAAAACTGACACTTGAGGGTGAATGAACAGCCCAGTGCTAGCACACCCTAACACAGTTAAATGCTAAAGTGATGTGGCATCTAACCCTATACAATTTTTAATTTTACATATTTCATCAATGTTCATACACCAGTTATAGATGCAATTAAAAAGTCCTACAAATATTTAATAAATTGTAAAGATTAGTTACATTGTGTAGACCACATCAGGATTTCTTATATCCTTGTGTAATATAATACTCATCCTTTTTAAGAGCATATTCATCCTGTTGTGAAGTTCTACTACCTGTCTCATAAGCGTTCACCACCAAATTATTCAATGTGTCCAATTAAACTCAATCATGTCAAAATCAATCATATATAATGTGATTATCCATCACACACCAAGAGAATAGTATCAATTCCAGAATTTCACACACAGCTTATTTTAAAAAAGAATACAGTTCACACAGCAAATATACGCTTAACACTAAAAATGTGTGTAAACTCTTCTAAGTAGCAATCAACAAATGCAGTGCCCACTAAAATCTTGAGTTTTATGCAAAGTAAGAAGAGGGCAGGGTGATATCCAGCACTGTGAGACCAAACTGATTCGTGTGTCTCAGCAGATGCACAGAAAGAGAAAAGGATGAGAGTCATGGCCCAGGAAAGGCTCATGTCTCAGATCTGAACCTGCTCCCCTGGCACAGCAACAACCACCTAATCTATCTAGATCATGAATTCATTCAGATTTACTCATGCACCAGAGATGCTGGCCAAACTAATATAGAAATAATCAATATAATTGACAACATGTACCGGCAAGTGCAAAACTAGTGACTTTTTCCCACTTTAAATAGGTTTTTTTTCCATACGAAGAAGAGTCAGTTTAGAGAAAATGTTAAAATATTTTACACCTTAGTACATTGAGGCAAATTCTGACTGATAAGTCAGTCACAGGGGCAAAACCCTGAGAGCAACAGTGACAAGGGCACTGCTTTCTACATCCCATACACTGTATCACATCCAGAGTGTTTTGCCTGTCACCCAGAGAAACTTCAGCTATAAAAGCATCCTGCCTAGCTTTGTATCCTTTGCGTTCAGAAAGGTTTTGAGCAGCTTGAGTACAGAACCAGTTTATAGTACTTTATTCTGGGATTGCTCGTGGTGCCACTGGCAGTGATCGAAGTGCACTCTGATGATTTCATTACATGGCAGCAAAAACTGTGGTGGCCAGGAGAATTACAAACAGTCTGATTTTCCATTTGGACAGCAAATAAAATGGCCAGTGTTTCTAGTTCTGTTATTATGAAAGGTTTATTTATGCCCATGCTTCCTTCCATTGGTAACATACTGTAACAAAAATTGAACTGATGCATACAAAACACTCGAGCTCAGAGAGACAGGTGGGGAAATCATTCCTGCCCAGGGAAGGGGCACTAGAAAAGGGATCCTGCATTATATTTCATGGGAGAAATTGTTGTCAAATCTAGAAGAATGCATAGAAAAGTAAGTTTCTAGTTTTTCTTTCTGCACTTCTGCAGTAAGAGATGCCCTTTCCAACAGCCCTAGGTTGTATCAACCAGAAAGATAAAGCATTTATTATTTATTAGTCTAACCCTTAGAATACTCTTTTATTATTATTATTATTATTATTTTGTTTTGGTTTTTTCCACCAGGCTTAATTCTACTTACATCAAATTTTCTCCAGCTGAATGAAGGCTGGAAGACAAATGGGTAACACTTACAGGGTTGGTTACATGATGACAGTTCTAGAGCAACTCACACAGTCAGAGACCAGAAATAATGATGCTAAAGAGTATAGGGACTGTTAAAGTCACCAAACCTGACCTCTTGTACATCATTTTGGAAAACTAAACTATCAAAAAGCCAGAAATTCTTCTAAAAAGCAGCAACAAGAAGACATAAATATGCCGAACACAGCATAACTTAAAAGAACATGTTTAACAGCAATAAATGTGCATGTGTCTATATCCCAGGACCTCATTAATACTACAAAGTTATTTGTAGATTCAACTTTTCTTCAGAGAAGAACGTCTGAACTCATTAAACATGATAAAAATACCAAAAAATAAAAAATTTAAACAGGGCTTGCTAGATACAGTAGTAACGGAAGAATCTAAGTTTTTAATTTCTCCCTAAAGTTTATAGATAGAAAGGAAATTAACCACAACCAAATGAAAACAAACAAACAAAAAAACCCAAAACAAANAAAAAAAAAAAACCACCAAAAAAACACCACAAAAAACCCCACATCCAAAAAACAAAACAACAAACCAAAAACACACAAAAACCCCATCCAAAATCCACAACCAAACCCAAAACAAACAACTAAAACCAAAATCCAGTTTTTTGATTTCCACATTCAAGGAAAGAATCAGCAGCTGTTATCAGTCATATTATACAACCATGAGATAGAAGAAGAAGAGAAGCAGATGCCTTTACAGAGAAGGACACTCAGGGAACAAAATGCATTTCCACATGTTCTTCATCTTGGTGGAAAGCACCTTCTACAAGAGGCAATAGATAAACTATCTTAACTGATATAAAGACAGAAAAGATGTGGGGACAATGCTGCAGAAGATAATTGGCATTGCTTGTGGCAGAATCAGAATGAATATTTATGCTCTAAACCAAAAAAAAAAAAAAAAAATTAAGAAATGGTATTTACTTGCTTATGCAGACAACATGCTAAAATTCTTGTTGGCTGTTCACCAGTGAATTCCTTAAATTAATCTTTCCCCCTCAAAGGAAATGACTAACACTAAGAAAGACTATTCTCATTACAGAAGACATAAGATTATTTCAGCTCACCAGCTGGTGATTCCTGTAACACAGAGAGACATACAAACCCAAAGTATTCCCATAAAATGCAACAGTTATATTTCACATTTGGTCAACATTAAGAGTTACTGTTATTCATGAAGGACCCGTGCAGGTAATGTTTGAGTGTTACAGGAAATTCACAGCAAATAAAAGGCACCGGAGTAAAAAGTCAGTTCCCTGCATTTCAAAAGCAAATTCATACTTACAGGCAAACATTTCCCAGTCGCTTCAAACCTACAGCAGACAAAGCGAGCTGACAAACCTCCCTTCCTCATCCTGCTATTTTTCAATAGATGGAGCAGATATCGGAGTGGCTGGCCCAGACATTCGTCAGGAGTGACTCTGGAACAGACTCAGCGAACCCTCGGCGGAGACGGAGGTGCCAGAGCCTGAATGCACAATCAGGGACTTTGTCATGAACCCTCTGCACGGGGTGGCTGCACAAGGACAGCAGCTCCACGTGGAGCATGAATAAACAGCGGGGAGCACAGCTTTCCCTGGAATCACGGAGCAGCCACTCTGACAGAAATAAAGTGGCAAGTGACAGGAAGGGATGTACTGGGGACTTCGGTGCCACTCCGGCTACAAAATGAGAGTGTGAATCTCCTGCAGAAGGAACAGCACATCATTGGGGTGACTTTCACCACTGGCTTTTTGTAATCTTGCAAGGACTTTAACCTCATTATATTCTAGGTGCAGCACTTTATACGGTGCTACATGTAATACCTCCACTGTAATTTTGCCTTTTAAAGCTACATAGTAATCAATTTAACATGGTGTGTGGTACCACCACGCAGACTTCCCATTTAAAAAGGCCATTTGGAGGGTTTTAATAAGTCATCATTACTTGGTGTCTAGTTTATAACTGTGCATAGTATTTCTTAGCACGGATTACCCCAGTATTGATGCGAGGTGGTAGCACAGGCTATAATTATTGAAGTAAAAGAGACGGGGCTTTGAGATTAAACTGGCTTTGAAGCAAAATACTACATCCAGCTTAACCAAGCACCCACCTCAACAACACCTGCAGGGAACAGTGGCAGTCCAAGAGAGAAAATGAGTGCTTACAGTTTAAAATTCAGCTTCAGAATTCTGGAATGTCTGAATCCTTCCAGTGATACAGAGAATTGAGTTTTCCTCTCTGCAGATTGTATTCTGATATGGCCTATCAGTCACATGCTAGCCTGTGATATTTCTTTTAATGGGAAAAAGTACATTTTATAGCATATACAGCAGATATAACATTAGCACTTCTTCCAAATTTGAAAAACAGTGATCTTAGCACTGAGCATGACAGAAGCAGAGCCACTATAAAGTACATTAAACTCCTATTTTTTTATTTTTAATAAACATATTTTTAATCATTTTTTAACAAAGAGAGGAAACACCTGACTTTTCCCTAGACATGTTGTGATGACTGAAGACTGCTGCACCTTCAACTTCTATCAGTATTAACTGATATTGCAGAAAGACTGCAGAGAGAAGTCTAAAAAAGCTGGGCAAAGTAAGAGGTATACAATAAATTTCACAGATCTATAGCTGGAAGTTTTCATTAATTCCTCCAAAGGATTACTTTTTAGTTCTCAAAGAGAAGTTACCTCAGTGGCAGAACCTAGAGGCTCCTTGGAACGGGGTGAACCACACTAAGATTTTGATCATCAGGAGAGTTAAGTATTTTGGAGAAAAGGAAGAGGAATATAAAATCACTTAGATCAGTTTTTGAAAATACAGCTCAAGCTGCGTGCTTCAGCCGGAGATGTTTTACCACTATGCCTTTTGACATGACAGATGGCACTGTCACCCAAGTGAGCACAAAATCAGGTTCAAATAACCTCAGTGGCAATCACTACGCCTTTAAGCCAAGTTGTAGGAAGCGGGATCTGACCTTACAGATAACCTGTCCCTGTCTTAACCTTTGTGTGGGTTGGTCCTAGCTTTCCAGACTGATTGAAGTGAAAACAGGTTTGCCACATCTTTAAAAAAAATGTCAGAAACACTACAAAATTGAAAAGAACTTGGTTTTCCTTCTTGTTCCATTAACTGCTCCTAAAACACTTTGTGATTCAGACCTTTACACTTGTTCAATATAACTTAAAGCCTCATTTACCTCACAGTTTCCCCATTCGACAAAAATCCTCGAGCATCTCAGTATTGGAGCTGACCCACAACCAGCATTTTTACATAAATACTTTTACATAAATACTTCCCTCTGTCTTTTTTCAGTTCAGCTGCTATGGCAAAACATTCAGTCAGGTTTTTAGCTGAAAACGAGCAAGCTTCATAGTGATATCAGAAAGGACAAAACACCATCACTTCAACACCCACAGCAGCCAAACTTTGCTTTAACTACGTGCCACTCTTCAAAAAGAACTGAGAACTGCTGTTATGTCTGGGATCAATCAGTGCTGTGAAAGGAAAGGCTTCCAGACAGGCTCCAGTCACACAGGTGCTACTGCAATCCTACTTCTCCCTCTAATTGTCTCAGTCTTATTGAAGATGAAAAAGTAACTCATAGAGATGGCATACAGTGAATGCAGAAATACAATTTATATTCTTCTTTGGAGATGCCCTAAAGCAAATCCTATGATGAAATCTAACATTAACTTTAGGATTAAATCAGTGCGTTTCCACAGGCACCATAAGTACATATAGTATTGTATATACATTTGATACTAACAAACTTCTTTTAGAGGGAGTTATATGGGTGAATATATTCCCTTTCTAATTTGGATGATTAAAAGCCTCTTGCTTCAGTGATATGTACCCCCACGAGCCCCCAACTGGGCAAGCAGTAGAGAACTAAGAGCCACTATTTTCTCACTGCTGTTGCAGGTTAACAGGGGAGTAGAAACAATCAAAACTATCAGCAGAAATTAATTATTGTTTAGATTTTTTTTTCCATTCCCTCCCTGGGGATGCAAAGATTCTGCATCTCTTCCTCGTCTCTTTTGTAGATCTTTCCTTGATTGTACTCGCCTCTTCCCATATAGATAAATCAAACTGATTGATTTGTCTTGATATGTCTTGGTAGAAAAATCTCAGGCACAAAGTAGAGAAAGCCTACCCAGTAGAAGAATCCATTTTATTCATTAGTTAATTTTTTTTCTTTACAAACATATCATTTCCAGCAGCAAGAAGTCAGATGGAATACAAAAATTATCTGACCTGTGCTACAAACAGGTAAATCATCTGACTGCCACCAACAGATCTTGGTTGTTGTACGCTTTTCATTAAGTGTATATCTGAAAAGAGCAGTATTCCTGAGAAATCTCTCTTACTACCAGAGATTTTGTAAGAAATGTAAAGGAACATTGTATAATTATACCTGCTGGGCTGTGTATTTTTCACAGAATGAACTGTTCTAGAGGTAGGCTGCCTCTAAGTACCATTCAAGTGTTTTTTTCAGTGTGCTTCTTTGTCACACACACCCCATGTTCACGAGCAAGACTCGCAATGTCATTGTGATCTGTAGCTCCTCTGCTTCTCATGGCAGGTAGCAGTCATAGCTCCTCTTTCATCAGGGGAAGAGGAGGACCTCTTCTCTGAATTGAGAGGTTTTGATATTTCTAGCATTTATCTTCTTTTCTATAAATCCAGCTAGGCTTACTTGGTTTTTTTTTTTTTTTTTCCCCTCGTTTTACCTCATTTCCTTTAGAAGAGGATTTATGAGGAAAAGCCCCACTGCTCACTGTGACCCCACATCAAGCACCGAGTGTTTGCGTTGGGGCTCCAAATTAACTCATGGGTTTCTTCCTTTTATTCCTACAGCAATGTTACTATCAGACTTTGAAACTATTAAAGATTAAAAAGTCCCAAGAACAGCATCAGAAGCCCACATTTGAATATTAATGAAATAGCATTAGCTGGTGCATCTCCGAATGTTAAGAGTGTAAATATTCACATGTAGGAAAACAAATTTCTGGTTATATTAAGCGGTATTTTTAATACAATCTCCTGAAAAATAAGTAAACATTAGAGAACTTTAGGTTATGAGAGGTGCTGAGCAAACCTCAGGAGTAGTTAAAGGCCATCCTATCCCTGGATGTTTTTATTCAGTTTTTGGGGTGCCTCAGCACCCAGTGCCTGCAAACATGGGATAAAGTATATGATCAAGCAGAAACTAGAACAAACCTCTTCCTTCCCTACACTACTTTGCCCCTTTCCATACCTCCTGATGTGTGAAAAAAGCAAACATAAAAATGTAACTTTACTGGTCTATGCTTCCTTGCAAAGCATTGAAAAAAAACCCCTGCCTATTATAAGCAGAATGAAACCCAAAGAAACGCCCTGAAAGTTATAAAATACGATTCAGTGATCTGCGAAGACAAAAAGAAGTCTGTTAAATAAAGCTTCATGAATGATTCACAAGGCCCAGAACTCCCTCTATTTCCAGCAGTGATCTCAAGCCAGTTTAATATTTCCAGGTAAATAATTCATGCTACTTTTGTTTCTAGCAATAACGCATTCTCAAAACTGCTGGCTGCACAGTATGCTCTGCTCTTTCCCTGGATTTTCAGGCTGAAAGTACATCACTTAATTCCACTTCCAGGAGTGATCATCACCTGGTTTTGAGTATGAATCAGGAAGAGTGAATAATGACCAACGTCTCAGGCATAGCTTCAGCTGTGATATATTAAAATGGCCACGAACATGGAAAAGTAAAGTTGGTATCTGTACATTAGATACAGAATCACCAGAAATGATGGAGTATTTCTGAGAGCAGGCAGACAATGAGAACTGAAAGCTCAGTATTTCCAAGGACAGTCCCATGACAACGTGGAAAGGCACAAAAAGATTTGAAAGGACATTTGAGTTAAGAATGGCCTCCTAATACAGACGTAGCTCTTATATTTTGCAAGGATAAAGTCTGCAAGCAGTAATGCTCTTCGCCTCAAAACCTGTCCTTACATATGCCACTTTCTGACTTGCTGTGGGGAAGGCAATTATGTTACAAAGATTGTTACTTAGCAGGTTTTTGCTGCCATACAGAAAAAGGTCATCCTATATAGGATAATATAGTGCTGCTATATCCTACAACAGCAGCTGTCACAGAGCTGTAAACGTTACAAGCTCACCGCTATTAAAAGAGCCAATTTTGGGACATTAAAAAGGTAACATCGCTTTACGCGCGGATTCCCAAGAACAATTACCCTGCGCGGCTTCAGCTACCAGAGCAAGCAGAGAAAAACACACCTTTCCTGAGCTATCTGCAGAATTATCTTTGCCTTCCAAAAACACGGTGGGAGACCTGAAATCTCAGGGTCTCATAATGTGGGCCATCATGGCCAGCAGCGATTATCCCAATCACCGCAGTGATTTACGCCGGCGCCGCGGCACGGAAGGGCAGGGAACCGTGGTGGCTCTTGCCATTTGTCTGCCCAAGAGCCCAGCAGTTGCTCACAACGACTGCTCTTGTTATGTTTCTCCCTACCAGCTTTATGTCACAAAAAAATAAGATGCAAAGCCATTATGATCCACCCATGATAACGCCTGCTGAACTAGAGCGCGCTCGGATAAAGCCTCAGTTATGTCACTCAAACGTGCATGAAATCACAAACTGGGAGGGAATACAACTATTATGAGCACAGCAGAAATCCTATTCACTCTGAGCAATAGGGATAAGTGGGCTGAGATCAATTACACCAAGCACAGTATCAATAGCAATAATGTTAGTACTGCAGTGATCAAGCGCATACATAGAAATAGGGATGCTTGAGGTAGGAGATCAAGGAGGGCTGTTTTATTTTTCGATATACAGCTGAAGCAGAGACAAAGAAAAATGTAATTTTCAATAATATTTAACACATATGTGCAGATGGGAATACCTCCTACACATTATCTGTTTATTCCTATTGGTGATCTGCTTAAGGAACAGTCTATTAATCACATATTTTACTGCCGTCAGCTTTGATTGCAAAATTGTCATGAATAATAAATAATTTCCTCCATCATCTCCAGAGGCTCAAGAAAAAGTACAGCAAATTCCTTTCATCCCCATATGTATCTCTCCCACAAATTTATGCCTCTTTCAATTTCAGTTCCCCCTCAAATGATGTATTCCAAGCTCGGAAAGGGGGAAGGCATGAGTTATCAGGGCATGCTTCACTCCTAGATATCAATCACTTAGTCCCTCACTAGCAGTGAAATCTACTTTATCATCACTAGTGGGGATACACTTCGATTCTGACAGAAGCCATTGAGACAGACTTTTAACAGCAACCAACAGAAGAACAAAACAGAGTTTTCAGCAATTCCAATTGGTTTCAATGCCAGGGTAATTTCACCTAATCAACAGAGACTGATTCAGGCTGGAGCTCAAGATAGTTATTGATTTGGCTTTGGATTTTTTAAAAAGGAAGAGCTAACATCTTTGTTTCCAAACACTTCTGCAACTGTCATGTTCAGAGCTCTAGATTTTGCGATATTTAAAACTCTATGATAATCTAAGATGATGATCTGATGTTATTAGTTCCACTGACATTTAAGAACTTCTCCAATCACAGTTCAAAAAAAAGTCCCTCTCTCTGCCAACTTAAAGGTACAAAGATAAAAATAAATAACACAATTACATCAGTAATATAATTCACTATAATGCTATCATTAACTTAATTGGCACTATGCAAATTTACATTAGCTCTGGATGTGGCTTTTATTTATAGGGGTTTTATTTTTGAAGATACAAACAGTAACCATGCCAGACCAAATCTTGCAGTTTGAGTGGGTTTAATCTACCAATTAAACCTCCAAGATGTACTTTAAAAAGAAGAACCTGGTGAAAAATTGCCAGTGCTTCTCTGGAAATACAGGTGATGCTTACCTATGTTCTGGGTGCTGGCAGAAATGCTATGCAGAATTTATAAGCATATTTTAAATATATTTTAAGCAGCACTTCTGTCATCTGCCTTATTCCTGTAGAAGTGAATTTCACTCTTTAGAGCAAAATATTTTCTAAGCACTGGTGCTAATTTCTCAAGTTTATGTCTCAGCTTAGACATATCTTTAGTTACTTCTTGTCTTTGTCACTTGTTCTGTCCTTCCAAGACACAAACTTATATAACCCTGTCATTTCAGCGTGCAACACCACAAACGAGGAAGGAGTTTGCAATTGGGAGGTTTCCAACAACCAGATTTCAGCCCAGCCTCCATACACTGCAGACTGATATTAGAAAAGCATTCCAAGTTTAAGCAACTGATTATACCAAATGTAGGAATTCTCGATCTCTGTTAAGATGTCTGCTACCATCTTCAAATTCCATCTCTAAGGTTAGTCTGAAGGAGGATTTTCACATGCCAGCACCACAGCAGAGTGTACTGCATATGGAAGTGTCCATTTTTTTTTTTTTTAGTTTCTTTAGAAACCTGCAGATTCAAGACAGTATGGCTGACCCATGGTGAGTTTCCAGCTCTCAGACAGTGCCCCAGGTCTGTGGTTGACTAACTAAACCCAGACTCCCACGAGGAGCAACAACACATCTGCAAACATGCAAGATGAAAAGGTGCCTTCCCCAAGCAGAATTGGGAGCAATGCCATGGTATTTCAGCCAAGCAGCCACAAGAGTTCCAGTGGGTCCCTTGGCATGAGATCACACTTTTTCTGTGGTTTGACTCTCCCCACAGGCACCTTTAGACTGGTTATTGATCATCACTGCAATACTCTAGCACACAAACATACAGACTGAGCCTAAACAGAAACATTCTGCATGGCTGTTATGATTTCAGAAAAAAAGAGAAAAAACAAAGCCATTCTGGGAACATGAAAAATAGAAAGAAACAGTTGAAAGTGAGGCTTTAGATTTTTCTCCCTAGATGTCAAACTGCACTTTCAACTCCCTGAGAAGATGTTACAGGATAAAAGCAAGTCTGACAGCTATTCAACAACCCAGATCTTTCAGGAACAAAAAACAAGTAGCAGTTTTCTGTGCACACTGCGAAGAATAGCCAAGTCTTAGAGGAACAAAGAACAATTCAATTGTTCCTTGTCTTAGGAAAAAAGTTCACAGACATAAAGAACCTGAATAAAGGCAAGGCACAAGTTTCTTCTCCTCATTCACCTTCCCTCATTCAGGCAGAGTCTTCAGAGAAGAGACATTCACTGCATGAGCCTTACCCAAGTGTGGGCACACTGAACATGTGAACTGAAGGGCATGTATTGTGACAGCCACAAAATGTACCTTGATACTTTAATATCCTGATTAACCCATGATTTCTTTAGTGTATTTGAAGATACAATCAGCACGTGAGTTATAACAATAACAACATAATGCACAAGTGCTTGCTTTTGGTTTTCGGGGTTTTTTTGGGTTTTTTTTAAAGAACACAAAGTCTATGGCAGGTCACTTGGTTAGGCTATGCTCCTGCACTCTGGCCTTTCAGCACACTGAGCTATTGGCAACATTCCCTGAATGAACCTTCCACTTTCAGTAACTTGTACAAAAGTTATCTATAACTTTAATGCGCTCTGCACTTAGCCGATAGAGAGACGCCAATCATTCTGAGACACTTTCTTTTCTCCTTCTCTGGGAGAACAGTGTTCAGAATTATTTAGTTGTCAAAATGTGACACAATAACGCAATAAAAAAGACTTCACTTGGTGGTGGATATGGATGAATTTTCAGAAGAGTATAATCAACTTCTTTTGGGTCATCAGAATAAAGAACTGAGCCTTCAGTCTTCCAAATAAATGTGGCCAATTCCTCAGGACCTGAAGCGAACACTGTGATCCTGAAAGCCCTCAATTACTTCCTAAACACAGGGAATCCTAAATGGCAAATGAATTTACTTTTTAATGTCACCTTTTTCCAGGTGCTATAGCTTCTGTACATTCATTACATGAGCAGAAATGAACAGTGTGTCTACCTCCATTCAAGCCCCAGTCCAGATCAATACATTACTGTCCCACAGCTGAAGTCCTCTCTGTTTCTCAATCCAGGCATTTAAAAACAGACAGAAAATGGACAGGGATCCTTCCAAACTGAGCAGAAGAAGGTTTTGTTTGCAGTCAGTTTGGCAGAAAATCTTTTTCTCTAGTAACTGATTAATATTCAGTCAGGATACAGAAAAAAAAAAAATTAAATCCATCTTCTCCTTTAAGATTTTATATTCCATCCTCTATCTCCCCTCAAAAATGCTTCCAAAGCTGGGGACATCTCAACTGGAAGCAGTATTCCTGTATTGAACCTGCCAATTCCACATCCTGAGCTGGAAGTCGCCTCTCTGCTGCTACTCCTGCCCAACAGCTGCAGGATCTGCGTGCTGGTTCCACATCCCTGAGCTGTTCTTTTTGCCAGAACATCACACTGGAAACTCACACGTCCCTGCTCATCATCACAGGTGAACCTTTCTCAGAGTCACTGGTTTCTAAAATACAACACAGCAGGATGACTGCAGCACAATCATTTCTTTCCTAAGACTACAGGTATTAGTTTTAAAAGAAATACAAAATGCTCTCAGAGTGCATATATTGTTTCTCTGTATGAGATAGATACACACATTATTTTTACTCCCACGAGGATCTTAGCATAATTTACAGCAAATTTTAGCAGCAGAGATTCTCTGAAGTCACTATTGAACAAACTGGATAGGGTGGGACCCAGAGCTCCCTCATGGAGATCCCCCATCCAAACCACTCTCAAGACATTTTAACTTCCCACTGACAGTTACATTTTAAGGTCTGTCAATCAGCTGATTGTTAATCCATTAAAATGCACTCTACTGCTATTTAGTTTAAGGTGAAAGAATTTGCTCAATTCTAAATGACAATATTTTACTGAAAAGCAGTCATGGGCTTAAGCATCCCATTTACATCTGCCTTTCCTACTACAGATCAGATAAGCATCCACAGACCAGGTGGAATTTAAGTGTTTAAAGACATGTCCTAGAGACAACAAACCTTTAAAGCTAACCAAAGCCTGTGTTTTAGTCTCTCAGCAATAAAGTCTAAGAACTCCAGCCAAAACCCTCCAGCTCAAGTACAGGTTACAGAAACGGGTGAAACAAAACAAGAGAGGATGGCTGGAAAAGCTCTTTGGAATGAAAAATAGCTGAATGGCTGCCCAGAATTAGAAATCCTTGACGGGGAGAAAGAGAAGAAACTGAGCTGCTAGAGGTTTCAATAGAACGTGAAATAGCGACCACTCAAAACCTCAACCAACAGAGGAGGCAGCCTGATTTCCTCCTGAGCTCCAAGGAGCTCCCGGGGCACCTCCTCGTCAAGGATTTTATGTGGGGACTGAGAAGGGAATGCTTGGAGTTTCTGTACTCTGAAAAACAAATTAACCATAAAATATGCCTCCAAATACATAAAAGCAAATTGGCCTCCACGACGGCAATTAAATATACATTATAGGCAACCTTCTGACTGCGTCAAGATTTCAATTCTTTCAAAAAACACTCACTTCACCACAGGCAATTGCAACTGCATTTCGGTGGGAAATTCCACAAGACACTCCTGACAGAAAGAGCTGATTTCATTCCTGAGAATTCGTGACTAATTTACATTTCAATGAAGCAGGTGCACACCTGTCTGCACATTTTGTTCCTCCAAACCTATCAAATCTTCGGTACCAAGCCAGTGAATCTTTCAAAGCAAAAAACCCAAAAACAAAACAAAAGACTCCCCCCAAACAACCAAACCGTTAAGTATTTCAGGAGTTTGGGACTTTAGTACCTGCCATTGAATTCTGCATTAGAAGCTGGTTGATGTGCTCTGTGCTAGAATAAATTTATTGGCAAAACAAACATACTACAATAAAAATTTAAAATGCCAATATCATATGACAGACATTTTAATAATTCTATCAGCCTAATATTCACCATGTTCCAAACTGACATGGCACTGACCAACATCTATCCATGAAAAAAAAAAAAAAGAGACTGCACTTCAGCTTTTAATACAACTTTCACCAAACAAGGATCAAAATACTGTTTTTTCAAGATAAATGGGTCCTCTTTGGCTGGTAATGGTCTTTCATCAAATAACAAACATAATTTGGGCTTGTGCAGCTTTTTGAGGCAATGAAGCAGAGGAGTTTATTTGCTGTGTTGTTTTTAATCCCACACTATTTGCAAATATTAGATGACAATGACAAACACAGAGCAGTCAGCTGTTTCTAATAATTCCCTGGACATTCTAATAACTCCCTCTGCTATGCATGTCCCCCTCCAGATTATACATGGGCAGATGTATTACAGTGACTTATAGGGAAGTTTTACTTTAAATGTAGATTTTAAATGTTGGGTCAGTGCAGAACTCTTGAAGTGACGTTAGCTGAGTCAAGTGCACTATTAATGAAAGAACTGGTGAGCTGCAGAAACCGTGTTTGTGTGCCAAGAAAACATCAAATGGACCATCACCACGAGGCCCATGGGTCTTCACAATTTCTACAACGGCACGGAATGCATAAAAAACTCCTCAGGATCACCAAACAAACAGAAAAGACAGCAAGGAAGAATGAGAGGTCTTTGAGTTAAATCCCCAGAACCCAGGAGGTGCCAAAAAGATATTAAAAAAACCCCTCATCCTTTTAGAAATCTCTCTTTTTCATTTTGTTTACTTGCTTTTTACATGTGACCTGCAGTTAATCCTGATGCAAAGCAAACAGTACCATATTTAAAAGAATTCAGTGTAAACCTCTGGGAAGTTTGTTCCCCAAGAATCCCAAACTGGTTTTGGTAGTAAGAATCCCTCTTTGTGCAGTAATTCTACTGAATTCAGTTCACTGAATTAAATTCTTTGCAATGACCATTCCTGTAATGGTTACTCAAAATTAAGGTGTAGTCCTCTGCACACTTTAACACAAAACCAGTTCAGAAAACTCAGTCTAAAATAGTAGTTTCCCTGGTGTAAGAGCTTTCAAGGTAAGCCTGAACATGCCATGAAGTCTGATAACATGTTACTCTAAATGAAAAAACAAAAAAATTGCAAATCTCTCTTACCAGCTAATTACTCCTCTGCAGAGAGCAGATGAAAGCTATATGTGCATCAAGAGGAGCTGTAGCCCAGCAGAAGTTATCTGTAGGCAGGAAGAGTGCTGGAGTTCTGAGAAAACCCCCACAGATCCACATAACTGAGAACCCCAAGACTGTCCCTGTACCTTCACAGAGCGAGGCTGATTTAGGTCACAGTGCCCCACCTCCCCCAGGAATATTTGTCAATCGACCTTCACTGTGGAAATGTCTGGAGGCCCCTGGCATAACAAAATGGCCCTTTCCAAGTGCACTTGTATTATGATCTTGAGTGTTGTGTAAAGGCTGTAATATTTCACCTAAATTGGCTCACAATTACCAATATGGTGATTCACATGAAAAGTTATGCTTCTGTGCCTAAGAGTCTGCAAGCCTGAGCCTTTGGTCCAGATGTTTGCAATGTGCTGGATTAGAACGGCCACAAATTTGTTCACAGGTGTTTTGCAAAGTATAATACTCACTATTATTCATCAAGAGTAACTCCACTAAAATCAAAAAGACAGACAGGGCTAGAGCTGGTAGGAGTGAATACAAATCGAGCTGTAGAAACCTTCCTTTGCTCTATCTCATTTACTGTCCCTAGTGGTAGAAAGAAATACTAATTATACACAAGCAAAAGATTTTACTATGACCTTGGAATCACATAATTAAATTAATTTCTGATACTTAGGAAAAATATTACAGAGTCCTGTTCACAAAATGATTATTAATAAGCTTTGTTATGTGAGTCAGACACTTAGTTCTTAAATAGTGGCCTTTTAGTTAACAGGAAAGAAAGGAAAGTAAGTCATTGGAGTTCTGAGACTCCCCTTTAACCTTGTCACCTAAAGGAAAAACAGAGGCTGACATTAAATGGAAAGGCTTTGATATTTCAGACTTATCTTACACTGTGTTTTACACAACTCACTCCTCTTGTAAAGGTGAGTACAGACCCGACTGAGAGATGATGAAGAAAGAAAACTGGCAGTGCAATGACCTCTGTGGTCAGAGCCAGAGCTAATAGTTCTGGGAACTGATCTTTGATTAACTTCCTCCTCTTTGCTTTTTTGAGCCTTTGAAATCAGTGACAGAGTTCTCTCTGCTCACTCCAGTACCACCAGTCCTGCATGTACATGACGCTATTTCAGAAGCAGCTTTGCAACAAATCCCCATAAAGACTGAAGTTGTATTTCTCAATTCTCACTTCCCTGCTGCCTTATCAGTGCTGCAACGTGCCACTGAGACAAGATCAGAGAGAAAACCTGGCAGCCATGCTCTGTGTGTGTGCAAACCAGGAATATTATCCTGGCTGGCTGGGGTTTTTTCCTACAGGGACAAGGGACAAGCAGTGTGGTCCATCTGGCATTTCTGGTATATTTGTCCCTTAGCAGAGGCAGGAGGGAGAGCAGGGTATATTAAGTCACATTTAGGTTTAGGAGAGTGGGTCAATTCAAGGGGTTCATTACCCCTGGGCAAAGATGGGAGTCTGGGATATAAAATATCATGGGGTTCAGTTTGTTACACTGATGTAGAATTTCACTTGATGGCAGACTCATCACTCCTATTCTGACTCATTTCTTCAGCTATTAAAATGGGAAAAAGGCATTTTCATTCCTGCATAGGTAAATATGATCATACCTATAAGGCAACCCAATAATATGACAAAGGAGTTTACAGGAAAACACTAAAATAATTACATCCAAAAGCTGGTCTCTTCATCCTGTCCTTTGATTGCACAGATGTGACAACAGAACATTGATGGGACTGATCACAACAGCCATGACCACCCCAAATAGCGAGGAACAATGTTTTTATAATTTGATGTGGTTTTAAAAGTCCAAAAATCATCATTGCCACTGCAACTTGTCCTCTGTGGTCTTTGAGTTAGCAAGCAAATTATTTTTATCAAATGAGTTCAAGTAGATGAAAAATGTGAGCATTTGTTGAGTGACTACTATAAATTCACTGCATCTATTTTTTATAAGGATTTTTAGTAAGCAGCTTACCATGCATGCAATGATTACTTGCAGCTTATATACAAAATAATGGTATTTAAAAATTAAAACAGACAGGCAGACAGATTCCAGCCATTCCAAATTCCTTCGTACATGAGATTATTCCAAAAACCTAAGAATAAATGTTCACCCCGCCCCCTCTTGATGTACTACAACCACTGTCCTGGAGCTGTGAAAAAAACCAAAAAACCCACCTCAACAGTAATTCCATTGGCATTTGATTTCCAGTATTTTCTGTTTGACTCTAGAATTTTTAAAAGGCTCATTCTGTTTATCACATCCCAAGAAGTTCATGTGCACATTTTTGCTAACTTGCAGGAAGAACTGCCTTGATATTAAATGATCTGAAGCTGGCTGGCACATTCAATCATCAATTTCAACAATGGCCCCTGGTTACTGAGTTCACATAATTCCAGAAACCTCTGAGGCTGTGCTGTCCATGTGGCATTAACTGCTGATGTAACACAGCATTAACAGCCTGACGATGCACCTAAAAGTGTTAAAAAATTCTCATATAAAGTATTTTACTACCCACAACTCCGCAAAATTAACTGACAAAAAATAAAGGAAGAATTTTATTCATGAAATCGTTTAAAGAAATCTACTTAACTCATCAAATTTAAAATGGCTAGGAGGAGAAAAGCAAGTGTGATGACTTTTAAGCCACATTTCACATTCTGATCAGTTTTCTTTGTTTAGGCCTTTGTATATACAAATCACTTTGTTCTTTCCTGTTCTTTATCACCCACTGTCCTTTCTTCTGCACACAATGAGCTTCCAAATTTGGAGCCATTTAGTTATATCTAACCTTTACAGCATTTTTCTTCTGATGGATGTATTCTTATGAAATGAAAATTGTTCTGTAATAGTAGAGATTTTTCAATAAAGTAGTCCTCGGCAGGCAGTAAGAAAATGCTAATCACATGAACAGTTTTTCATTGCATTTATGCAGCACAATATTTAATAATGTGGGTTTATCACAGCATTTCACTAAATGATGTAAAATTCACTGCTGCAATATAGAAGTCATTCACTCAGTTGTTCATGAGTTGTTCTCTATCCTTGACAGTCTTGAATTTTAACTTTCAAAGTACAGGAAGAGAAAATGTTCTGACACATAAACCGGGAAGCTGTTTTGTATGGGCTGTTTCTTCTTGGTGATGGGCTCCAAGCATGACCTTTAATTATTTTTTTTTTTCTTTACTTCTCCTAGGGTTGTATTTTGAGGGTTTTTTAAAATTAGTTTATATCTCTTGTACTAGAGAAGACTGAGTAAGAAAAACAAAGTAAAGTAACAGGGAATGCTGCTTGTTAAACTGACTGGATGTGCAACCACAAAGGTTCTGGTAGCAAACATGGAGGTGAAGTCCTTCAGTTGGCTCTAATACAGAAAAATACCACATTGCCTGCTGCCAGACTGAAAGTTTCTTCTGTCTAAAGTATGAAATGTAAGCAGGGAAATCAGAGACATATGATTCTATTTTTTTTTCTATTTCTTCCCTAGAAAATATATGAAAATAATTATGAGGGAAAATACTCTTCCAATTGCCCAAAGCACCAAATTAATGGTCAGCATATTATATGACATTAGTAATAAGGTAAGAAAAGATTATCATCTTTAATTACTAAAAAAATTTGAATCAATTATTTTACTTAGCTACCGGTGAGAAATTGCAAAGAATCTTTTCTCTGCTAAGAAAAGATAATAAAACCAATTATAAAACTCAAGCGCCTACAGAAGTACTACTTCAGAACACGTAAATACAAATATTTTTATTATAAAATTATTTTTATAAGCTCTTCTTCAACCACCACACTGTGTGTGGTCCTACCCATTTTAAAGTAGGTGCCGTATTATTCAATTTTTGAATAGTCCTTATAGTTGACTCTTAGATAAAGGTAATGCTTTAAACACTGAGTGCTGAATATAAGAAAGAACCTTTTTTGACATAAACCAAGGTACTTCAATTGAAGGACCTCTTTCCATCTCGAGATGCATCTTTTCAAGTTTTTGAAATGAACTTGTATTAACATTTCATTGACTAGCACCTTAAAGTATTCCAACCATTCAAAAGAAGGTCCATTATTCTTTCTTCATGAATTTAATTGTGTTGAATGTCCTATAAATGTAGACACAATAGTGAAGATGTATCAAAGAAACAATTTCTATACCAAGAAAGAGTATATTTTATTATATAAATAGCTTCACTATAGCTGAAGATTAAAATAAAGACAAACTAGTAGGGGAGAAAAACTTCATTGCCCTTCAGATGTTTCCTTCTGCTTTAATTAAACAGAAGTTTGATTTTCAGCTGCCTTGCTTGCCATGAAGCCACATGGTAAAATAGAGTAGGATAAAATGCTACTGAATCATAAATCCTTGCCTGATTCAGAAAATAGTTACTAATAAGCTGAAGAAGAATCTGAGAAGAAAACATTTCATCAGAGCCTTCTGAAATGCTCTCCATCCACATGCCCTGACAGTCTTCTCTCACTGCTGTTTGGACATGTGACCTTCAAACTCACAGTCACAAAGATCTCAGCACCACAAAATCCACCCTCCTCCCCCCAGCATGGCATGGAGTTGGCAATGTTCACTGAACAGCCAGTATTTATAACTCACTGTCATTAGCAGCAATAACCAAACATTGTGTCTGAAAGAAGAGACATTGATGAGATCGTAGCATCGTACACTCGGATATTTGACTGTGAAAAATGCTCTTTCTTCAGTGAAGTGGTTATTTATTCTGGACCACTCTGGCAAGGGCAGTGCAACACTCCTCCTAAGAGCCACTGCAGTTGCAACACAAAGAAGTCACAGCGACAGAATGTCCCTTCAGCCAGGCTTACCTCCCTCTAAACCTTCCTCTGGGGGGCACAGGGAAGAACGTTCTTATTGAAGATTGCTCAATGCAGAAAGCTGTTCAGCAAATTATTCCTTTTGCCAGATTCTTCCAAATTTATGAATACATTTGGTCATAAAACTTTCCTCTGAGCCTGAATATTCTTCATCTATTTTCAGTGTTATAGTGGATACAAAAAACCCCTCAGAAAAACTAACAGTGTAAGAAATAGGATTCTTGGCTATTAGATTCCTTTCCCACTTTATGAGCAGGATTCTATCACATTCACATTTCCTGAATAAAATCCTGCCCTCATGGGATAAAGACAGACACAGTGCAGCAACAGAGTTCCAAGGATGACTGAAAACTCTTAAGATTATTTGGAATTCAGATATTAATGAAAGATAATCTAAAATTATGAGTGAATAAATACCTAAATAGAAATGGATGAAGTTAGGAGTGGTTGAAGCTTCTATTACAATGAAATCCGTGGAAAAACTTTTATCACCTGCAGACTCAGTAAGCACAAGGTGATGTAAATTCTTTACTTCTTACAGGCTGGGATATATCTGCTACTCGGTGGAACCGTGTCCAAAATTGCTGCTGAGTTTGTCCCAGGGTTTGTAACTATGAGAAAGCATATGTCCACTGAAACAAAACTGGTTCAGGGTTTTAACCAAGTCATCAGAAATTCCACTTTTCTTGAAAGAAATACAACCTGATATTATAATTATTATTTTTTTTTTAAATCAGTAGAGGGAGTGGGGAAAAAAAAACCCCAAATCAAACCAAATCTCAAGTATCAATGCAAATAACTGTACATTAAATCAGGAGTAAAGCAGCATAGCATTCAAATCAAGGCCAATCCAGAAAGCTTACTTCAATATTCTATTTGAATCAAATAATCTAATTAGTTAAATTGTTGGATTAATACAAATTTAATAAATCCTTTTCCATGCTAAGAAAGCTCTAAGAAAGCTTCTGCCAGTTGAATTATAAGCCACAACTAAAGGCTTACAACTGAATGTAATAAAATCTTTAATTTAGGGCCAAATATTTTAATACCAAACTCCTAGTAAATCCTGAATTGCTGGTGAACCAGGACCATCACTTTTTTCACCAGCAGATCTCACGTGTTACATCCACGTGATGTAACTTAATTACTTCCAGCAATTAAGCAATCGCCATGCAGCCTTTAAATAAAAGTTCTGATGAACTGAAGTCATAAAATTACTTCAAAATTTACAGTTAGATAGCATTTGACTATTTTAGATTCTTCAGGTCTCAAACAGTACAGCAGGCACTGAGAAGCATATTCCCTAAGCTAAGTTTTAGAGGCGTTTCAATCATTAAGATATTATCTACCCTAATGTCTCTGAAGATTTTTCTGTTGCTCATACGGCCTTACACACAACCATCAAAAGAATCTGAAAAAGGGATTACAACAAAAATATCAAATTAGATACAAAAAATGTGCAGAGAATCTCCTCACTGGCAAATACACAGATGCCCCAGGAAAAACAGTCCAGGACTATTAAGGTGCACAGAGTTGTTTTTTTTTTTTTCTTTTTTGCCATTAGAAACCCTGCAGCTGTGAAGATCTGCCAAAGGCTATTAGATATTGTTCTTCGGTATTGCAATTTTCTCTCAGTTTAGTCTTGGGATTCTGGTACATTAATGTTTTAAGTGCTCTGCTGAACAGCAGAATGCAGATTTTTGTCTTTCCCTTCTCTCTCACTGTCATAGAACATAGAACACAATCATAACCTCAGCACTAGTCATATTCTACACAAATCAGGCACAAAGCCTCCCTCCAGAGCACACCAACTCAGATTTGCAATGCCTACTTCTCCTAGCATCAAATTGAAAAAGCTAAAAGCTTAAAACTTGTAATTATGAACCACAGAAACATCAAAGGATTTAGGAGGCTAAAAACATCTTTTTACTCTATGAGAGTTTTATATCCTGAGACACCATCTGAAATGAAATCTGAGGAATAACTTCTTTCACCAGCCAGCTCAGAGCACTCCAGATCATAGGCTGGAAGAACCTTTGAGCAGAAAGAACAAAGCTAAATCAATTAATGCCAATACATTCCACATCAAACTCCCAGACAATCCTTTTCGCCTTCCTTTTACATCTCTGTCATCCCATACTGGCATCCTTTAACGCCAAAAGACAAAACAAACAAACAAAAAATCCTCCACAAGACTATTTTGGAGGCATCTGGCACAACTTGGCCTTGGTGAACAAACTTTTTGAAAACACATTTGTCACCAATTTACAGAACACTCATCACAGAAATTTATAGAAATTGCTAATGGAATGGAACTAACAACCACAGCTACTCAGCATTCATCTATCAGTACCATTAAAAATAAATTTTAGCTCCTTATGACTAGATGTCACCATTCATCTTGCAAACAGCTAAATTTAGTGGGGACTAGGCCGTAAGTCAAACTGGCCACCTTTGAAACTTTCAGTGTGAGAACAGAACAGGTATTTCAGAACATTACAAAACAGAAAACATTTAAGAACAGAAATTAAATTGTATGAAAAGACTGTTATCAGGCACAGGGTATTTCACATACCTGTAATTGTAGTGTGATAAAACTGTACAATAGTGCTGTAATCACACATTCCAGGAAAAAGAAACCTCGGATGCTTTTTCTACTCCAGCACTACACTGCTGTTTTATAAAATTACATAAAAGCTTTTTACCAACCACTTTCTATTCCAGCATGCGGGCACTTAGCTAACCAGAATTCAGGGAAATTAAAAAAGAGGACAGGGCATTTTTCAGAGCCACAGTCTTTTCTCCCTTTTAGTATCTTTTTAGGAATTGCTTTCCTCTTGTCCTTTTTTCAGCTAACAGCATTTTGTTACGTCACTTGTCAGAAATGTGGAAACTTGCAGGCTCCTGGGCTCACCTTCCGTATCATTCTTTATTTAAAGACTCTCAAAGATCCTTTCTTTTCCATGCATATTGAATTGTTACTTTGGGTGATCAAATAACTGGGATTAGGATCCCTGTCTACATTTTATAATTACATAGTTTTAAGCTGTGCAGCATTGGACTGCATAAAATATGTTGGAGAGTTTTGTCATCCAGCTTGGGAGTCAAATACCCCACTCATGGTCAAGTGCTTTGCCTCTTACAGTCTGTGCAACACTCAGGACCAATGAAGGCTTAATTGTTCTGTCCAAAATCCCTGCAGCACAAAGCACTGCAAAATCCCTGCTCCAGAACATACTCAGAGGGTGGAATTGCTGTCAGTTATCCAGGAAACAAAAGCCAGTTTCAAATCCAACGTTAGGGGAGGTTCTTTGGCTGTCTGGAAGCACACACCCTGAAGTTCATGTCCCTACAGCCTCTGTGCAAACACAGTCACATCAGAGCATGAAAACAAGAAGGGAAAAAAATGTAAACCAAAACCTACTCTATGCAAAACTGTAGAGGATAAAATGTTCATTGCATACTACACCACGAGTTCCACCTCTGGACTACACAACACTTGGTGCAGCTCTGAACCAAATTGATTTTGCAGTTTCCAAGGAAAGAATGCAAAGGAGATGAGGCTGAAGGACCATAGAAACTGCTGATAAAACAAAGGAGGAGTCATCTGAATGTTAATCAAAAGCTCCTGCTAGTTCCTCCTGACAAACGGCTGGAGGAAGGGCTGAGAAACCTTGGAAGAATTTCAGAAGTTTAATGTTAATGACAACACATGGAAATTATTTGCATCCTCTTGGACAGAGGATACTCAAATATTCAAAACTGTCTGATCTTTTCCTGAATTATGCAGCATAATGATTATTTATCCAAAGTGAATCAGAAGCGGTATATATCTAAGACTGCCAAAATAAAATAATGAAGCAGATAGAAGGACATAAAATCTAATAAAATTAAAAAGACTGACCTTCACAACCACAGAGGAGTGACCTTCCTATATCTGTTAATTCAGATCTTCTAGGACCACAACCTTTAACAAACCATATTTATGCAGACTTAACCACTGTCAACATTTCATTTTTAAAAGTCAAACTCCAAGGACTAATGATGGATGAACCACGGTGATAGTCCATCATCACCAATATTTACAGCACTTGGTCTTTTCTAATAATGATTATTTTAGTAATTAAATGAATAAAACCAACATGGAGGTCAAGAGCCGAGTCAAGACTTCCTGGCTCTCATTCTTAACCCAGAATCTCATTTTAAAACCCAGAGATATAATTTCTAATTATTTTTATTAAATATTTGATTCAGCTGTTTATGAGTTTTGTGTCTTTGCCCATCACTGCAATATTCAGCATCCATCTAAATTAGTTTAATATAGAGAAAACTCCAGTATGCTTTCAGAATTCCCTTGTCTTTGTTCATCTGGAAGTTCAACACTGCAGCTCCCACAGAGAAGACTGGGTTTAGTTGGGATTCTATAAGAAACAAAGAGAAGACATGTAATAAAACCAAGTGCCAGAGCATATAAGTGTTATGCACAGGGGAGCTGGTTGCCTACAGGTTTCCTCCACCTGCTCTCCTTGCCTCAACCCCATTTCTCAGCTGTTTCTTCTGCCTTTCTGTGTACACAAAAGAGAGGAAGTTGCCCAAACGTACTCACAAAACTCCATTGCAAGAGTGATTCCTTCTCACACAATCCAAAGCCTGTGTTTTGGTGATTATCAGCCTCAGTGATGCCACCACTGAAGTTTACAGGTACCAATAAGAAGTACACTTTTTCCAGGTGCCCCATTGGCAGCAAAGTCAGAAATGCAGTGTCAGTTTTCTCTACCCCTCAAGAGCAGCATGGGGGCAACCAGAGAAACATCACGAAAATCAGAAGAGCCTTTAGCAAGAAAATAGATCCTCATTTCATTGAGTCTCTTCTCCCAAGGTGGCTGGAGGAACAGCTCAATAGCACAGACAACAAAATGAGGGAAATAAAGACAATGATGAGGTTTTGGTGTCTCTGAAAGAGTTTCAGAACTAGTCCATCACTGAAGAGAATGCACAGGACAATAAGAAAAGAGTCAATTTCAGTTCACAAATGTTGCTGCCCACAATTCATGAAGGTTTTTTTTTTCCTTTCTCTTTTAAATGGACCACTTTCTCTCTGGACCATTCCCAAAGCTTTGTGTTGGTGTCAGACAGCTGACCCAGCCTACAGCTGTTCATGGAACTGAGCCTGGGGTTGGTCTTCAGGCAGAACCACAAATTTTAATCTAGCTTTGTTCTGTGAAGACCAACTTTATATCCCACCCCTTGACAGTTCTGTCCAGATGACAGATTATATTACAACACTCCTGGTGCATTTCAGCACTCGCTTTTCTGTTTTCCAGTAAAGTGCAACAGCCCACAAACCCAAGGGACAACGTGCTGCCAGCAGAGACAGGCACAAAGGGGTGTGCACTAGGAAGAACATTTTAAAAAAATTTGTTTACTAGAGTGAGTTCTGAATTGACTGCAATTTCTTATTAGGAAAAGAAAAAAAAAAGACAAACCCAGAAGAAAACCAGATATATTATGTTTTCAATGTAGTACAGGATCTCACTGTGAAAATCAAACTTCATAAGAGAAGGGGATGTTTTGAAAAAGACATGTTAAAAACAGCCATTTCATGGAGGTACATGTTTGTTTCACTTTCTATGACACAAAATAATCTACGAAAAGCAAAAGAATACAGCTGGAAACAGAAAACATAGAAAAAAAATTAAGATTATATATTCAATTCAGGAAAAATTATAATGCCTCAAGTACAGTGAGAAACAACATATATATTGCCTTTCTTCTCTGAAAGAGAAGTGTTTCCTTGATGATATTAAAATGAAGACATAATAGGGATAGAATAAAGATTTTCCTCAGAACATATAATAAACCTTTTGATCCTGCTGTCACGGGACATCTTGAGGCAACCAGTAATTAGACACAGCAAAGCTTTGACAGCACATTTATGGTGAAAGCATAACCTTGAGTAACATGTCAGAAGTCCTCCTGATTTTAACTGTAATGTTCTAATAACCTCAGGATCACAATGAAACACTATTTCCCAGAAACAGAGGAATTTGCCTAGTTTAGGATTTCTGGTAGATGAGATCACCACAGGCCTAACTTGATGCTCTCTGTAAATTTAATCTTTTTAAACCTGGCATGCACTTTGCACAAGTCTTTTAGATATTTATGTCATGGAAAGGCCAAAACACCAAAGAACAAGAAATTCATCTCTGGAAGTTAATCTTTCTGTCCCGCCTGTAAAGTGAGGCATGACATCCACTGTCAGCATCCTCCACTCCACTGGGAACGAATACAGCAAGTCTGATGTGGGGCACAAGGGCAGAGCCCACCTCCTTCCCTTCTTAAAATTGTCATTATTTGCATTGGGGCACCCGTGACATGATTTTTAAATGACCCCATTCACCCATACAGACAATATACTACATCCTACACACATATCTTATAAAACCATGCAATATGTATGACTACTTTTCAGATAAAAAGGTTTTTAAACAGTATTATAGCATTAACTGCAAGACAACCATCATACTTTGAGTGTTTAGAACTCAGGTTTCACTAAAGGTCTTAGTTTGGACTAAACCCCACAACATTCAAGTCTTAGGTATCCTGACAAAAGCCACAAACATTTCGTAGGACTCTGACTTTAGGAGTGGCTTCTTACACCTTAATAGATAATCTTCAGACTTTCAGAGAAAACTGCTGGCTCAAAACAGTCTGTCCACACACAGCTGAAGTACTAATAAAAACTGCAAAGTAACACTATCTGGCATGTGTTAAACCTTCCATGACAAAGGGCTGTTGTCCACAAGGGAAGCTGCACTGCTGCAGAAAACCGAGGAGTACATTTAGAAAACCAAGCTGTGCAACCTGTCACATTTCTAACTATGATCAGACTAAAGTAATTCACAAATTTAGAGTTATTTACTGGTATTTTTCTTACCACAGAATGGTGTTCTCCCTCCTAACCCCAACTGCCTAAGCAGCGTCTTTCTCACTAGTGCTCCTAAGATCAATCCATTTTGCCCTTCACCTAAATTTAGACTTGCAAGGCTTTTATGAAATGTCTGTTTTTGCAGGTATCCCTGCAAGGTGTTGCCCATTACAGCTCCTGTAAAAATAAGTGTGTTAGTTAGTAACTGAATTTTCTGACACTCTTGATGCTTCTTTGTTTCCCCTAAATTTATCCTGCAGGAAGAAAAGAAAAAACAGATTGTCCTTTTTTGGGAACACCTGATTATTCAGGTGCCTACTGCTTTGGATTCAACCACGTCACTGATGTTAATAGAACTACATCATGTGCATTCAGACCATCCATTTTCCAGTTTAATAAGGGAGGAGCTCCTACTCTGTCCTCATTAGGAAACAAAGATTACATCTAATTCCTCCCGCTTTGTGTGATCGGGAAAAGTAAGATAATCAATGAAAATACATTTTTGCAATCTTATTTACCATCATTTCTTCTCCAACTATACACAAGGTCCTACAACACCAGCACACAAATGGGATGGCTGATCTGAGCACAGAGGATACAAAATCCCTAAAGTGCAGGGCCATGTACAGCAAACATCAGCTCCTGAATCAAAAATTTACCGCAACACTGACACTTTCACTTTAGCCACTTAACCACTTTGTTTCCTTCTGTCAGAAAATACTATTACCTCTCCACCAAAACAATATTTAAAGATTCCCACTGCAAAGAGTAAAGCTGAAAAAAAAAAAAAAAACCAAACCCAAATAACCTCTGGGAGAATCACCTACCATGAAACTCATCACTAATGGTGTATCTCAACAAGATACTCACCTCAGGGTTTTCCCACTTATCCCTGACACATTAAATATGATGGAGTGGGGCTGTCAGTGCAGTGGGCTTGTAGGCAAGTGTGGAACACATCCCACTGTGCTCTGAGGAAGAGAATTCAGCCCCTACAGAGCCATGCAGGCACTAAGGGCTGACCTGTGACCTGTGTACACTAACACAGTTCCCATCCTGCAGCTCTGGACAACCAACAGAGATGTCCACCTGCTGCATTTTGGGCACACCTGAAAGAAATGGGACAGACTTTTCCACAGAGAAAAACTAACAGGAGGCAAAGCAACAGAAACAGATGCATGCTCAGCCTCAAGGTAGATGTGACATAACTTTACAAGAAAAAAAAGCAATGGGACACTATTTTTTGGCAGAAACACAGGGTCTTGGTCATTTCCAAAAACGTAAGAAGCCAGAACCCATGAAAATATGCTTTTCCTCTCAATTCATAAGGTGAAGTCACAATTTCTATGTACATAAACTAAATTAACTCTTATGCTGTTGGAGAAAAGCAATCCCTGCCCACGGTGTTTCAAGTGCATGGTGGAAAACAAGACTTTTCTTTGAATTCTTCACTTCTTCACACAGCTTTGTAATTTGAAAATAAAACTGACTTGTTGAGCCTGCAGAGGAAGAATTTTTCAGTCTAAGTTTATTGTTACAAAAAAAAACAATTAACCCTTGAAAGTCCTGAACATGTGTTGCTATGAAACCAAGGTGAGAGAGGCAAAACAAACAAATCCCTCAAATCTATTAATAGAGTTGTAAAACAAAAGAAACCCTAGTTTCAAATATTTTATCCTTGGGTTTCAAATTTGCACTATGTTCAGATAGTTTCTGTCAAGATACACTGTCAGCTAAAACTGCTCCAAATTTGTGCTCCCACACCAACTACAGAGTAAGTGGTTTGCCTCCTATTACCTCCCTGTGGGCAAGCGGCATTTTCTGCAGAGCAATTCCCTTGCAATGATTTCACAGACACTTTTAAAGGTTTACCATATTTCCAGGCATAGTGCTTGCCCTGGCAGGTACAGCAGGGAGCAGGGCACAGGCAATGAGCATCCTGACCTGGTTTTACGAATTCCTTGGTTGGTCTAAGCAGCTCTGTCTGACTGGGTGCTGAGGTGCACAGGAACACTTAGTTTTTCAGGGAAATATATTTTCTTGAATAACACTCCAGAGTGTTAATGATAACTCCAGTGTCTAATAATTCCAGAGTTCCATCTTTGGCCTTTATTGATTTCTCCAGCCTCACCACATTTCTTTATGTTTTACCTAAAAATTCATCATTCACTGATAAGGCAGCACATTAGGGCAGGGGAAAACATGGAGGCTCCATAATAAAGCTACTGAAATTCACTTGCTGCTACAGCAACTCCAACCAGCTTGAATTCCCCCAACATTTCTGTCACTGGTTAGAGCTCAATCACTTCTTTTTTGCACTAAGTGCTAAATACTGGCATTTAGACACTGACAGGCAGGTGTACATGGGAAAAAAAAAAAAAAGTGATTGAAAAGTTTTTGTCAGCAAAATGGAACTGGCAGGTCTAGATAGTGCTGTAAGATATTATTATTTAAAATGCCATTAATTTATTTTTTGTATTGACTTGATTTTTCTTTGCTTTTAGCTTTTTGGGGAACTGTTTATTTAAAAATGGCATGCAAAGAAGAAATTACTATGTATTGAGGCTAGGGCAAGAGGTGGCTCCATTCCAGTAACATGTATTTAATCTTTATAGAGCTTCATTCAATAGAAACAGCAGTGTGTGAGTACATTCTTTATAAAAGCATCATAATAATCAGCACTTTTCATGACATTCAAGTTAAAACTGCCCATCAATTACCATGCACTTTAAAAAAAATAACTTTCAACTAAAATGTTAGCTTAAAGTAATCTTATTAAGTAAAAATCAGTTTCATGCCATGTTGGGCACATGTTCAAAAAAACACACAGTGTTCAGTAAAACCCAAAAACCTAACACACAACTGCCATTAGAATGTTGACTATCCTTCTTTGCACAGAATCCTGAGAAAACCAGCACAGACAAAAATTTGTTTTGCTGTACCTACTGTAAATGAGAATATTGGGGCTTTATCAGAGAAGTTATGCAGCACCAATCTTTAATCCCAGTCTATGAAATTCATCCACCCTGACTGTGATTTACTGCAAGGCTTCAGAACCGACCCCGTGGCACCTCTGAGCTACCATGAGATGAAATTGGCAAAGACCATGAAGCAAAAGTTCTCCTCTTCATTCAAATCAATTAAATAGCCACTGCAACGAGTTTAGCACTCAACTGTAAATGTCAGTCTAGACATACCACAAACATTTTTGGATTACTCTTGGTAATCAATTAAGCCCAATTAAAAGTGATCAGCAATGAAAGCAAATCCTGGAGGATTTAATACACATGCTACGCAAATTGAATCAGCAGATTTTTTTTTTATTTTTAATTAAACTTTACTCCATATTGCTACCCAGGAGTTTTGGGTGAAATAATTTTATTGTTTTGCAGAAACATTTTGCAAGCCTGGAACATATTTCTCTCAGGGTTTGGTACTGCAAGGCAGTCATCACCATAATATGCAAGATGTATAGAGATAAATCACTGCAACAATGCTCATGATGGATTTCCCAGGCTAATCAATATTCCTGGCGAGGAGGAATGTCCTGCAATAATAAAAGCACAGGGAAGGGAGCAAAGAAAGCTGAATTCACTCAGCAGAAACACTCCCTTCCCATGATGCTATGAAAATTCCATGAACTTAAAAATCAGAGAAGAAAGACCAGGAAAGAAGTCAATAAAGAACTCATTCTCCTCTCTCAAATTTCTTCTCCCCTGATCTCTTCCTCCTGCAACTTCCCCTGCTCTGCTAAGAACCAGCTGTATCCAAACCACCCCTGGAAGATGCTTGTCTCATCATCTCGTTTCTCTCCCTTTAGCAATGCTTTCCTTCACATCACAGAACAATCTCTGACCAGAAAAACTGGAGTCCTGCCTGGTGAAACAAAACTTCCCCAGAAGGGCACCTGATGCCTTTCTGGGATCAGACAGCACTGGGCTGAAATGAAACATCCCCATTAGCACACAGGGTAGGGGCTGGTCCTCACACCGGCTGATTCCCTTTGAAATTCCTCTCCTGCAGGCTCACACTGCTCATTGACACAGACACAGCCTGAAGCAACAATCGCTCACCATCTCCACCCTGGAAACAGGGACTTGATAATTCCATTCTCTTCAGCTACTGCTTTCATTTCTTCAGTGCTATGCCTTCATTTCCTCATGTCAAACCAGGGACAGTGACTGTGCTTCTCGCTGATAAAGCACAATGATAAAGAAGATACATTATGGAGATGATGCAGATCTTCACTGAGGTCATTATTTCCATGAGACTACTACTCAAAGAAGCAGATCCTTTTGCTGCAAAGGGAGGAACTGCAGCCTACTACTAGGTAATGACTTCCTAATCCATCCAAACTTCATCTCACAGAAGAACTTCCTTTATGAAAATATGTATTGTAACACCCAGGTTCTCTTTAAAGACCAGGAACTATAGTTGCATATGGCCCTCAGTGAAGAACCAAACAGAGATTTACATCATGCTCCAATCTTTATTTAAGAGAATTTTTAAGTTTACATGGAAAAGAAAAGAAAAGAAAAGAAAAGAAAAGAAAAGAAAAGAAAAGAAAAGAAAAGAAAAGAAAAGAAAAGAAAAGAAAAGAAAAGAAAAGAAAAGAAAAGAAAAGAAAAGAAAAGAAAAGAAAAGAAAAGAAAAGAAAAGAAAAGAAAAGAAAAGAAAAGAAAAGAAAAGAAAAGAAAAGAAAAGAAAAGAAAAGAAAAGAAAAGAAAAGAAAAGAAAAGAAAAGGAGTTGGCTCCAAACTCAGGTATGACAGTTGATTTTATGGAAGAAAAAAGTTATTTTTTTGTTTAGGTTATAGATCTAATATACCCATAACTACACACAGAAATCTTGGTTTCTGACACCAAAGAAAAATTATTTAAGCCTAATCAAACACAGTTTTTGTAGGCAGACAGAGGTCTAGATGAAATTCATTCATATATAACATGTACACTCATACATCATATATATATTTTCATAAATCAGTCTCAATGCAGCTTGTTCCTGTTTTAAATAAAAGCATTTTAATCCATTCTCCAGTTGTGTTGAAGCACAATAAAATCAAGAAAATCACAGACCAAATATTTATTTATTTGTTTATTTCTATATCCTGTTAGTGCAATTGATATATCATACTCAAATTCCACACCAGAAATCTGTAGTTAGGGCTTGACAGCTCATCTGTTTGAGCACAACACAAGCCACTGAGATGGTCTTTTTCCATTTCACAGCTTCTTTAAAATAAGACAGAATGGCTTTCCGTAACGCTCAGCTTCTCCCCTTTGTCATTTCACATCACAGCTCTAATTTTATTTAAACATCCTCCTCTGCTGCGATTACATCTCTCAATTTGTTGCAATACAAATTAGAAAGATACGTGCCAGCTCTCACCACTATCAGCAGAGTTTTCTCCCGGCGCCTTGATTAATTGCCCATTTTAACAGATGAAACAACAGAACTTAAGAGTTTTGAGAGTGTCTTTTTGTTTGCATTATGGGAGGAAATCTATGTCCCCACAGAGACTTGCTCTTTTGCCATTACCATAATTACATGTTTTCAGACTAAACTATCATATCAGCACATTCACGCTGCTGCGGTGAAGGGTGTCAGGATTTTCATCATCAGCTCTGCAGTCGAGTTAGAGCCTGACTTCAGTCAGCAAGAGAAAATGTGAAACTCAATACACAAAGATAAGAATTTCTCTAAATGTAGGAATAACTTGTACTGGATAATATTAAACTGGAGACAAAAATGAAACAGAATACATAAAACGGAGTTGAATGTGTCAGGCAAAGACAACACCCAATACTAAAACTAAATATTATAACCCAACCATAGCCAGAAACCTGCTCCCTCTTTCTGGTAGATACTCTAGGTGATGCATTTGCCACCATCATGGTCCCTCAGGCTAAGAGAAAAAAAGAAAGAAAACCAAAAAAGACCCATCTGGGGACTCCAGCTTGTGGCAAAGCTGAGCTGCAAATTTTACACTGTTTGTGAACAAGGATAAATATGAAAACTCTCATTACATCCTTATTGATCTTGCTCAGTTCTGAGGTCCACGAATCGGAGTTTGAATGAAATTTGTATTCCTCCAGCCCCAAATAACCCCTGTGGCTCACAGGGAGATTTCAGCCTTGCAGTGGATTTGTTGGATGCCTGGGCAGCTCCAAGTGTCACACATCAGGGAGAAGCAACGGAGATTAATATTAATAAGCTACTTTTAGGGAAAAGAAATAATTAGGTCTCTTTGGTCCAACTGATTCATCTTCTTTCCCTTTGTGCCGATCTTCTACACTTACATGTCTCTTTAAAGAGTAAATTGCTTAACTGCTTCTAGTTCCCACATGAACCTGTTGCATCTGCATCACCTTCAATGTGAGTGACTTCTAGCAACAGCTCATCCTTGTTTTCCTCAAAGCCGTTCACACTTCTCTGAAGTGTTGTTTCCTATTTGCAATCAGACTGAGGCACAGGACCCAGGGACAACTTATCTGTGTTCTGATTCTTGTTGTTTTCTGCTCTCCGCAAGAAGATTAAGGCAAGGCATAAGGAACACAGCTCTCTTGTCTATCTCAACTTCAGTCAGGTAAAACTTGATCTGAGGCTAACCTTGAAATTGATAAATCAAGGGAACAGATACTCAGCTGTCACCTAAAGGTAAGCAGGGAAAGAAAGAGACTGCCAAAAGGTAGAATACATATCTAAGAGCTACATGTGAGATGACTTTAACTATCGATATGTCACAATGTAATTTCAACCACACACAATACTCGTATTTACAAGATTTCATGACAATATGTCAGTCAACGTCAAACCATTCACAGAGCAAGAGGGAACAGGAGAGAAATTCAGACAAAAAACCAACCCATTTCAACACTAAAGAATCTCTGCTTTCAACAACATCTCACATTTCCTTTAAGTGTTATAATTAATTGGAGTGTAGACTCTTCAAAGCATAAATGCATAACTCCCATTACCACTAATGGAAGTTAGACACACTCATCAAAGGGAGAATATACTTCTATCTTTACAAAAGTAATCAGTGTGTCACAAAGCTGTATTTTTCTGAAGTTAGCACTTGCATGCTATGCAAGCTGAGTACAAAGGTTTGCATTAATTTAAATTCAGATTAAGCACTTAAAAAACATTTCTCCTTCACTGGAAGTACTGAATACAGCAAATCAGTTTGCTATTATGTTAAAAAAAAAATAAATCACAAAATGCAGTAAAAATAATCACCCTTATAATTAAAGGCTGTCATGGTAAAATGTTTAAAAATATTCCATTATTGAAAGAACTTGTCACTGCTGTTTGGTAAAGATAAAATCAGGCAATTACTTTACAGTCCTTTCTTCAATACCCTCCCAAAGAATCACTGTGATTTCATCCAGCAGCAAACTGTTATGGTATATCTAGATTATCTATCTGGGGACAGATTCTTTAGCAGGGTCTGTTGCAACAGGACAAGGGCTAGTGTTTTGAAGTTGGAAGATGACCAGTTTGGATTAGAAGCAAGGAAGAAGTTTTTTACTCTTTCTACCAGAACAGACAGGCAGTGGCTGACCCAGCCCTGGAAACATTCAAGGCTGGATGGGGCTCAGAACAACCTGAGCTCGTTGAAGATGTCCCTGCTCATTGCAGGGGCTTTGACCTAAAGGGCTCCCAAAGGTCTCCATCAACTATTCTGATTCCATGGACACACAGCTAACCATGTCTAAATAAAGATGGTGAGCTGATGGGAGTTTTAAAACAACAAACCAAGTTCTTATTAGCTCTTATTTATTTATTTATTTATTTATTCAGTAAATTCTCTGACAAAGCATTAAGCTTTATCCCTCCTTGAGATGTGGGATCAGGAGCTCTGAGAGAAAGCACAGGAGATCTTTCTGTCTCTCTCTCTCTCTCNTGCTCCCTCTTTCTGGCAGATACTCTAGGTGATGCATTTGCCACCATCATGGTCCCTCAGGCCAAGAGAAAAAAAGAAAGAAAACCAAAAAAAAACCCTTCTGGGGACTCCAGCTTGTGGCAAAGCTGAGCTGCAAATTTTACACTGTTTGTGAACAAGGATAAATATGAAAACTCTCATTACATCCTTATTGATCTTGCTCAGTTCTGAGGTCCACGAATCGGAGTTTGAAGGAAATTTGTATTCCTCCAGCCCCAAATAACCCCTGTGGCTCACAGGGAGATTTCAGCCTTGCAGTGGATTTGTTGGATGCCTGGGCAGCTCCAAGTGTCACACATCAGGGAGAAGCAACGGAGATTAATATTAATAAGCTACTTTTAGGGAAAAGAAATAATTAGGTCTCTTTGGTCCAACTGATTCATCTTCTTTCCCTTTGTGCCGATCTTCTACACTTACATGTCTCTTTAAAGAGTAAATTGCTTAACTGCTTCTAGTTCCCACATGAACCTGTTGCATCTGCATCACCTTCAATGTGAGTGACTTCTAGCAACAGCTCATCCTTGTTTTCCTCAAAGCCGTTCACACTTCTCTGAAGTGTTGTTTCCTGTTAGCAATCAGACTGAGGCACAGGACCCAGGGACAACTTATCTGTGTTCTGATTCTTGTTGTTTTCTGCTCTCCGCAAGAAGATTAAGGCAAGGCATAAGGAACACAGCTCTCTTGTCTATCTCAACTTCAGTCAGGTAAAACTTGATCTGAGGCTAACCTTGAAATTGATAAATCAAGGGAACAGATACTCAGCTGTCACCTAAAGGTAAGCAGGGAAAGAAAGAGACTGCCAAAAGGTAGAATACATATCTAAGAGCTACATGTGAGATGACTTTAACTATCGATATGTCACAATGTAATTTCAACCACACACAATACTCGTATTTACAAGATTTCATGACAATATGTCAGTCAACGTCAAACCATTCACAGAGCAAGAGGGAACAGGAGAGAAATTCAGACAAAAAACCAACCCATTTCAACACTAAAGAATCTCTGCTTTCAACAACATCTCACATTTCCTTTAAGTGTTATAATTAATTGGAGTGTAGACTCTTCAAAGCATAAATGCATAACTCCCATTACCACTAATGGAAGTTAGACACACTCATCAAAGGGAGAATATACTTCTATCTTTACAAAAGTAATCAGTGTGTCACAAAGCTGTATTTTTCTGAAGTTAGCACTTGCATGCTATGCAAGCTGAGTACAAAGGTTTGCATTAATTTAAATTCAGATTAAGCACTTAAAAAACATTTCTCCTTCACTGGAAGTACTGAATACAGCAAATCAGTTTGCTATTATGTTAAAAAAAAAATAAATCACAAAATGCAGTAAAAATAATCACCCTTATAATTAAAGGCTGTCATGGTAAAATGTTTAAAAATATTCCATTATTGAAAGAACTTGTCACTGCTGTTTGGTAAAGATAAAATCAGGCAATTACTTTACAGTCCTTTCTTCAATACCCTCCCAAAGAATCACTGTGATTTCATCCAGCAGCAAACTGTTATGGTATATCTAGATTATCTATCTGGGGACAGATTCTTTAGCAGGGTCTGTTGCAACAGGACAAGGGCTAGTGTTTTGAAGTTGGAAGATGACCAGTTTGGATTAGAAGCAAGGAAGAAGTTTTTTACTCTTTCTACCAGAACAGACAGGCAGTGGCTGACCCAGCCCTGGAAACATTCAAGGCTGGATGGGGCTCAGAACAACCTGAGCTCGTTGAAGATGTCCCTGCTCATTGCAGGGGCTTTGACCTAAAGGGCTCCCAAAGGTCTCCATCAACTATTCTGATTCCATGGACACACAGCTAACCATGTCTAAATAAAGATGGTGAGCTGATGGGAGTTTTAAAACAACAAACCAAGTTCTTATTAGCTCTTATTTATTTATTTATTTATTTATTCAGTAAATTCTCTGACAAAGCATTAAGCTTTATCCCTCCTTGAGATGTGGGATCAGGAGCTCTGAGAGAAAGCACAGGAGATCTTTCTGTCTCTCTCTCTCTCTCTCTCTTTTCTGATACTATTTTTTCATTAAGATTAACCTGCAAGAAGATCAGAGCCCAGTTCTT
Organism: Sinosuthora webbiana; assembly: GCA_013397395.1. Lineage (NCBI taxonomy): Eukaryota > Metazoa > Chordata > Aves > Passeriformes > Sylviidae > Sinosuthora > Sinosuthora webbiana. The sequence goes on along the minus strand of VXBN01007260.1, from coordinate 55,639 downwards.
ACTCCAGCACAAGCATCAACACTGTTTAAAAAAAAAAACCAAAAAAAAAACCACCACCACCACCACCACCACCANAGCTGCAAATTTTACACTGTTTGTGAACAAGGATAAATATGAAAACTCTCATTACATCCTTATTGATCTTGCTCAGTTCTGAGGTCCACGAATCGGAGTTTGAAGGAAATTTGTATTCCTCCAGCCCCAAATAACCCCTGTGGCTCACAGGGAGATTTCAGCCTTGCAGTGGATTTGTTGGATGCCTGGGCAGCTCCAAGTGTCACACATCAGGGAGAAGCAACGGAGATTAATATTAATAAGCTACTTTTAGGGAAAAGAAATAATTAGGTCTCTTTGGTCCAACTGATTCATCTTCTTTCCCTTTGTGCCGATCTTCTACACTTACATGTCTCTTTAAAGAGTAAATTGCTTAACTGCTTCTAGTTCCCACATGAACCTGTTGCATCTGCATCACCTTCAATGTGAGTGACTTCTAGCAACAGCTCATCCTTGTTTTCCTCAAAGCCGTTCACACTTCTCTGAAGTGTTGTTTCCTGTTAGCAATCAGACTGAGGCACAGGACCCAGGGACAACTTATCTGTGTTCTGATTCTTGTTGTTTTCTGCTCTCCGCAAGAAGATTAAGGCAAGGCATAAGGAACACAGCTCTCTTGTCTATCTCAACTTCAGTCAGGTAAAACTTGATCTGAGGCTAACCTTGAAATTGATAAATCAAGGGAACAGATACTCAGCTGTCACCTAAAGGTAAGCAGGGAAAGAAAGAGACTGCCAAAAGGTAGAATACATATCTAAGAGCTACATGTGAGATGACTTTAACTATCGATATGTCACAATGTAATTTCAACCACACACAATACTCGTATTTACAAGATTTCATGACAATATGTCAGTCAACGTCAAACCATTCACAGAGCAAGAGGGAACAGGAGAGAAATTCAGACAAAAAACCAACCCATTTCAACACTAAAGAATCTCTGCTTTCAACAACATCTCACATTTCCTTTAAGTGTTATAATTAATTGGAGTGTAGACTCTTCAAAGCATAAATGCATAACTCCCATTACCACTAATGGAAGTTAGACACACTCATCAAAGGGAGAATATACTTCTATCTTTACAAAAGTAATCAGTGTGTCACAAAGCTGTATTTTTCTGAAGTTAGCACTTGCATGCTATGCAAGCTGAGTACAAAGGTTTGCATTAATTTAAATTCAGATTAAGCACTTAAAAAACATTTCTCCTTCACTGGAAGTACTGAATACAGCAAATCAGTTTGCTATTATGTTAAAAAAAAAATAAATCACAAAATGCAGTAAAAATAATCACCCTTATAATTAAAGGCTGTCATGGTAAAATGTTTAAAAATATTCCATTATTGAAAGAACTTGTCACTGCTGTTTGGTAAAGATAAAATCAGGCAATTACTTTACAGTCCTTTCTTCAATACCCTCCCAAAGAATCACTGTGATTTCATCCAGCAGCAAACTGTTATGGTATATCTAGATTATCTATCTGGGGACAGATTCTTTAGCAGGGTCTGTTGCAACAGGACAAGGGCTAGTGTTTTGAAGTTGGAAGATGACCAGTTTGGATTAGAAGCAAGGAAGAAGTTTTTTACTCTTTCTACCAGAACAGACAGGCAGTGGCTGACCCAGCCCTGGAAACATTCAAGGCTGGATGGGGCTCAGAACAACCTGAGCTCGTTGAAGATGTCCCTGCTCATTGCAGGGGCTTTGACCTAAAGGGCTCCCAAAGGTCTCCATCAACTATTCTGATTCCATGGACACACAGCTAACCATGTCTAAATAAAGATGGTGAGCTGATGGGAGTTTTAAAACAACAAACCAAGTTCTTATTAGCTCTTATTTATTTATTTATTTATTTATTCAGTAAATTCTCTGACAAAGCATTAAGCTTTATCCCTCCTTGAGATGTGGGATCAGGAGCTCTGAGAGAAAGCACAGGAGATCTTTCTGTCTCTCTCTCTCTCTCTCTCTTTTCTGATACTATTTTTTCATTAAGATTAACCTGCAAGAAGATCAGAGCCCAGTTCTTACTCCAGCACAAGCATCAACACTGTTTAAAAAAAAAA